>LNAC01000113.1:1107881-1282459 GCA_002007465.1 Ailurus styani
TTTTTTTTTTTGGTTTTCTTTGTTTGTTTGTTTGTTTGTTCTTAGTTGGCTCCACATCCAGCATGGAGCCCAATGCAGTGTTTAAATTCAAGACTCTGAGATCAAGACCTGAGCTGAGCTCGAGTGAGATGTTTAGCTGACTGAGCTGTCCAGATGCCCCCAAACTCCTCTATCTCTTGGAATATTTTTCTTTTTCCATTTTTTCCTCCTTTGGAAAATATTATTTCCTGGTTCCTATCCATAAGCTAGCTCTAAGCTTTTTTTGCTGCCTTCTGGGAAAATTCCTCAGTCTGATGTTCCAATTCATTATTCCACTGTTCCAATAAATTTAATCTACCACTAATTAACTTTCAGTTCTTTTATATCAACTCACTTTTATATACCATATTGTCTACTTCATTTTATTTACTTACTTATTCATTTATTTATTTATTTATTTTTAATTTTTTTTTAATTAAGTCGGCTCCATGCCCAATGTGGAGCCCAACAGGGGGCTTGAACTCACAACCCTGAGATCAAGGCCTGAGCTGAGATCAAAAGTTAGTCACTTAACCAACTGAGTCAACCAAGGGCCCCTGTCTATTTCATTTTAAATTAATTTTAATTCTTTTTTGACATTAACGATATCCATCAATTATCTTTCTATCTTTAATATACTAATTTTAGATTCGTATTCTGTCTATGAAAATTCTCTTCTTATTATGGCCTATGTTGTCCAGTCTGACTTTCTCTGTGGTACAGCTTTTCTCATGTGTTTAGTTATTTTGGGTTGTGAGCTCTTGCTCTGGTACGTGTTGACTGTGCCAGTAACATGTAATGTGTGCTGAGAAGGAATCAAAAGCCAGGCTTCAGTCTGTGAGTTTAGGGCAGGGATTGGCAAAAGCTTTCTATAAAAGGCAAGATAGTAAATATTTTAAGTTTTGAGAGCCAGGCAGTTTCTGTCACACTATTTATTAACCTTGCACTTGTAATGTGATGGCAGCTATAGATAATATAGAAATTACTGGGTATGGCTATGTTCCAATAAAACTTTATTTACAAAAACAAGAAGCAGGCCCAATTTGGCCTGCAGGCTGACATTTGCTGGCCACTGTTTTAGAGCATAAGAGATAAAATTTGTACTGAAAACTCTACCAGATAACTATTGTTAATTGTTCCGAATTGTAAACTTTTGTTTAACATATATATGTGTGCATATGTATCAAGTCAACATTTTAAATATGATTCAAAATTTTGATATCTGTTTTACATCAACTTCACTTTTTTCTTTTTACGTTCTGACCTTCTGTGGTCTTGAATTTTAAACTGTGAGGTGTAGTGTGATTGGAAAGTCACAATCTCCCTAAATTGTAACCCACAGCACTAGGGATTTTAGATAGAAGGGTGGGATATTCAGTGCCTTAAGGCAACTGGTCAGTCTGTACTTATTTCATGAGGACACTGATGTCTGGGCTGTTGCTGCCAATTTCTGTAGAGAAGCAGGCAGTAATTGCCTCGAGGCAACACAGGGTAAAGACAAAAATTATTTTTTTCTAAATACTCATCCTGTCTAGTCTTTCATAAAATTTTTTTGGCCAGTATTATTTGGTACTTAGCTTTTTTCCCCCCCATTATCTATATCACTTTGTTTTACACACACACACACAATTATATAATATGTATGTTTGCTCATTTTTAAAAATTCTGGCCAGTGTTCAATTTCCAAAGATTATGTGGAACCACCAGTGTATGTAAATAAATCTGAAACTACATGATGGAAACTAAAATCATTTTTTTTAACATCACACTTATGGGAGAAACAAAATGAAGGGTTAGCTTTAAAATCCTTCATAATATAGTACATGTGAGTATGTGAGCAAACCCGCTGGAATGGAAATTGCTTATACTAAATGTGAGACTAGGTTTCTCAATATTGTGGGATTTGCCACAAAGTAGTAATTACATACCATAATTTGGAGAAACTGTTCAGTCCAACAACTGCTTGTGACAATCTACTCTTTTGTTGAAATACATATGTCAAGTGTTGGTCATATTTTATCTTTACAGGTATAACTACCAATTTATCTCAAACTAAAAATATATTAATATGGGAAATAGTAAAAAACTACCTTAATATTAAAATGAATCTGACATTGAATTTCATGCTAGAATATAATGAGAATAAAAACAATGGATATCTTTTTTTTTTTTAAAGATTTTATTTATTTATTTCACAGAGGGAGAGAGATCACAAGGAGGCAGAGAGGCAGGCAGAGAGAGAGAGGGGGAAGCAGGCTCCCCGCTGGGCAGGGAGCCCGATGTGGGCCTCGATCCCAGGACCCTGAGATCATGACCTGAGCTGAAAGCAGAGGCATTAACCCACTGAGCCACCCAGGCGCCCAACAATGGATATCTTTGACTTACAGGTAATTTATATATATTTGTCATGTCAAAAAAAGTTAAGTAGAATAATATGATGAACAGTCTAGGTTTACTAGACTTTTAATCAATGAAAAATTTTGAAAATACTGAACAATTTGAACTGTAACTTCCGCCATCAACAGGCAAGTGGAGAATTAGGAAAGTCTCTCCAGAAGGGCTGATATTTTCTATTTTAAATTTATTTGAGATAATGATTTATAGATTACTATAAGACTACTTTATTTTGTATATTGCTTAATGAGCATTCCCTTGCCATTATAATAATTTTATATGAATATTATTTTATTAGTTGAATAACATTTTGCCATATGAATAAGGCCAAAAATTAATTGTTCCTTTAATGTTAACAATCAGGATTTTTCAAGATTATTTTGCTATTAAATTTATACTTTGATAAATCATCATTCATTCATCCAACAAAATTTATTGAAAAACAACTACATGTCAGGTACTTTAAAAGCTAAACAAGATAGAGATGAGAAAACAGATATACAACTTCTACCATGTTTAGTCGAATTATAAAAAAAATAAAAGAATCTAAACTTTTTTGAAAAAGATTATTTAAGAGAGAGAGTGCGTGCGCCCACAGCGGGGAGGTGCAGAGGGAAAAGAAAGAGAATCCTAAGCAGATTCCCTGCTGAGGACAGAGCCCAATGCTGGGCTGGATCTCAAGACCCTGAGATCACAACCTGAGCTGAAACCAAGAATATGATGATTAATCAACAAGCCACCCAGGCACCTCAATAATCTAAACTTGTAATGACCCTTAATACTTATTGCCGAGTTGCTTTCCAAAAATGACATATCAATTTATAATCAAAACCAAAGTATATCAGAATTCTCCTCCAAGCAAAAGCAAGAAACAAATATATTTGAATATAACATCTTAAATCCTGACCCATTTAAGAGGTAAAAAGGTGTGCTTTCCTTTAACATGTATTTTTATTCAATTTTTATATATTAGCTATTTGTTTTTCCTTTTGAATGAAATCATTCATGTTTGTTGCCTTAATCAAAAGAGGTCTCAGATTTTTTGTTGTTGTTACTGCTATTGTTGTTAAGTCTATTTGTTTTCCTTTATAAACACTTACCTTTTTAAAATTTGTAATTCTTGCCTTTATGCAGAGACTAAATGCTCATAAATCTTTAATCCTAGTTTCCTCTTTCTGATCTTCTTTCTACTTCTTTGTCTTCATTATGTTGTATCGAGTGGAATACTACCAAAGGGGCTGGGAAAATAAATAATTTCGTTTTCTCTAAACCTAGGATGATGCCTGGAATTCAGGTAGTTTCCAACAAACGTCTGTAAAATTTCAGCCCACAAAGGATGCCTAAAATTTAAAATAAAACTTTAAAAAGCAATACTAAATTGTTTTTATGCCACAGGCTAAAACATTGTTTTCTAAAATGTGATAAAGGGTGGTCCTCACAGATAAATCT
The DNA here is from genome assembly GCA_002007465.1 of Ailurus styani. Lineage (NCBI taxonomy): Eukaryota > Metazoa > Chordata > Mammalia > Carnivora > Ailuridae > Ailurus > Ailurus styani. The sequence goes on from LNAC01000113.1 coordinate 1,111,743, forward strand.
AAGGGGATCAGAAGAGGATATTGAACAGCATGACATGAGAAAAAACAAAAAAAATCAAAACACTTCAGTGGATATTATAGCTTGACATTCACCTTCCATTCAAACCTTCCAGCCTATCTTTAGTATGCATTTCTAGTGGCCTTTTTTCAGACCCCCTCATCCATGGTTCTTCACACAATGTTCCTCTATTTAAATGCATGCACATGGAATCTTAGGTAATCATATACAGATGCCATCTTCATTTTGCTTTAGCTCTTTCTCTGCCAGCCAGCACAGCCATGGATGCATGTCCACACTGGTGTGCCAGGGTCTAATTTGTGTGTATTGAGAAGCAGTAATTATATCATTTGTAGTTGCAGCTATTTCCTAACCTCTGGCTCACATTTACTTTGGTGTTTTGTTGAAGTTAATTATTCCATGTGGCCCCCTGTTTTTCCACCTTGCTGATTCATGTGGCAGAAGTCACAGTGCCCACGGTGGGAATTTTCTGTTTCTATCACCATTACAATAATTCTGAAATTCACTCATTCCTTAAATGTCTCTACTGAAACAGCTAAACTGCCTAAGAGTTCCTGCAACTGGATCTTGACAATCACAGGTGATAAAATCTATTCCAGTTTCATTTCTCTTTCAAGTAAAAGAGAAATTCTATGGTATTGGAATGTTTACCTCCTATTTACATCACATATCTTCCTTTTGAATAGAGCGGTCTAAGTGAATCGTCCTACAGGACAAGCATATTTAATTCAAGACTTGATTAGCATGATATTGTTTGAACACAATATAGACTCTCTTTAATAAGGAACATTCAGATCTCATGAATCAAAAGTAATGAACACAATACACATTGGAATAAAGAAAAAACTCAGAACTTGGAATACACGAGAAGACAAAGGAAAAATAATTCAGGAATACTTAAGCATTTTGATATGTTTTGGTACTCAAAGCTCTCATTAAAAGAAAGAGTGCATTATCTGTACTATTTAGTTGGAATATTCCAGATGTCTCTAATCTATATAAACATATCACAACATCTTAATTCTTTGTTTATTTGAATTGCTCCTTAGTCATGTCTCTTTTTCATTCCACTCTTAATCACTGAGTCTGTGATTAAAAATGGCAAACATGTGTTTTGAGAAGAAACTAAGCTATGATTTTGGTTGTGGATAGTAATTTTGGAGTGGCAGAACATATTAACCCCTTCCTTTCCACTCTACTCATGAACTCATAACAAGATGCAAGGAAACTGTAAACACAAAATAAAGAAGGCATGGGAAATAAATTACTTCTCAGTTGTAATACTTACATGTGGTTATACTAAAGAAATGTTTCTGGAAAAAAAAACCAAATAAAAAATGACAGTTCAATATTTATAAAACAATGTTAAGCCAAAATATTATTGACAAACACAAATAAGATACTATAGTAAATCAAGACTCTTAACTTTTGCACTTAAATAAAGGTGAATTTTAAGAATCTCAAAATCATTGGATCTAATCCTGACTCTGCTTCCTACTCTTTACTCGGTCAAGTGTAAGTCATTTAAATACTCCACAACTGACTTCTTCATTTGTAAAATCAGAGAAATCAGCTCATGTGGTCACTGTACGTTACCATCTGCCAGAGTGTGACATATACCTCAGTTTAATTAGAAAAAGTTCTAGATGATAGTTAAATACTCTTAATCTTACCTATATTAGGGGAAAGTTGAAAATATAATTCCAATTTTTATGGAAAGGAAACAGTTCTATTCATTTAAAAACAGTACCACATATTCACATATATAGAATTTCAAAATTTATAGTAAATTTCTATAAAACTTGGAGCAAAATGAGAAAAATAAAATAAATACATTGAAATATTTACAGTAAATAAAATCACATGATAATATGGTTGTGAGAAAGGAAATATTAATAATGTATTTTTTAAATGAATTTGAATATATCTCAATGAAGTAGATTGAGAAGGACAACATATTAATAAAATTTAGTTCAGAGAAACAATAACCATATAAAGTCGAACAGAAGCCTACATATGACAAATACTTCAGAAAAAAACTAAGACTTTTATTGTCTCCAAATAAAAAAATACATTTGAAGAAATTCTAATATGCTAATACTTTCAGTAAAAGCAAGTATATCACTGAATATTACTATTGCAAATAACTAAAATACTACTCTATGGTTTTATCACCAGGTTCTTTTATATATTTATATATGTGTGTGTGCGTGTTTGTGTGTACACACACATATATCTTTTATATATATATTCTCTTAAAAATAATCTATATATTAAATTTGAACAATATTTTATGAAACTTTTGTTGCTTTTTAGTCAGGAGATGGGTAATAATAAGTTTGTACCAAACATATTAAGGGGATGGTCCAAACTCTTTCTGATCCCCAGTAGGTCTGTGACATGTTATTTATTTTTTTAAAGGATTTTCTTAAAAGAACACTGTGATTTGAAATAAATATCTTTGCTTTGATAACTTGTGTTTCATCTTTTCCTCTTGGTGGTTGCATTATTGCCTTATTGTAGACTAAGGCTTGCAAATCTGTCCCTTTGTTTTTCATCCTTTTTTGATGCTTATACTTATCATATAATTTCATAACTCAAGACATTAAATTGATGCTATTAAGAAGAATGAATGAGGTGATCTAAGTGTCATGCTGATTCAATTGTTATGTCTTCCATAATTTTGCCAGAGTTTATGGTACTTTTACTTGTTTTCAATAATTCTGTATTATTAGTCACACAGTTTTGTGCTCAGTGAATTCTAATCCTTACAGTCCACCAAATAGTTCTTAGAATTAAACGTTTTCTTTTCTATCTGTATTGGAGGTACATTGTGATTTTCAGATTAATTGGTTGATTTAATGGATGATGATGGAGAGGTGGATCTGCCATGCTGGAAAACAGAACGAATGAGATAATGCCCATAAAGTGGATAGTGCATGTCTGGTACCTAGGAAGAGTTCAATAAATGTTAGCTATTATTCCCATCACATGACAAAATTTGACAAGAGTGTTCATTTAGAGCAAATGAATAAAATCATCCACAGAAGATGTATCAGTCTTTAAATTAAAAAGAACATTGTAAAATTCTGTGTATTATTTATCTGCTGCTATTTAATGATAGTACTAACAACTTTGTGGCTTCCCACAATACACATTTATTGCCTCACAGTTTCTCTGGGTCAGGATTCTGGGCATAGCTTAGCTCATGGTGTCACAAAGCTGCAATCAAGGTGTCAGCCAAGTGGTGATCTCATTTGAGACTGGACTGTGAGAGGCCTGACTTTCTAACTTACAGTCTTGTTGGTAGAATTCAGTCCCTTTCAGTTTGCCAGACTGTGGGCCAGAGGTCATCCTCAGCTTCTTGCCACATGTCCTTCACATGGTAGCTCACAATATGGCAACTTGGTTCAAATCCAGGAAGAGAGAGAATCTTCTAGAAAAATGGGTTACAGTATTTTTAATATATATAAATAATCTAGTAAGTACATCATGTCACCTTTATCATATTCGATTAATTAGAACCAATTCAAAAGTCCCACCCACACTAGAAGGAAAAGTATTAGGTAAAACGAGAACACCACGGGGCATGGATAATGAGGGCTACCCTAGAGTCTGCGAACAACATTCCTTAAGAACAAAAATCACAAAGCAATAGCTGTATTTCATTGTTTAAATTTACTAATATCTTTCTTGCTACCCTTTCATAATGAGAAATATTTTTTTCTAATTAAAACATTTGAGAGAAAAAAGCTCTAATGTAAATTTTTTTCAGTACTAAAGCATTGGAAAGAGTTAATATCTTGGTTTGCATGGCACTTTAGAGTTCACAATAAATTAATATTTATGAATATATTATTTCAGATTAGAAAATGGAGAGAAGTAATATCAATTTCAATATTGTAACAGATTTAGGTTCCAAGTAAAGACTTAATTACGATGGGATGGGGAAGGAGACAAACCATAAGAGACTTCTAATCTCATAAAACAAACTGAGGGTTACTGGGGGGTGGGAGGGTAGGGATAGGGTGGATGGGTTATGGACATTGGGGAGGGTTTGTGCTTTGGTGAATGCTGTGAAAGATGTAAGCCTGATGATTCACAGACCTGTACCCCTTGGGCAAATAATAAAAATAAAATTAAAAAAAAAAAAAGACTTAATTACGGCATTTTGCTGTTTATTTGATAAATTCAATATGTCCTCGCCCCAAATTTGGCCATTCTTTTAAATACTTTTGTTAATTAAAAGTAATTCATCTCAAATGGAATGGTGGTAAGGGAGTGGGCGGAAACCAGGCTTGCACTATGACCAGATAAGCTGTAGGGAAGGACGGTCAAATGCCAAGAGCACTGTATTGAAGGCATCAAGATGAGGTGCAGCATAGATCAACTGGAAAAATGGATGATGAGGATGAATGGAATTGGTGACACAGATCATTTAATTTCTTTGTTTGAAATACATGTTTTGAACCATTTTCTGGAGCTTGTCTACAAGTTCTGTGTGCAAATGACCTGGTGGTCAAGAGAATACTGCAACAGGACATGAAAACCAGAACACCACACACAGCTCCAAAAATACAACTGCCTTTTCTTCTCAAAACTGTTTGCCTCCCAACTAAGACTCTATCTTCTGCTCCAGCAGTAAACAAATGCCACACTTCTTATAGATGCTTGGATCTGAAATACTCTCTTCTTGCAGAGAAGTTACCTGGTATCTAATGTATAGCCATTCTAAAGCCCTTCATTAATGCAGTTTGGAGTAACATTCATATGGACTTTACCAAAACTTTACCAAAACAACATATTTAAGTTTACACTGGTTATCTGATAACTACCCAGATGGTGACTGTTCATGATGGGGTTTGATATTTCTGTCTTTCACTGACAGCCAGTCGATCCCAGCTTGGGTCAACTAGATATGCAGAGAACATTTGCAAAATGCAGGTGGAACCATAAACGTAGTTGTTAAGTATTTATTAATCCATGGAGACTTGAAACAGCACAGCTCCTAATCCCAGAGGCTATAGTACTATATGAAAAGATATCCACCTTCCTGAATATAAAACGCTTGACAACACTTCAATGTACACTGCTTGTTTGTCTGATAAGCCTAAATTAGAAGACCCTATGCAATCAGCTTTTCTCCATGGAAATATTCTATATGTGATGAACTCACAGAGATGATGCTGTCTCATAAAAAGAAGCCTAATGAACACCACAATAAATGTGTTCATGTGACAGAATCCAGTCTAAACTCCAATGTATAAAGAACTTGTAAGTTGTCAGTCCTGTGACTACAACAAGAAAAGGGAGAACAAACTGAAAATCATGACTTTTCTTGGACACATCAGAGACCAAGATTACCAGGAAACTTGCTGCCCTGAAATCTGTAAAGACAGACAGATCTGGAGAGTCACCTCTGATATCTGCTCACCCGGAGGAGAGGCTGGTAAAGCCATAAACTGAGGAAGACCTTAGACGGTAATTTTGAAGAATTGCTGGAGGCTGAGGGAGGATAGTGTGAGAGTAAGAAGCTCAAGGGGGCTGCAGTCTTGGATGACCCCTACACTTGCACAGGTTTTATTTCCAGGAACCTCACCAAGTTCTCACAGGGAACATAAAATCTCTCTTAACTTGTGACTTTGGTTGGAAGAAAGGAAGAGTAATCATTAAGAAGTCTGCTCACAGGATTCTTCATAACAAAGGCCTACTTTTCAAGAGGAAAAGACTTTACCCAGAGCCTTATCCTGGATAAGGGAAGGAATTTTTTCCCACTCCAGCTATCTCTTGCCTTCTAGTTTAACTTAAGGTGGTGGGGGGAAGCTAACTACAGAAGCACCATCAAGGTCTTAGCTCAGAGTTACAGACTCTGAAAGACCAAGATTTTTTTTTAAAGATTTTATTTATTTATTAGACAGAGAGAGATAGAGATACAGAGAGAGGGGGCACACCAACAGGGGGAGTGGGAGAGAGAGAAGCAGGCTTCCCGCCAAGCAGGGAGCCCGATTTGGGGCTAGATCCCAGATCATGACCTGTGCCAAAGGCAGACACTTAATGACTAAGCCACCCAGGCACCCAAAAGACCAAGATTTAATCATAAGATGACAGGATGATTCCCCTGTCCCACATCCCAGCACCACACACACTGGATTCCAGTGTAATGACAGCAGAATATAGTTGAAAGAGTTGCAAGCAACAGACATACCCTGAGGAGGGAGTACCTAGGGAAGCCCAAAGTGAAGGAGGGAGACAAAAATAATAGCATAATAAAAAAAATTTTTTTTAATAATTTAAAGCCACTGGCACCTACAGCCACAACAAACATTAATCATAGCTCAACTTCTACCCAGATTAGAATATATGCTCACACTAAGACCTGTTTACCTCAATTCCTGCTCCCCATACACCATGACTAGTGTTGAACAAAAAATTATAAGCATGCCAAAAAGCAAGAAAAAAAATCTGAAGAGATAAGGCAAACATCGATACCATACTCAGATATGGCAAAAATTTTGAAACTATCAGAAAAACAATTTAAGATAACTATGAATTGCATGCTAAGTGCTCCAACTGAAAACATAAGTCCCTATTTAAGAAGAGAAGGGTAATGTAAGTAGACAGATGGAAACTCTACGAAAGTTCAAAAGGAAATGCTAGAAATCAAAAACACTGTAACACAAATGAAGTATACCTTTAAAGCTCTCAGCAGTATGGAAACACCAAGGAAGAATTTAGTGAGCTTCACTATAGGATAACAGAAGCTTCCCAAATCAAAATGCAAAGAGTAAAAAGAAAAATAGAAAAAAAAGAAGAACAGAAATTCCAAGAACTTGGGACATTTCAAAAATTAACATATATGGGGGCACCTGGCTGGCTCAGTCGTTAAGCGTCTGCCTTCGGCTCAGGTCATGATCTCAAGGTCCTGGGATCGAGTCCCACATCGGGCTCTCTGCTCAGCGGGGAGCCTGCTTCCTCCTCTCTCTCCCTGTCTCTCTGCCTACTTGTGGTCCCTCTCTCTCTTTGTCAATAAATAAAATCTTTAAAAAAAAAATTAACATATATGTATTAGGAATACCAGAAGAAGAAAAAGATAATATGGAGCAGAAGAAATATTTGAAGTAATAATGGATAAAACAGCATCAAAATTAATAGCTGATGCCAGACTACAGATCCAGGAATCTCAAAGATAGCACAGGATAAATACAAGTCAAATAAATAAACAAATTAAAACTATACCTAGGCATATATTCATAGTATAGAAAACCAAAGAAAAAGAAGCAAATCTTTAAAGAAGCCAGAAGGGAAAGGGGGGCATTTATCTTACCTACTAAACAAATAAACAAAAAAAGAATTACTATGAACTTCACATCAGAAATCATACAAACAAGAAGAGAAGAGTGAAATCTCAAATTGTTGAAAGAAAGAAAAGAAACATCTAGAATTCTATACCCAGTGAGACTACCATTCAGAGGGATGTCCTTCCGAAGAACATAAAGACTCTCTCATGTATGTACACACAAGCCAAATATATACACACACACAAGGGAATTCACCCTTAGCACACCTGCCCCGAAGGAAATATAAAAAGAAATTCTTTAGGGAGAGGAAAATAATGTAATTCTGAAACTTGGATCCACATAAAGAAAAATGTTGGAGAAGGAATGAATGAATGAATGAAATAAAATATCTATTTTTCTTATTTAATAGATCTAAAATATAACTGTTTATAGGAATAGTAGTAACAATGTATTTGGTTACTATAGCATATAAGTAAGTGAAACGAGTGACAGAAATGCCATAAGGGGAGGATGGAGGAATTGTGAATACTCTTCATAGGAAAGCCGTCTTACACATGTAGTGGTATAGAATTATTTGGAAGTGACTTTGACTAATTTAAATATATACTTCAAACTCTCAGGAAAATTAAAAAATTTTTAAGTTGTAATTTATATGCTAAGAAAGAAGAGAAAACTCAAATTATATAACATGCTCAGTGAAATCCTGAGGAAGCAGAAAAAAGAGGGGGTAAAGTAAGCAAAGAACAAATGTAAGGAATATTAAAAAGTTACATACATGGTAGATATTACTCCAACTCTACCAGTAATCAATGTAAGTTATAGTGGTCTAAATGCACCAGTTAAGAGACATAGATTGTCAGAGTGAATAAAACTACATGTTTTCTACAGGAAACCCATTCTAAATATAAAAACTCAGCAAGGTTAAAATTACAGGATGGAGAAAAGTATATACAATGTTAATATTGATTAAAAGAAAACCAGAATACCTATATCACTTCCAGAAAGAGCAGAGACCTCAGGACAAGGAAAATTTTCAAGGATGATGAGGGCACCATGTACTAATAAAGGGATTAATTTTCCAAGAAGATATCACAGTCTTAAACATGTGTGTACCTACAACAAAGCATCAAAAGATGTGAAGAAACTAGTGCTATAACTGAAAGGAATAATAGACAAACAAGTGTTGTAGTTGGTCTTCAACGCATCTCTTCCAGTGGTTGATAGATCTCAGAAGCATAAAAACACTAATGATATAGTTTACCTGAAAAATACTAACAGTCAACTTGATCAAATTGACCTTTACAGGATGTTCCATCTAATGATAGCTGAAAAACCTTCTCAAGCTCACACGGCATTTGCTAAAAATATACCATATTCTTGGTCATAAAATACATCTTAACAAATTTAAAAGAATAGAAATCATACAAAACATTTCTCAGGCCACTATGAAATTAAACTAGGAATCAAAAATAAAAAGATAGCTAGGAAACTGTCAAGTATTTGGAATTAAACAATGTACTTTGAAGTAAAACATGAGTCAAAGAAGTCTTAAGAGAAATTTAAGTTATTTTGATATGAATGTAAATGAAAATATAATATCAAAATACGTGGGATGTAGTAAAATCAGTACTTAGAGGAAAATTTATGTAGTGTTATATAACAAATACTATAACATTAAATTCCTGTACTAGAAAAGAATATATAAGATCAATAACCTAAAATTCCACCCTAAGAAGCTAGGGAAACAATAACAACTGAAGACTGAAGGGGGCAAAGAAAATAATAAAATTTAACACAGAAATCAGTGAAACTCAAAAGAGAAAAAATAGGGAATATCAGCATAACCAAAAGCTAGCTTTCTGAAAAAAATTAGTGGAATTGATAAACATTCAGCCAGTCTAACAAAGAAAATAGAGGAAGACACAAATTACCAATATTAGAAATGAAATAGGAGTTATCACTACTGGTTCTGTGAGGCCAAAAAGATAATGAAAGAATACCAAATAATTTTACGTCCATGATTTTGTTTACTAGATAAAATGGACCAACTCATTGAAAGATACCAATTACCAGAATTCATACAGAGAAATAATCTAAATTGGCCTATATCTGTTAAAGAAAAGGAATCAATAATGAATAACTTTCCACAAAAGAGAACCCCAGAGCCAGATGTTTTCACTGGTGAATTCTATCAAACATTTAAGGAAGAAATGATACTAATTCTACAAAGTATCTTCCAAAAGTAAAAGCAGATAGAATACTTTCTAGCACATTCAATGAGGACAGCATTACCTTAATAACTATGCAGTAAAGAGTTAACTCAGCAGACCAAGATCACTCAAACCCTGCACATTCCAAAGAAAGTCTTGTCTTCAGAAGGCCTGGTTTTTACCAAGCTACTGGGAGATAACCTCCAAGAGATTATAATATCCTATCCAATGATAGTGATTTTGTATGCTTGAAGTCTTGGACCACACTGTATCAGTCTGATCCGTTTATGCTAACAATATGATTTACAGTGAGTTCCTGTTTTTGTGTGCTTGAAGTCATGGGTCATGCTATATCAGGTTGACTTCTGGGGGACTGGAGACTAAGTTAGCTAGGGTCAGTTATGCAGGTATTTCATGTCTGCTTGATTTACTTCCCAATAAAATCCTTGGACATTAAGGATCAGCTGAACATCCCTGATTGACAATACTTAACACATATTGTCACACATCATTACTGGGAGACTTAAGTACTCACCATATGACTTCACTGGGAGGGGACACCTGGAAGCTTATAACTGGTTTGTTCTGGACCTCACTTATGCACATTTTTCCTTGACTGATTTAATCTTTATCTTTTTTATTCTGGAGGCTTAGAAGTCCAAGTTAAAGATTCTGGCCTACTCGGTTCCTCATGAACCTTGGTTCCTAAGGCCTTCTCTGTCCACACATGGCCTATTTTTGGTGCATGTACACACACACACACACAGAGCATGAGAATGAGAAAGAATGCTCTTACTCTTAAGGTACCAATTCTGTTGGATGAGACCCTAACCTTATGGCAGCATTTAACCTTGATTACCTTCTAAAATCCCTATTTCCAAATAAAATCCCATTGGGGATTACAGCTTCAACATATGAATTTGGGGGAGGGACAAAATTCAGTTCATAACATTCTGTCCCTGGTCTTCTAAAATTCATGTCTTCATCACATGTAAAGTGCATTCATTTCATTTCAACAGTCCTGAAAGTCTTAACTCATTCCAGCATTGACAGTGGAACCTAAACTCCAAAGTCTCATATCATTAGTCTAAATATTATCTAAATTTGGCATGGCTGAAACTTGAGGTATAATTTATCTTCAGGCAAAATTCCTCTCCAGCTGTGAACCTATGAAAGTAAACAAGTTATGTGTTTCCAAATACAAGGATAGACATTCTCATTCAAAAGGGAGAAATATAAATTAAAGGGGTGACTGGTACTAAGCAACTCTAAAACTTAGCAAGACCAATTTCATTAGATCTTTTTTTAATAATTTCTTTATTGTGTTATGTTAGTCACCCTGCAGTACGTCATTAGTTTTTGATGTAGTGTTCCATGATTCCTTGTTTATGTATAACACCCAGTGCTCCATGCAATACGTGCCCTCCTTAATACCCATTACTGAGCTTACTAGATCTTGAGAATTGAGAACTATCCTCTGTGGTCTGATGCTCTGCACTCTAGACCAGCTGGGATGGCAGTATCACCTCACGACTCTAAGAGAGGGTTCTGCTCCTGCAGCTCTGCCAGGCCTTCCTGCTCCCAAGGCTCTGCTGGGTAATCCCTTCCCCACAACTCCGGGTGGTTCCATTCCCATGTTGCTTCCAGGTAGTCCTACCTCCAAGTCTCTGTAAAGTGGTCCTGTTCCCAGCATTCCATGTGGAGGTCATGCGGTCTTTTGAAACCAAGATGGTTTTCCTGATGATCTTTCCTGATTATCCTGATAACTTCAGGGTCATTTTTTTCCCTTCTTCTTGAAGAATAGAGAACACTTTCTCTACCGAATAATTCTATCATTCCATCTTGTTAAATCCAAGAAATCTGACAGCCTTTTTTCATTTCTCCATCTCCTTCAGTTCAAACTGGCAGTACTTCTTCTATATAATCCCATAAACTCTTTATAGGGTGATAGTCCAGCCATAGTCTTGGTCTTTTTCCCAGAACATGCTTTCTCGTTTTTTTGAAGTTTAGATAGATAGAGAGTTTTCCAAATCTTCAAGTTCTGGTTCCTTTTTGACTGCCATTTTTTTTCTTTAATTTCCCTCTCTCTTCCCCCATTTTACATAAGTAGCCATGAGGAACCAAGTCACCCCTTCAACATTTAGACTTGCCTTCAGCTACGTATCCAATTTCTTTGCTCACAAGTTCTACCTTTTACAAAATGCTAGGACAAGAACAAAAATCAGTCAAGTTCTTTGCCACTTTATAACAGGAGCACCTTTCCTTTCCATTTTCCTTTCCTTTCCTTTTTCCTTTCCTTTCCTTTCCTTTCCTTTCCTTTCCTTTCCTTTCCTTTCCTTTCCTTTCCTTTCCTTCAGTTTCCAATAACATGCTCTTCATTTCTTTCTGAGCATAATAACCTTTTATATCCGTATTTTCACCAATATTCTATTGTGGTTATTTATGATTACTTATGGATTCTCTAAGAAGATAAAAACTTTCCCTCTGGCTCTCCTCTTTTCTTTCTGAGTCCTCACTGAAATCTCCCTTACTATCCATATTTGTAGCATATACCTCCAAACTCTTCTAGCCTTCATCCAGTACTCGGTTCCAAAGCCACCTCCACAGATGAAGTTTTTGTTACAGCAACACCCCACCTTGTGGTACCAAAATCTATCTTAATATGCATAGGCTGCCCAAAGAAAATAACACAGACTGGGTGGCTTAAATGACAGAGATTTATTTCTCTTAGTTCTGGAGGCTGGGAAGTCCAAGATCAGGGTACACAGTGATTTGGTTTTTGATGCGAGTTATTTTTCTATCTTGCAGATGGCTGTCTTCTCGCTATGTCTTCACATGTCCATTTCTCAGTGCATGTACATGGAGAGAGATCTCTTTCTTTCTTCCTCTACTTATAAGACCAAAGAGCTTATGGAATTAGAACTCATGTCTGTTAAGAATGCTATAAGAAAAATAACATCGACTGGATGGCTAATAAGCAGAAATTTACTTCTTATGGTCTGGAGGTTGGGAAGTTTAAGATCAAAATGCTGGCAGATTCCGTGTTTGATGAGAGATGTCTTGGTTGGTAGATAATCACCTTTTTGCTGTGTCCTTACATGACAAAAGGAAGAAGAGAGCTTCCTGGGGCCTCCTTTATAAGGGCATTAACCCCATTGATAAGGACTCCATCTTCATGCCTTAACCATCTCCCGAAAGCCCCACTTCCAAATCCTCCAAATGGGGATTAGGTTTCAAGACATGAATTTGGGGGGGACACAAATATTCAATTTATAGTAGGACCTAACCCTTATGACCTCATTTAGCTTATTTACCTTCTGAAAGCCTTATCTCCAAATAAAATCACATTGGGGACTAAAGCTTCAATATATGAATTTTAGGAGAACCCCATTAAGTCCATTATAGATAGTCAGAAAGGGCTAGAGTTGAGTTATGTCTTTTTTCCCTGGCCAGTTAGGCACTGAAAAAATCGCTATGGTTAGGATCTGGTAAAATAGTTTATCTTGAGGGCAAGCTTTGTTAAGAAGAACAGAACGCTCTGGTGTATTTCAATACTGGTTACCTTTCCACTCCCCTGGCCAAAGGCAAAGAGATTTTTCTCCAATATTCACTGTGAGAACCAGGTCAAGCCCTGAAGGTAAAATCCAGAAGTGGATGGGACCTCCCTATGACTGGGAATCCCTGGAGTTTTTAACTCTCAGACTCATCCACACTGAGCCTCCAGCAATTCCTCATTTAGAGTTTAGAACTTTTTATCCTGGTACTGGCTCCCAGGGAACTTTCTGCTCAGGTAAGTTATGATTCTCTGTATCTGCAAGCCCTTCTGTCTCTCCATTTTTGAGGGCAGCAATTTGCCCTATGACCTCACTTCTGATGGATCTAAGAGGAGTTGTTGATTTTTCAGTTTGTTCAGCTTTTTTTTGTTGTTAAGATGAAGTGGTGACTTCCAAGCTCCTTACATGCTTGGGCTAAAAACCATAAGTCTCAAGTCATTGACAATTAAAGAGATGAGACTATTTTTCTTTTGGGATTTTTCTGATTTGTTTGTTGTCATAATTGTTGTTACTTCTTTCTCTATTCCTTTATTTTTCCTCTACTGGAAAACAGGTTAAAGTCTTCATTATTTCCAGACTGTTTCATCATACCACATCATATTAGGGGGCACATAATATCAGATATTTCTTGGTATTAATGACGGTAAATTTGGTAAGTTAAGGCGTTGACCACCAGATTCCTCCATTATAAAGGTTAATTATTAAAAAAAGTTAATTATCATTTTGAATTAGCATGCAATCTTTGAAGTAATATTTTGGAAATATTTCATCATCCATAGATGATCCTTGCCTGAATTGATTATTTCACTGGGCATCACTAAAAGTGATTTTTCTAAATCTATTGCTCTTTTCACATTTATTATTAAGAATACTTCTAGAATAAAATTTTTCCTTCACCAACTTGAGATGTACTACATTTTCTCCAAAAGGCAGAGTAAGTGCTAGTACTAATCATTAATTAAGAATTTTTATATTAAGGTATTATAATAGTCCATTTAGGTGGTGAAAAAATAGATTTCTCTTCTCTCCTCTCATCTTCCCTCCCTTTCTCTCCTTTCACGCCTTTCACATTCCCCTCTATTTACAAGTATCATTATGAACACATGTATTTAATTAGTAGAATATTTTATAATCAAATACACTTACTATTATTTTCTATGCTTAATATGCCCCAAATTTGGGCAGTGGGAACCCATTAAACTGATTTCTTTGTCTTTTTGACATTCTTCCTTTAGTGCTTCCTTAGTTTCTGGTACATCGAGATGTCAAAGCTCACTTTACACTTTCCCTGCTGATTCCCAAATCTGCCATTTCCCCATGGAACTCTGGCTCCCTTTAATGTGAAATGTTTTTAGAAATCAAAGTCTCTGTGTACACATGCCATTGCTTCCGGGTGTTACTCTCTCCAGGCTCTTTCCATGGACAGGTTCAGAATCTGTATTTTATTTTATTATTTTTTTAAAGATTTTATTTATTTGTTTGAGATAGAGTGAGAGGGAGAGAGCACAATGAGGGGGAGCAGCAGGCAGAGGGAGAAGCAGGCTGTCCACTGAGCAGGGAGACCAATGTGGGGCTCGATCCCAGGACTCCAGGATCGTGATCTGAGCCAAAGGCAGCCACTTAACTGACTGAGCCACTCAGGCATCCCTAGAATCTGTATTTTGAAAAATAAAAAGAATTAAAATTGTCCTCGAAAACAAAGAATTTTGTTTGTAAGCAAAAATAGGAAATCATAGTTTAAGTAAAGTTTAAATTAAATTTTAAATTAAATTTTTAGTAAATTTAAGTTAATATTAAATAGTTCGTTTTTGGACATTATCTTTGATCTTACAGAGTTTTCAATTCTGCTATTACTCTCCATTGAAGTGAATAAGTACTAGAATTATTGTATTCAACTTTGGCTTGCAAAATATGCTTTTCTTAATTTTTAATGGAAAATTTAAAAATGTACACAAAAATATAGATATTACCTGTCACTCAGCTGAAAACACCATTAACATTTTGTTAATCTTGTCTATCTCTTCAAAAAATTTTTTTCAAGTTTTGTCAGGTAGAAATGTCAGATATGTCATTTCATTCATAAGACTCAAAACATATACATCTTTAATCTCTAACTCTTAAAGGCTATTGTGTTTTATATATCCAGGGTGTCATTACCACATTCAACAAAATTAAAAATAACCTTTAGCATCTTCAGATACCCAATACCCAATGACCCAGTACTATTTCTGTACTCACTTTATGCTAGACAGTATACTGATCACTTTACTTAGATCATGTCATTTAATCCTTACATAAGATTATAGAATATTGATACTCATTTTATTGATGAGAATACTAAGAGAGTGATCAGAGAGTTTGAATAGCCTTCATACACCTCACACGGCTAGTAGGTTTGTCTGCTTCTAAAATCCGCATTCTTATTAATTCTTCTGTATTCTTGGGGCTACTTATCTCCAGACTGCAGTTCTTGAGGCAAGAGCCACCTAGCAGTATTCATTGAGTAGATATTTGACAAATATTATTTGGATGAATATTCACTGGTATAGGCAGGGACAAAGTGGTTCTTCATGATATTACTAAATGTCTCTGAAAATTAATACCAGAGATAAAAGGAAGATTAGAGTTTATGTTGTTCAGTTCTGTGCTTTTCACAACACTCTACATGGATCTTTATCAGAATTACCTGGAATTCTTTGTTAAAATACACATTTCTGTATCTGATGGAAACAGGAACTCAGAAGTAGAAACCCAAATCTTCACCTTTAACAAATGCACATAAAAGATGGAGAACCACAGAGTCTACAGTCAAAAAAAGATTCACAGAGTGGTAGCACTGGCAAGTAGGAGTTTTATTAGAAAAACAATCCTAGAGCAACTACCTGAGTACCAGAACTTACTGAATAAAAACTACATTTTTACATAATGCCAAGTACATTCAAGTGTGAGAAAAACTTTGAGAAGTACTTTGAAATATATTGGTCTATATAATTCTTAATGATAATCCAGTCTTTCAATGTTGAATTTCTTAAAACAATTGACCAAGTGGCTAGTAAAGCAAACAAAAAACCACATATTAAGCCAGTATGTGCCCTACTAATTTCTTTGAAACAATTACCTTGTCCCCCTACAACCTCAACCCCATCAAATTAGATCTTTTTAACTTTCTAATTCTTTCTAGCTCAATGCCCTCCTCTCAGATGCATTTATATCTCACTCTTTCCTACCATTTAATCCTCCAGCAGGTCAGAAATCCCTTATATAATTGCTATCATTAATGTTGCTTTCCAACAGGCACTCACTATTGGAGTGTTTGCTTAATATTCTTTAATGCACCTGTCACTATCTGAAGTTATTCTATTTGTTTACTTCTTGACCATCTGTTTGTTCAGCGGATGAAAACCTTGACATAATGAAGTTCTCTCCCCAGTACTTAGAACAGTCAGTACCATCAGAAAGTAAATATTTAGCAAACATATGTCAAACGAATAAGTACAAAGTATATTATTACTAATTCTATCCTCTCCACCTGAATTGTGGAAAGCTTCCTTTACCTGCAATGCAAGCAGCTTTGAAGATCACTTTCTTATGATGATTGTAGACAGTTATAGAAAATTGTAGTATAAATTGAATACAAGCAAGGGTGCAATAAAAATGGATTTTTTTTTAATACAGAAAATGAGGGAAGTTGATGCCTCTGGTGTCAAATCAACTTAAATTCCGAGTGTAGCAAATACTAACAGCATCATACATTAAGTTTTTGAACATGGGCTTAAAAATGTGGAAGATCAAATCAGAACAGCAAGTCTCAGATTTGGTGATTTTTTTGTTGTGACTTATAAAAAACAGAGTACCCAGGGACGCCTGGGTGGCTCAGTTGGTTAAGCAGCTGCCTTCGGCTCAGGTCATGATCCCAGGCTCCTGGGATCGAGTCCTGCATCTGGCTCCTTGCTCAGCAGGGAGCCTGCTTTTCTTTCTGCCTCTGCCTGCCACTCTGCTTGCTTGTGCTCTCTCTCTCTCTCTCTCTCTCTCTCTGACAAATAAATAAAATAAAATAAATCTTAAACCCCCCCCAAAACCCAAAGTACCCAAATTTCTCAGAGAGAAAAGAAAGAGAAGAGAAAAAAGAAAACCTTTAAGAAAAGTACATTATCTTTTTCTTGACTGATCCTTTACCTAAATTGTGCAACAATTGAAACAATTTTTACAGTGAAAAGTAAAACATATATAATTAGATCTTATAGAAATAGAATCTTTCAATGATGTCATTCTATGAAATGTGAGGAACCATTGTGGTTCATGGTATAGATAATTCTGAGGATAAGAAATAGGCAACCTCACTTTATAAGATTTGTTTTAGGGTCCAAAACATAAATCTTAACAATTAGTAATAACCCTTAATTAATGTAGATTGCTATAGATTGCTCTTACATAAAATTATTGACATTACTTTACATAGTGAAAATGATTTCTTATTTTAGTAGGAAATTCACAACACAAACACAGTACATGTTTTTTTTGGTACCATGTTCACATGGTATATGGGTGTTATTTTCTTTCGGTTTAGTTGTGGTTTGACATAATGTGAAAAAAAAAAACAACTTTGAAATCCTTAGATACTAGTTCTTAATAAGAAGATAGTATTTGTCCTTCCACTATTCATACTATATTCTACTAAAACTGGTACTACTATTAATTTTATGTGAACCTAGTAAAATGAAGCTTAGACATTTTGGTCATTTGACAAATACAATTTGTATACTAAGAAATGCCTAGAAACTTAAATGCATTGGGGGAAAAAAAGGTTAGGCCCCTATATATCTAGTACCAGTGTGAGACAGAAGTGGGTTAAAATCCAATTCTGACATGTAGTAGTCATGCGATGCTACAGATCACAGTCCTTTGACATTAGAGACCCAGCTGGAATCTAAACACCCCTGTCCAGAGCTTGTGTCAGTACTCAGTGAGGGATGAAGGAAACAGTGCTTGCAAACCATGAACAACTTATATGTATCTATCTCAAAAGCAGGTAGCAAGGAATAAATAATGCTTTGCACAGTAATGATGTTCCCACAAAGAAGCTCTCTACACTGATTAAATTAACACCCTGCGGTCTTTCCTTCTAGACAGACCTAAATGCTTAAGAAAAGGAACTTCTAAAAATGTTTTTCAAAATAGCCACATGGTGGCAGACTTCAACCAAAAAGGGACAATGCTTCTAAAAAGCCATTTGCAGTATCTTTTTCTTTAGATCATTTGTAAAAGCCAAAAGTTCATAAAATTAAACCCAAAACAGGCACTATATTTTTACTCATTTTTATAGTTTAAAAATATAAAAAGAAAATTTCATGTATTCAGGAGACTTCTGTTTTGGTGTGGAAGAGGACTCCTTTCCTTGTTCCAGAGGTTGCTCTGGAAGATAGAAGATATTCATTTCCTTCACTGCATAGTTTTTCTCCTTCAAACCTTTTTTTTTTTTTTGACCAAGTAGATACAAGTTCTGCCTAATAGAAAAAAGTCAATTGTATTATAAGAGTTTAAGAACATGATTATTAGAATCAAAATCACAAAAATTAGTAGGTTCTTATTCTGGCTTTACTCTTTACATTCCTGAGTGACCTCAGCCAAGTGTGTTAATGTTCCTTGCCTCAGTTTTCTTATCTATAAAATGGGAATGATAAAAACAATTGCCTCAAAGGTGTGTTGTGGGAATTGAATGTGCACACAGAGCACTTAGAAGAGGCCTTGGGCGCCTGGGTGGCTCAGTGGGTTAAAGCCTCTGCCTTCAGCTCAGGTCATGATCTCAGGGTCCTGGGATCGAGGCCCGCATCAGGCTCTCTGCTCAGCAGGGAGCCTGCTTCCTCCTCTCTCTCTCTCTGCCTGTCTCTCAGCCTACTTGTGATCTGATCTCTCTGTGTCAAATAAATAAATAAAACCTTTAAAAAAAAAAGAAGAGGCCTTGTTCAAAGCAAACACAATGCATGCTGTTATTATCATTAATATTAGTTATAATTAACAAAAGAAAGGGAAGGAATGGAGGACTATTAAGCTTATCACGTATATCTGAAAATTAGGAAAACGTTAGAGAGAGAAGTTGATTTGCAGAATTTTGGAACAGCTCGGTGTCTGGAAAGCTCCCACCAGCACATTTTCCCTTTTCCTTCCCCAGTTACATTCTGCTCTTGTTTTGCTCATTCACAGCCATCCCACTCAGCTGTGACTCCCTTCATGGACTCACAGATACAGATGCGCGCATGCAACAGCTGAAAAAAAAAAAGAATAATATAGGACATTGCATCTGGAAACATCAAAGAATGAGAATGCTATGGTGAGAATTTAAAAACAAAGACAGTTGTCCAATAGAGACACTGAATCGTGTGTCTAAGATATAAATAAAAGAAGGTTGAAAAAATGCCACTATAGCAAATCCTCTCTTTTCTCAACTTCCACTCAGTGTTCTCAGCATGAGGGAGAGATGGAGAGGAATATGTCAATGTGGAACTAAGAATTTTCTATTTTTCTCAGAATTCACTATAACTGGTGAAAGAAGATATTTGTTCCGCCCAGAAGTTATGGGAAGAAAAGCCACAAAAAAAGAATGGCCATTAAGGAATGGAGATAGCCGGTTAAAATTACACATTTTGTTCCATTTTTCTAATCCCACCTGAGAAAGACTCTAAGAATTTAAATTAGAATGGCCTTTAGCTTATCATAGAGAGTGTTAAATATAAACACATTGCTCATTTCTTCCTTCTTTCATTCATTTACTCATCCATCTATTCATACAAAAAACATTCGGGAGACCCTGTTGTGACTTAGAAGCTAGTGGGTGCTCTGAGTGTATGTCTGAGTGGCTAGTTGGAGCAAACGTGGAGGTGATGGGTTAGTGACGGGGAAGCTACTGGAAAAGCTAGGAGAATGGAAAACTGGGATAAGTTAATTGAGCCCATTGCATGTGTTAATTGCTAAACAATAAGACAAGGTACAGAAATTCCTATAATTGAAACAGTTATATAAAATAATAAAAAGCATTTTCTGTAGTCAAAAATTCATAAACTGATTATGTGGCACAAGATGAATTAAGTAGCATTTATAAGGAGCATTACACTTTCTTCATGGTTTCAGCATTTAATGAATGAACACTAAAAACTAGAAAAAAGTTCTCTAGAGTATATAACATTTACCTTCTTTCCCTTAACTCATTTTACTAAAAACTCACTATTATCTGTTTTTGAAAAAAAATTGTCTCCTTTTTTAAAATTTTTCTTCAAATGCTCAATTCACATATGATTGTGTATCACAATATATTATAGTAGCCTACCACTAGTCTAGATTTTACCTTTTACTACATCTAAGTAATTTTCCCAACCAACTGTTGTTTTTTCAAGTCATGTGTATAGAATAGCCCTTTCTCCCATTACACATCACTACCCCCACCAAAATATACACTATGCTCATTGTCCTATATGGAAATTGTTACAATATATTATATATGTCAATACATACACACTGTCTTATATAGGAATTAATACAACAGATTAAGTTTCATAGTGGGATTATAATGCTAGGATTTCTATTAATTTTAGTCTTATCTACAATTTTACTGAAGATGTATTTTATTTGCATTTTGTATGTAAGTATGGTTTTAAAAGTGCTAGAAAAGCACCTATAATATAAGTAAATTAGCATATTAGCTGTCACCGAATATTCTGGTCTCTGAGTAGAGCTAGCAGAAAACAATTTTATTTTTTTTCTGTGTCTACTGCCTCCTTAGACCCCATCTAGAGTCTACCATCTCTCCAGGCATTTGGATAAAATCTTGATGAGTTGCAGTGTTTCGGGTATGTTCAAAAGCAGTCCACTTTAGTAAAAAATCTTCAGACTATCTACCAATTTAAAGCATTTCTTACTGCCCTACCTTGGGTCTGCCTCAAATATGCGCACTGGAAGTGTGGTGAGAAGGTAGTGACTGACGATTTCTCTTTTCTTCATGCTACTCTATTTGTGCTGTTCCATCTCCAGAGTTGGAGAATAGGGAGGAGTAGCAGTGAAGGACAGAAGAAGTCTTTTTCTTATTGGGGTGCCTGGATGGCTTAGTCTGTTAAGTGTCCAACTTGGGATTTCAGCTCAGGTCATGATCTCATAGCTCATGGGATCGAGCCCAGCATCCAGCTCCCTGCTTAGTTAGGAGCCTGCTTGAGATTCTCTCCCTCTACCTCTCCCCAACAAGTGATTTCTCCCCTCTCTCTCAAATAAATAAATGTTTTTTAAAAAAGAAGTCTTCTCTTTCTTTTTCTTTCTTTTTTTAACGTTTTCTTAAGTGGCAGAATTGCAAGCAGAGGGGGTAGATGTCCATAGCTCCCTCTTTCTTGGAGCTCCTTAAGAGACGCTGTGCTGTGGATCTCCAGCAGAAGTTCTCTGTGGGTGCTGGCTTTGCCAACTGCTCACTTACAACCTCCCATTCCATTATCACACTTAATGTCCATGCCCTCTCTGCTGACGCCATCTCCCTCCTGTCAGGAAAACTTTCTGAATGCATCCTATCCAGCATGTTTGCTTTCATCCAGATGTCCACAAATGACTCAGGACAATCAAACCTCTGGCTCTCTGTCAGTGAACCTATAGATCTATCCCCGAGGAACCGCTCCTGAAATGCTCACTCTATAAATAACTCTTTAATTTCAGGCTTTCTAGACCTGATTCTTTCTTATTTACTCAAGCTCTCCCTCTGGCTTCACCAAAGGTGAAATGGCATACAGCCCTACTTGCCACTCTGGAGGGGTTGGGTACTAGGAAAAGCATGACAAATGAGCTTTTCAAAGTTCAACTTCAGATCTATTCTTGGTCTTCTCTTCTGTAGGCTGGGTATGGGTGATGCGCTGATGCTGACAGAAATAATTCAGTGTTCTGAATAGGTGGCCCATTATCTCACTTTAGAATGTGAAGGTTTTGAGGATTTAGCATATTGACCTCAGCAGCTGGGATTTTTGTAAGTCTATAATAGAATGGAAATGTCATATTTAAATCTTATGCTATACCTGTTTGGATTTCATTAAACTGAAAATGATGTGCAATAAAAATTTTTTAGACAGTTGTTTAGTAGTTAAAATATAAACTTGATAGTTGGCCTATATTTGAATGCAGAATGGGATTGTTATTAGCTGTGTGAAGTTACTTAACTTCAGGGCCTCCTTTTCATCATCTTTAAGAGGGAATTAAAAAAATTGTTATGATATAGAATTAAATGAGATAATGCATAAAAATGCTTAACATTGTTTCTATTCTATTAAGCTAATTTAATAAATGGTAGTTTTTAAAACATCTCCACTTCATTGTTCTTCTGCAACCACACTCTCACTCCTTAAATTGGTCCTGTACCCTACTATCAAATTGACGTTCTAAATATCCCACACTAATCACATGCCTAGTTAACTTACGGATTAGCAGTGCTTTCTTGGCAGAAGTCAAATGTAAGTGTTTTAACCTAACAGTCAGTCCTGTCCAAACTCTTCACCAAACCCTCTGCTGAGTCATTTCTCTATCCAAAGCTTTCTCTTTATGCTACTCAGTCTGTTTATAATGTTCTATGTGCATTCTTCTCTTTCCTACTTTACTTACAGTGTTTTCCCTATCAGAACATTTTCTTTAAAAAAAAATTATCCAAATTTTACCTATCTCAAAGCTTACAAGTTTTCCCTGACCTTTCAAACCTGTTATATTCTCGGACTTATTTCCTAAATTGCCTTTTTCCTTCTCTCAGTTGCACACCACTGAAGCTAAGTTGCTCTTTCTTGCAGACATGGATGACACCTAGGAGCTTGGGATGCTGGGAACTGAGCAAGCTTTCAGGGGTGCCATTATGCAAGCCAAAAATGAGAAGAGTTGGCTCCCCATGGGGTAAGCCTTGACCAGTGAGAAATAGGAGATAAATTCCTCCCCCTTTCTCTCTCCTCTGGATCCCTCTGAGAGTAGCTCCCCCTCACTGTCATATTACTGATGTCACCTGTGCTGTGTAAACATGGCTCCTGGTGACTGTTATATCTAAGAAACTGTCTTGAAGAAAGAGCCAGTACTGTCATGCCTCTTATCACACACATAGCATTTCAACTTTCTGTGCCTTCTTTTCTTTTTTCATCATCCTAGTCTAGTTTATATCTCCCACATAAAGGGTCAATACTTATTCTAAAACTCAGGGTCTACTTTCTAAGTAGGCCAAGACAACTGTGAAAAGTTCCTTTCCCAATGCCTAAAATTACATATCTACAATATTCATTCAGCACTTAGTCATTTTCTCTTCTGTCATTTCATATGTATTATTATTTTTCAATGCTGTTATCAAACAAGCAGGTTATGTCTTATTTATGGGAAGGGTTTACATCATTTTGTTTTTCTCTAACACATTGTCGAGTAACATTGTGCTCAAAAAAGAAGCACATTATATATTTTTAATAAGAAATATATTAATAGTGGATGCTGTTTATAACCATTCAATTATACCAGTTACATCAGTATTTTCTATTAGAAATAGAAATTTTTGTAAAAAACTAACTTCATTGAAAAGGATTTATTTCTATTTGTTTATAGACCCACAATATTTCAGGTTTTTAAGGTTAAAATATTTTGTACAAAAGCAAGTCATCTTTATTTAAACAACACTTTGTAGTTCCCTAATTCTTACTTAACTTAGGGCTCCAAAATGAACCAGCAAACATTTTAAAAAGCAACATTTAACAGGTAATGAGAGTAAACTAGGAATAGAGGGCAGATAATATCCATCTTATTATTCTTTAATAAGATGGAAAAGTGAGGTTCTTAACAAGACAAATAAAGACAAACAGACAAGCCAAGGAAGAAAATTGCTCAATTAAAGCATACTTTTAAAGTTTCTCTGGCATTGTTTTTTACCTTGCTGCAGGCCAAATTTGTTAATTCTGGAATGTTACAAACGACCAAAAAAAAAAAAAAAAGACTTTTGTAAAAACTTTGGGATGTTTAAACCTAGTGAATACACATTATTATGTTGGGTTGATGGTATTTTGACATAGTTTGAAGATTAGTATCTAGAAATGTCACTTCTCTTAAACTGGAATAGTTGAGCATTAGCCTTGGAAGGAACTTTGGAAATAACCTATTCCAATCCAGTCCATGAGGGACCTCAGACTGCAGTAAGTAAAATGATTCACCTAAACCAGTAGAGCTAGTAAGCCAAAGAACCAGTTTTTTTTTGTTTTTTGTTTTTTGTTTTTTTTTTTAAAGATTTTATTTATTCATTTGACACACAGAGAGAGATTACAAGTAGGCAGAGAGGCAGGCAGAGAGAGAGGAGAGAGGAGGAAGCAGGCTCCCTGCTGAGCAGAGAGCCCGATGTGGGCCTCGATCCCAGGACCCTGGGATCATGACCTGAGCCGAAGGCAGCGGCTTTAACCCACTGAGCCACCCAGGCGCCCAAAGAACCAGTTTTGAAACCATGCATCCCAAAGCTTGGTATGGTGCCTTGTGAAATAAATCATTATTATTCAGTTGTTTAATTAAAAATAAAGTAAATCTGGGGTGCCTGGGTGACTCAGTTGGTCAAGTGTTGGACTCTTGGTTTCAGCTCAGGTGGTGATATCCCAGTGGTGGGATGAAGCTGCACTTTGGGCTCCGTGTTCAGCATGGAGTTTGCTTCAGATTCTTTCTCTCCCTCTTCCCAACCCCCCACCCTGCTCTTTTTCTCTCTCTCTCAAGTAAATAAATCTCGTTAAAATAAGTAAATAAATAAATATTTTTAAAAAATAAATAAATAAAATGAACCTGAACTGTTCTATTATGACAATATTATATCATTATAGAACTAGGGCTGTCTTTAAAAACGTGTAATGCAATCTTGGAGTTGGTGATGCACAATTCTAGAGATGAGACCTAGAAAATTTAAACAAAGACCTCCTTTGAGGTTGTTCTAAAGAAATAAGAAGATCTTTGGATAACTGTATTATACTGATGAAGATTTATTTTTAAATCTAATATATTTTTTAAAGATTTTATTTATTTATTTCACAGAGGGAGAGAGATCACAAGGAGGCAGAGAGGCAGGCAGAGAGAGAGGGGGAAGCAGGCTCCCTGCCGAGCAGGGAGCCCGATGCGGGCCTCGATCCCAGGACGCTGAGATCATGACCTGAGCTGAAGGCAGAGGCTTTAACCCACTGAGCCACCCAGGTGTCCTTCAGCACTATTTTTTGAAAAGACTATCTCTGTTCCATAATATTGTCTTTACTCTGTTGTCAAAGATTAGTTGTTTATATTTGTGTGGTTGTATTTCTTAATTTTCTCTTCTCTTCCATTATCCACATTTTCTATTTATTTACTGTTAATATCACACTCTCTTGATTATTATAGCTTTATAGTAAATCAACAAGTTGGGAAGTGTTAGTCCTTCAACTTTCTTCTTCTCCTTCAACACTGAGTTGGATGTTCTCAGTCTCTTGCCTCTCCATAAAAACTTTAGAATCAATATTGCGTCTTCCTATTTTTGCACATAGAATTATCTCTCCATTTATTTGGTTCTTCTTTGATATCTTTCATCAGAGTTTCATAGTTTTCCTCACAGTTCTACACATTTTGTTAGTTTTATATCAAAATATTTCATTTTTGCGGGGCTAATGTAAATAGTAATGTGTTTTTAACTTCAAATTCCAGTGTTTATTGACATAAGCCATTGCTTGTTATATATTAACCTTATATCCTGCAACCTTGTTATAATCGTGTATTAATTCTTAGAATTTTTTTATTGATTCTTTTGGATTTCCTACTTAGATGATTATGTCATCTGTGCCCAAAGACAAGTTTATATATTCCTTCCCAATTGGTATGCCATTTGTTTCCTTTCCTTGTTTTGTTGCATTACCTTGAACTTTTTTTCCTGAATCAGGAAATCTTCATGTTTGTCACCAGTAAGTATGATATTAGCTGTACATTTTTTTGTCAATTCTTTTTTATCAAGTTGAGAAAGTCTTCTTCTGTTCTTAGTTTTCTGAGAGTTGTTATCATGAATGGTGTTGGATTTTACTAAGTGCTTTTTCTTCATCTATTGATATTATCATTTGGTATTTCTTTATTAGACAGTTTATGTGTGGGATTACATTACTTGGTTTCAATCAATATCATCATTACTGTCCTTTTAGTTTCTTAATTATTGAAATGTCTGTCGTTTGTTGTATACAGTTTTTTTTTTAAGATTTTATTTATTTATTTGACAGAGAGAGAGATTACAAGTAGGCAGAGAGGCAGGTAGAGAGAGAGGAGGAAGCAGGCTCCCTGCTGAACAGGCAGCCTGACATGGGCCTCCATCCCAGGACCCTGAGATCATGACCCGAGACAAAGGCAGAGGCTTTAACCCACTGAGCCACCCAGGCGCCCCTGCTGTATACAGTTTTATACATAGTTTCTTGTGAGGTGGCAAAAGTAATACGTACTCATTTCTTCTAAATAATAATTTAGATATAGAAATATTCATGAGGAATAACACTCATGATGATTAATTTTATGTGTCAACTTGACTGGTCCATGAGGTGCCCAGGCATTTGGTCAAACATTATTCTGGGTTTGCCAGATACAGCACATCTGCCACATGGAGGAGTCATTCACTTATTCAATATTTGTTAGCATCTACTTGGTGTCAATTACCATTCTCATTACTAGGCATATAGCAATAAAGAAAACAGATTAGGTTGAGGTAAATATAAATATAGTTTATTGTCTCTCCTCCACTAAAATCTGTGTGTCTATGTATCTAATATTTATTACATATGTAATCACATATTACATGTAGTATATTATATACTGATAAATATTAAGGAGAAAAAATAAAACAGCAAAGGTAGAGGGTTACAATTAAGTCATTTTTTGGTTAGTCTCTTGGAATATTAAATAGAAGCATGAGGGAGGGTCTTACCAAAAAATAAAAGGACGTTTAAATAAAAGTCTGAAGGAATTGAGGGAGTTTCTCTTGTGAATATCTAGTAGAAAATCAGATACCTGATCTGTGACTACCTGGTGGAAATGCAAAGATCCTGAAGCAATAATGTCTCTGGCATATTCAAGGAACAAGAAAGCCAACGTGGCTGGAGTGAAACAAATGAGGAAAAAAAAAAAGAGAGAGAGAGAGAGAGAAAGCGAGATAGAGAGCTAACAGTGTGGTGGGGGTGAATCATGTTGGTTATAGGAAGGGCTTTGAATTTCATCTTCATTTTAATCTTTTGCATTGATTTTCTTCAAACAAAATTAATTAAATATTGTGTTTTTTGAGAGAAACAGAACCAAAGTGTGTGTATACGTATACGTGTTTGCACGTATGCATATAATGTATAATTATATGTATATATTACATAGATATATATTATAAGGGGTTGGGTTAGACAGTTATGGAGGCTGACAAGTCCAAAGACTTTCTGTCAGCAAACTGGAGACCCAGAAGACCTGATATTTCAGTTTGAGGGCAAAGACAGGAAAAACCAATGTCCCAGCTCTAACACAGTTAGACAAAAGGAATTCTTTTACTCAGCTTTTTGCTCTATTCAGATCTTCAACTCACTGGATGAGGACTACCTATATTAGGGTGGGCCTTCTGCTTTATTCAGTCTACTGATTCAAATGTTATCCTCGCTCAGAAATACCCACAAAGACAAACCCAGAATAATGTTTGACCAAATGCCTGGGCACCTCATGGACCAGTCATGTTGACACATAAAATTAATCATCACGAGTGTTATCCCTTATGAATATTTCTATATCTAAATTATTATTTAGAAGAAATGAGTATGTACTACATTTGCCACCTCACAAGTAACTTCTGGATAAGGGCTTTCTATTTTTCATGCATATTATTAACAATTATATAACAATTATATTGAAAAATTTACCTGGATTCTGAAAGTCATGACTCTACCTATACTGCTTTAAAGATCCAAGTAATTCTACTTTTACTTCAAATAGTCCACATGACAGAATTTCTTTTCTTTCCTAATCTTCTCATTCACTCTACTAAAAGAGACTTTAAATATTTATTAGGGAGAAATTAGGTAACATTCTTCAGAGCTTTCTAAGCAATAACTTAAGAAATCAGAGGTTTGAAACATGTGGTCTCCATGTGCTCACTCCTTGCATACTATGACTTGAAGTGTATTGTGTTACCTCAAAAGAAAACAAACAAACAAACAAACAAAAACCCCACTTTTGGGCACCTGGGTGGCTCAGTGGGTTAAAGACCCTGCCTTTGGCTCAGGTCAGGATCTCAGGGTCCCGGGATCGAGCCCCATGTCAGGCTGCCTGTTCAGCAGGGAGCCTGCTTCCTCCTCTCTCTTTACCTGCCTCTCTGCCTACTTGTAATCTCTCTCTCTCTGTCAAGTAAATAAATAAATAAAATCTTTAAAAAAGAAAAAACCCACTTCTTAAAACTCCTGAGCATAGTTAATTATGTTGACCTCTCAGATAGATGCGATTATATTCAATAATTATAGCTACTTACTTGTCTTTAAAAAACTCTGGGCTAAAAATCATATTTGTATATTAAAAATGTAATGAATTTAATTAAAATAATCTTGCTTGTACCTGTTTGTTTTGTTTTGTTTTACTTCTATTTTTCTTTCCTCTTTGATGAACACATCTAAAACATTTTAGTATGAGCATTTATATTTCTGTTTTAAAATGAATTTCACCACCTCTGGGGTCATTGAGTTATTCTTCCAAGGGTCACTAGAGCCAGTCTATACTGGATCCCAAGAGCAAGTATATATATTTCATTGCAACCCCATGTTCAGTGGTGTCGTGTTGGGTTAGCTTGAAATTGACAATGATGGGAGTATTTATACTATGCAAATAGACAAATGCAATAAATATATCAGGCTTCCCTTTCCTTCTGTTACCCCACCCCACATTCTACAGGCTGGTTGTTAAACATTACTACTTATTATTCTTATTTATGGATATTTTTAATAACTATACTAAGGACAATTTGTAACATTTAAAAAATTGAATCTTTTTAATGCAGCTTAAAATAATTAACAAATTTTATAATTTTATGTAGTCAAAATGGAAATTTTTGCCATTTTTTAGTTTTTATGCTTTTTGGTCACCTTTAAAAAACTCAGAAAGTACAAAGTGTATTAAATTAAATAAATATAATAAACGCAAACATTTAAATATTATTACCTATTCCAAAGAATTTTATTAAATATTAAATAATGCAAATGCTTATTTCAATATCTGCCATATAGTAAGTGCTTAACATATGTTTTTGCTAATAGTAGCAGAATGAGAAATAATTATATTTGGAGTAAAACAATATGATGCAACAGCTTCCTCCCTCATGCACTCTGCCCCCACCTAATCCAACTGTTCAAGGAAAATTCATGTACTTGCATATGAGACATTGACTTGTATAAAACAATATAAAATAGAATATACACTAGAATAGCGTAAACTTCTAGTCATCCCTATGTTTATGCTTATATGTAAACACACATCCTATGCACACAAATATATATGCATTTGTTTTTAATGGAATCATGCCATGCTTTAAAAACGTTTTTAAGACCTAATACATCACAGTAATCTTTCCAGGCTAGTGCATAGATGTAACTTAGAATATATTTATAGTACCACACTCTCTTACTTCAAACCCTTGGAACTAGGTGTGATTCGAAATTCAGTTTCTTTTTTTTTTAACTTTGGAAAGGTAATATGATACACATACTCTATACTATTATAGCATTTCCAATATATTATGTTTTGACTGGCACCCAATAATCAAACAAATTAATATTTTTGCAGGGACCTGAAAGCACAGTCACACTAAATAGGATAAATAAAGATGATGAATAACTTCAAGTCTAGTTAGGTTAGGTTTTACCTCCAAAAAGTTCATGTTAGATTTGCAGAAGAGATTATGGGTCTTTATAATTCCCTGCCTTTTCAAAAGGTTGTTAATAAGCAATATAATTTTTAAAAAATGCACTGAGAAATGATGGTCTGGAGGAAGCACAGAGGAAGTCGGTTCAAAAGGCCAGAGAGTTCTCTGGAACCCCGGTGTTCTCAGAAGTAGCCTGATGCTCCAGGCAAGGAAAAGATCTGCAGAATGACGGTTTCGCCCAGTGTCTTTTGTGGCCATAAAATGCAAACCAGGCACTGAGCCATATTCAGCTTCTTGGTCAAATCCTGACATGCATGCTCCACAGGCGTGCATTCTGTACATTCTGGGAAGGGGGTGGTGTGCAGAGAGCTTTATGCGGGAGCTGAAAGATTTACTGAGTCATCTCAAGAAAACCAGTGTGGGGAAATGCTGTTCTACCAACACGGCGAAGAAGCAGGAAGGAAGGACTGGGTAATAGTTGTGCCCCAGTGTTCCCATAAGTAGAAAGAGGCACAGTCATATCTGCTGCTCACACACTTTCAGGAATATTACGAAATAGGAAAAGGTTGTATCCTTGATTGATTTTGACCTCCTTGAAAGAATTCAAAGAAGTGATTATGATTCATGTATACTAGTCATGAAATCAGGCAATATTTCTTTGTAATCTCATGCCACATACAGTAAAATATATTCTCTTAGAAAAATCAAATCCATCTACTTCTGTCCACATTATCACTGGCTACTACATGGGCAGACCAATACTAAAGGCATCATGCTCTGGCTCGTAAGGCTCTGTCATTACCTTTGATTTCAAGTGAAAATACTGTAAGTAAAAAAAAAAAAAAAGTAATTTAGAAAGCATGCTCACACCCATACATTCGTCTGTGTTTCACATCCATTGTCCACTCTCAATTCTCTAGTCTATTTAGTGTTCAACTTTTATATTTTTTACAATATGTTTAAGCTATAGTACAAAAAAATAATGTATACTTTATAAAAGTGAATAAAATGAGGGGTCATCAGTTAAAATCTCCATGATGAAAGAGAGATATTGGTTTAAAACCAGAAATTGATTTAATTCCTGATTCTGCCTTATGCCCTTTTTAAAGCTGCTTAACTTCTTTGAAATTATTCTGCTCTTATTGAAGAATTATTGTGAATGTTGGATATTGTGTATATTGGATAATGACTGCAAAAATATTTTTATAGACATTTAAAACACTATTGTTTTGTATTTGTGTATTTATCAAGTATTTCTTGAGTCTGTAAAATGCCCGGCATTGTTAGCTCCTGGAGTATAAAAGATGTAAAAAAAAAAAAAAAAGAAAGAAAGAAAGAAAAGAAAAAAGAAAAACAGAAGCATTTTGAGAAAGCAGATGGTGAGGGAAAGGTAGGGTATGAAAGGCAGTTAGGATATTCCAGTAAAGTATATAGCACACATATTATACTTCATAGTCTGTACCAATATGTACGTGAAACAAGGGGAATATTTTAGTGTGGAGAAATAAATGTGGGAATATTAGCTCAATACCATAGTAGGTGAAAATGCTCACAGAGATAAAATACTGAGGAAGCCAAAAGGTAATATCAAAAGTTAAAGTGCACTTAGAAGAAGAGTAATCTCCAACGAAACTGAAGGAGAGAAGTATGAGGGAAAAGAGAACAACAGACTAACATGAGTTACTGCTAATTGTACAGTTAACAGACAACAGCATCAAAACGATGGTAATCCAGGAAATAAAGGTAAATGAAGTGAGGTAACAAGTAGTTGTGGAAATGATTGGAAGAAAGCTCTTTGTAATATAATTACTACAAGTGACTTTTTAGGCTTTACACATCCTGAGCCACTCTTTGAAATCGTCTGCTGGGTATCAGGATTATTTATGAAGTTTTGTGAATTGTAATCCTAGCATGGCAGATTCACTATGAGAAATATCAGTATAAAAATTAAGAGAGTCAATGTAATTATTATATTAAAAGTTTGTCTAAATATTTTGCTGGTGAAACCATGAGAAATAGAAAGACATAAACACATACTTGTTAAAAACATGAATGACAATATTTCTGAAAGCAATTTAGGGCATTTAAGCTATAGAAGACGTGCATATTCACTGATCCAGTAATTTCACTTCTAGAAATCTAGTTTATAAAAACGAAAGTCCCAGTCTTTAATTGCATAGGTAAAAAGATATTTATAGCAGCACTCTATACAGAGCTACAAACCATTAACCAAAACCCTTGGGGTCAGAGATGTTTAAAAATTCTGTTGTTTTGGGCGCCTGGATGGCTCAGTGGGTTAAAGCCTCTGCCTTCGTCTCAGGTCATGGTCTCAGGGTCTTGGAATCCAGGCCCGAATTGGGCTCTCTGCTCGGCAGGGAGCCTGCTTCTTCCTGCCTCTCTGCCTGCTTGTAATCTCTCTCTCTCTGTCAAATAAATAAATAAAATCTTAAAAAAAAATTCTGATGTTTTGGTATTCTTAAAACAATAATATGAAGCATTTCTCATATATTTTTAATACCACTAGGGGGCCGGGAGCAGCACCTCATAATTAAACACATTCCTATTTCTGCTGCAAAATGTATGAATATTCAAATTAAGTAGTTTAAAGAAAGATTATAAATAATCTTAATTGCTTCAGGTTAGATTTCCCATTTGAATGAGAAAAAATTAATTTTGGAATTGCAAATAAGACATTGTAGACCTATAATGAAATTATTTTTTTACAAAAAGAATATTCAGAATGACCATAGAAAATGTTATGCTTCTATTTAAAATATTAAGTTAGCTTTGTAAGTGTTGACCTGGAAAAACTACTGTGATAAATTGGGAAAATGGAAAAAATAGTTTTCCAGATTAGTGTGGATAGATAATCTCATTTCTGTAAAAAAAAAAAAAAAATCATTTATCACATCTGTGTTTTTACTTGTATTTTGTAATAAACATGGGGAAAGTATTGAAGTATATTTGCACAGTAAATGTCTATTCTATGTCATTTTTAAACAGAACAATATACTAGAAAAGTTACAAAACAAAGCAGGACTTACTGAGTGTATCATAAAATGAACTCATTCTTGGCTTGGAGGAATTTGGCTATTTATAGATAGTTTGCAGCTAAAAGTATGGATAGTTTTGCTTTAAATTGTCTGGTGAGGCAAGCAAATCACTAATGTCTGATTAACATTTAGATGTAAAAATGTATTAACTTAATTAACAATGCAGAAAGCAGTTAAAATGTAAAAGAGATATGGATTTGTTTTTCCTAATAAGATCAGTTCTTTTCACTAAATAGAGAAATGATATTTAGGTCATGGAAATTGTAGCCTATAAAGAATCAATCCTCCTTCTCTAAAATCATTAAAATCATGGTGTAATAAAATTATCAAATATTTAATAATATATATAATTATATATAATAGCATAGAGTGGAATAAATTAAGCTAAATATTACATCATTATTTAATGTAGGATCTCAGTAACTAATAAATTTTAAAAATTAGTAATTTTACTAAATGTCTTGTTTCTGTGTTATGAATTTAGTTTTTAGCATTTATGAGCATGTAAACTTCTAGAGATTATAAAATTGTTTCAGAAGTTCAATTTTATGCAGTGGGCTGAGGTTGACTATATATATCATAAGGCCCTACAGGAAAAACACTGTAATAAGTATTACAGAATAGGAGCTGCACTCTCTTTCATTTAGGAGTTCATAGATTGTACCTAGCAGGGCTGGTGTTCACTTCATTTTGATGGGTAGGGCTCTATTAGGTAATTAAGACTGGTGACTCTTACAGTTAGCAAGTGTCTGGGACTTACTCATCATTAAATATTATGAGTATTCCTTCAGCAAGTGTCTTGAAAAATAATATCTGTTCCAAGAAGTTGTTATTAGAATAAAATGAATTATATAAAGTTTAGATCATTGTAGTAGTTTTCAAACTCATCATTTTGATTATACTATTGCCCTGATAGAAGTTCTTCTCAAAGATGATAGAGTAATTCCGTCAAATGATGATTTTCTTCTGCTCAACACCCTCCAGAGGTTTCCTATCTTGCTCTGTAAAATTGAAAGAGTTCTCAATGATCTGTCAGTCCCTACATGACCTGGATCTCACCTAATTCACTACCCTAATTTCCACATGCTCCCACTGCTCTAGCCATACTGGCCTGCTTACTGTTTCAAAGAACATATATGGCCCACTCTTGACTCAGAATGTTTACACTCAGTATTTCCTCCAAATGGAATGTTCTTTTCCTAAAAATCCACATGTTCCAATATTTCACTTATTACAAGTCTTTAGTAAGTTGTTACCTTCTTAGTAAAGACTTCCATGGTATCTGATTTAAAATTTCAAATTATACCCTTAGCACTCTTCATCTCCCACCCCTGTTAATTTTTCATCACACTACTAGTAACATTATAAAATGCTATATACTTTATAATTTTATTTCGTTTATTGTCTGACTTTCTCACCTAGTATATATGCCCTATGAGACCAGGATTTTTGGTCTAATTTGTTCACTATTGTAGTTCCAGCACATAGAAGAATTCATAGCACTTAGAATGCACACAATACACATTTGTTACATGAGAAAAATGCAGAGGAGTCAAAGATGACTTTACCATTTGACTGAGAAAAATGGAAGAGTGAGTTGACTTTAAATGAAATGAGATAGATTAAAAGAGGCATAGATATTTAAGGGGAGAGCAATCAGCAGCTCACTTTTTGACGTGTTACATTTGAGATGCTTATACAAAGGAAGATACTGACAAAGGAGTTGGATACAGGAGCCTGCAGTTCAGAGGCAAAGTTTCACTTAAAAGATACAGAGTTGGGAATCACTGCATATAGAAAGAGGATGAGACTGCTAAGAGATTGAGTGCAGTTAGGAGAGAAAAGAGGTCTAAGACTAAGGCATGTACCCTTCATGTAAGAAGAGAATAAACACAGCCAGAGATTAAAGGAAATCCATGAGGAGGTCATGTCCTAGAAACCAAGAGAAGAAAGTGTTTCAGAGAAGATAGTGACCAAATACTGCTGACAGATCAAGGAAGATGGGGATGAGAATGGGCAAGTGGGTTGGCAGTGTGGAGGGTCACTCCAGGCTTTGACAAAGATAGCTATGTAAGAGAGGTAATGGTGAAAGCCTGGCTCAAGTGTTTCAAGAAGAAGGGGAGGTAAGGAATTGGAAACAATGAACTTAAAGGTTGGTTTCAAAGAATTTTATTAAAAGGAATGAAAGAACTGAAATGGTCTTAGAAAACATAAATAAAGTTGAGAGGATTTGATTTTGGCTTGTTTAGTTTTCTTCTTTTAAAGGTATCAGGAATTATGGCATGTTATAGAGAGATTCAAGAGAAGGATAACCTCAGGATGGAAGAGAAAGTGTGATTTTCAAAAGAAATGTCCTTGAATCGTGAGAGTTATTGGAACAGAGTTTACATAAGGAGGTTTTGCTATAACTGGAATACCAGTCGTTCATGTAGAGCAACTAGAGAAATGGCAAGTTTATGTGGCCGAATGAAGGTAGGTGGAGAGAGTTGATGGTGGTAATTCTCTTCCGAGGTTTCACATAGTTTCACCAAAATTGAAAGCAAGGTCATCAAGTAAAACTGAGAAATGGGGAGTAAATATAAAATGCTTGTTTAGGAGAGCAGGAAAGTGAGGGGATTAGGAAGATTTAATTTGATTACCATATTATTATGGAACAAATCTGAGTTACTGATCATAAATTTGAAGTGAGGGGACACCTGGGTGGCTCAGTTGGTTAAGCTTCTACCTTTGACTCAGGTCATGATTCGAGGGTTCTGGGATTAAGCCCAGCATCGGGCTCTTTGCTCAGCAGTGAGTCTGCTTCTCCCTCTCCCTCTGTGATCTCTCTCATTTTCACTCCCTCAAATAAATAAAAAAATCTTTAAAAAATAAAAATAAAAAATAAATATATTTGAAGTGGGAAAGGTAAGCATGTTTGTGTGTGCAGGTGTGTTTCCTTTACCCCATACATCATAGGTATAGGTATAGGCATAAAGTAAACTGAGCATGAATTTGTGTATATGGAAGATAGTGGTTGTAATACTTGATCATGAGACTTAAACTGGGGAAAGGGGTATATAATAAAATGAAAGGATCAGAAACAGGGAAAGATGGTCATGTTAAAACCCCAGGGGGGCTAACAAATTAGTGGAGTTAGGGTACTGTGGAAAATGAGCTGAAGTTTGGGTGGAAGTTTCAGATACTTGAAATTGTGGCTATGGAGAAGTTGGAATTACTAAAAATGACAAGGTCTTGGTCATAACTAAGGGATTATGTGGCTAAAGTAGGGAAGCAAGATCATTAGTGGACAAAGGACAGCAGCTCAGAGATTAAGTGTTGGAGGATTACCTACCTGAATTATGACTGTGAAATGCAGAAGGAAACAAAATCTTAAATCTTTAAGAAAAGAGGGAGAATGGACCAGGAGCCGGTAGATGACTGCAAAGAGAAGGGACACTTTTGTTGTATTAATCATTTATCATAAAATTCTCAGATGATAGTTCTCAGGGAAGAATAAAGGAGAAGACTCTGGAAGCATCAGTGAGAACCAAGAAGGATGCTTTCAATAGCATATGAATGGAGACATATGGGTGGGATTTAAAATAACCATTACCTGCAAGAACTTTAGTGGAAATATATACTCATCAAGAGCCTGGTTGCAGTTAGATCAAGAAAAGGAATGGAATATTCGGAGAAAGTTTTGAGGGGATTTTTCAGGTAACTGACATTGGTTAATCCAGAAGGTATCAAGGGAGGGTTAGGAATTTGGGGACATATAGGAAATAAAGCCAGAAATGTGATTTATAGAGCCTTATAAGACCATATAATTTATTATCAAAACCTATAAAAAGGCCCAATAATAATTAAGCCAAGATAAAAAGTGTACACTGGGACTGTCCCAGAAAAATTCTGTTAAATGGTCATCCTATTCATCAGACTTGCAAATTGTGAGGATATCTGTAACACCAACAGAAAAGTGAGTAAAGATATTGGTCTTGATGGTCCCAAGGCAGGTTGTCCCAAAAAAAGATAGCTGTAGCTGTAATTGCAGCGGCAATGGGGGGAGGCAAAGGGCAAAATTTTCTCTGCAGGAATATACAGAGTTCTTGACGATCACTTGAATCCTTTTTATAGAGCTGTCCCCATTAGCATTGAAACTGTATTATTACAAGCTAATGGTGAATGTAAAACTTTGGCCATGCTGTCCTCAGGGGATGTAGTTCTCCTCTCTTTTCATTGTTTAACAGTTTCGTCCTTGCTATTCGCTACATTATTATCTTTACCTGGAGTTTTCTTTGCTCCAGCGACACGGCGATATGCAAACACCACCGTTTTCCTCCGCAGACTGAAATATCATGGCCTTCATGAACTTGTCCTTGACACTTTCCTCTGAACATTAGCTGTCCCTCCTCTAAATTCTCAGCGTTTTATCAATACTTCTACTTTGGTATTTATTAGTTTCTGCCTTTTACAGTATTAAATTACTTATGTAGCTTACCTTTTTTTTTTTTTTAAGATTTTATTTATTCATTTGACACAGAGAGAGATTACAAGTAGGCNCGTAGCTTACCTTTTTTTTTTTTTTTTAAGATTTTATTTATTCATTTGACACAGAGAGAGATTACAAGTAGGCAGAGAGGCAGGCAGAGAGAGAGGAGAGAGGAGGAAGCAGGCTCCCCGCTGAGCAGAGAGCCCAACGTGGGCCTCGATCCCAGGACCCTGGGATCATGACCTGAGCCGAAGGCAGCGGCTTTAACCCACTGAGCCACCCAGGCGCCCTACCTTTCTTTTTAGATGATCAAATTCCTTAGGGACAGAATTTATATCTGCAAACCTCCATTATCCTATCACTATGTGTTTTACATAGGAGAGGCTTTCAGCAACTGTACAGATAAACAGTGGAATGTGTGTACTTTGAAGAGAATCCACAACAGTTTTTATATCTGTTAAATACTGGGAAATAAAAAGACCTGCTCAGAAATCAAGCTGGCATATAGCAAACAAAGAATAAAATGTTAGAAAAAAAGAGAGAACCACAAACAGTAAGACACTAAGTAAATAACAACTATCACTACAACTCTACAGACAAACTTGATGTTTGCTGTGAAATATACAAATGTTACTGTGCATTTTATTTCCCTAGAGTTTTAAGAAAGTATAATTTTAATAGCCATATAAATTTTCTTTAATAAAACTTTATTTTTCTTTAGATCAGGCTATGTGTACATGTTGATTTCCTTTACTCTGTAAAGAAACTAATGCAATTTGTATGTTAGTATATCGTGTCTAAATTGAAGACCTGAAGAAATTCAAGATATAAATTATTTCTTCCTTCTCATAATACCAATGCGTAAAATAACAGATTATTATTTTTTAATGGATAAGAACATATGCAGATATGATTTTTAAAAATCAATGTTAGTTATTTAACCTAAGTATTAAAAGAAATGTGTTTCATGGAGATTAGAACAGAAGTTTATAACAATTCTTTAGACCAATTATTTTTTAGACAAATTATTGTATGAAGATTAAAAATGCAACAGAGCAAGCATCTCAAAATACCAAATAAAGGATATTAATTAATAGATGTTAATCATGGGTATTTATGTAACATCGTACCCTATTCAATCACTCATTTGTTCAGGTTTATAAACAGGTCATGCCCACGGGCATCAGGGTGGCTTAGTCAGTTACGCATCTAACTCTTGGTTTCAGCTCAGGTCATGATCTCAGGGTCGTGAGATGGAGCCCTCAAAGCTCAGCATGGAGTCTTGTTGAGATTATCTCTCCCTCTCCCTCTGCCCCTCCAGCTCCTGTCTCTTTCTCTCTCTCTAAAGTAGATAAATACATTTGAAAAAAAAATCATGCCAAAACATTTCATTTTTGTTTGTCTTTGGTGAAGTTTGTCCAGAAACATTCCAATAATTGAGAAGGTTCAATTTTTTTTTTTTTTTAAAGATTTTATTTATTTATTTCACAGAGGGAGAGAGATCACAAGGAGGCAGAGAGGCAGGCAGAGAGAGAGGGGGAAGCAGGCTCCCTGCTGAGCAGAGAGCCCGATGCGGGCCTCGATCCCAGGACCCTGAGATCATGACCTGGGCCGAAAGCAGAGGCTTTAACCCACTGAGCCACCCAGGCGCCCGAGAAGGTTCAATTTTACCTAAGAAATCTGTTTGAGATGTTGAGGATATTTTCCTTTTAATATCCTCTGTATAATTGTACTCTTATATTAATAAAAAGAAGGCTTATATCAACAAATACATGGGAAGTTTTATGGGTAATTTAAGAAAAAGAATACGTGATTATAGAATTTAGGAAACTTGTGATTAGTAGAATCAGAAACTGAGTGTTGGATAAAAGCTTGAAGGGTGAATTCAGGTTTCCTCTGACATAAGGAATCCCCTGGACTATTGTTAAAACTCAGTGCCTGACCTTCTTTGTCTTTGGAAAGTTGTAGTTCTGAAACTCGAAATTAGATACTGTGAGTAAATAAGAAAAACAAGGTAAGGATTCTGAGCCCAATTCTGGTGTGTGGGGAAAGGGGTTCCCATACCACCAAGCAATCCTCCAGCCATCAGCTGGTTGTCCTAACAGTTTAGCTCAATTCTGACACCATCTACCTGGAGATGACTTTAGATCACACAGGTGAAGGGCTCGGTCCCACAAGACTGCTCCCCCACGCCTCCCCTGCTTCCACACACATACTTCCGATACCAATGGCAAGTCGAGTTTGTTACGTGTGCTTCTGACCAATTGGCTGTAAATCAGAGATTCCCACAAACCCCTCCTTGGGTTTAATGAACTTGCTAGAGTGGCTCACACAACTCAGGGAAATACTTTACTTAGTAGATCATTGATTTATTATGAAAGGATGTATCTAAGAAACATCCAGATGGAAGAGATGCATAGGGAAAGGTGTGGGGAAAGGGTCCCATGTCCTCTAGAAGTTCACTATTCCCATCAAATTTCCACATGTTCACCAACCTAGAAGCTCTTCAAACCTTATTCTTCTGGGTTTGGATGACTGTTTCATTACAAAGATATGATTGATTAGCTCATTGGCCTTTGGCCATGGATTCAACCTCCAGCCCTGCAGAAGTCAGGGGATGGGACTAAAAGTTTTAACACTCTAATCACACATTGGTTCTCTAGGAAATCAGCATCCAGTCCTTAAGTGCAACCCAAAGTCACTTCATTAACATAACAAGATGACTTTCTGTTCTCATCGAGGGAAATTAAGTGTTTTAGGAGCTCTGTTCCAGGAACAGATTTTTAAGAAATTTACTAAATAAATCTATCAATCTTGGGGCGCCTGGATGGCTCAGTGGATTAAGACTCCGCTTTCGGCTCAGGTCATGATCTCAGGGTCCTGGGATCGAGGCCCGTATCGGGCTCCCTGCTCAGTGGGGACTCTGCTTCCCCCTCTCTCTCTCTGCCTGCCTCTCTGCCTCCTTGTGATCTCTCTCCCTCTGTGAAATAAATAAAAATAAAAAATCTTTTAAAAAAAAATCTGTCAATCTTGATTCTTTTCTCTGTTATTCCCAGTTCTTACATATCTTTAAATTTGCTTTCATATTAACTCCTGCCTATTTTGCCTGGTACATGTTCTACATATTGTATTACTCAAACATGGAAAAATGGTTGATTTAATAATACTATGCTCATCATTGTCTTTGTTTAAGGAAACAGAATAAATTATTGCTAAAAGACAAAAGCATCCTCTTTTAAGGTCAAATTTCTAAGTAAGTGTCTTGTTTAGTCCTTTCTTTTAGACCTTCGGGACTATAACTCTCAGAAAAAGTTAAATATTAAATTTTCTTTGAGAACAAAATTACCCCAGCTTAGTTAAAGCTTATGGGGTCAGATTTTTATTTATGTCTATCAGGGATTCTTTTACCTCACTGAAACTACTGGTGTCAGAAAAGCATAAATGCTATTCTTTTTAAGTGAATAAAACTCCCAGCTCAGTGGAAGACTTGGTTTGGTCTGGATTAATAGGCTATTAAAGCGTAGCTAACCACAAGGCTCCTGCAACAGTAAAATTAGCCTAGCTTCACCCGGTTTTATTTACCATTCTTCAAGGTTTGGTATTCAGGTCCCAGTCCTTTAGGGATTGTTTCCTAATTCCTGCCCCCAAGTCTGAGTTAAGGTCCATTTTATAGCATCCTTCCTAAACCCCAACAGTATAATGCACTTAATCAGTTATTCTCAAAATGTTTTCCTAGGAATAGCAAAATTGACATTGCACAGGAACTTGTTAGTAATGCATAAGGGATCGTGGGTCCCCCATACCTCTTGAATCAGAAATTCTGGGGTTGGTGCTCAGCAGTCTGTTCTGGTTGGTGTTCTGGCATTCCAGGTGATTGAAATCCACGCACTAATCATATTCCATTCAATCTCTTATTTTCCTTAGCTCCTAGAACAGTAAAAACCCCTACAATGTGTCCAATAAATGTTTACTGTACTGATTATCAAAATGAAATTCAGGCTATATATTTAAACCTCTTAGGTCCAGCTAGAAAGCAAATTCAGTGAATTTCATTTTGTTGTTTTCAAAGATAAAGAATGATCCCCAAATGGAAGAATTAGTTTTTGAAAATGCAGTGAGTGGAAAATAAATTTTGTAACAGATACAAGGAAAATAAAAACTATTAATGAGCATAATTTATTGTTTAGTTTAATTATTATCTGCCTAAGAAATTGTGGATATATGTTCCTTTGATCTTTTTCTCATAATCTTATTCATAATCATAGCTAATATTTACATCAGCTGATTCTTTATGAACTCTTTTAATGTTCACTAAATCGCCATTATCTTTATCCTTGTTTTATAGATGAAAAATGTGAAGCAATAGAGGTAAAATAACAAAATTACCACTTGGCAGAACAATGTCTCGAAATTAGGGAGTCTGGGTTCAGAGTCCATCTCCCAACTAGTACTAATCACTGTGCTTATATTGCCTTTTTTTAAAAGCTATATGATGATTATTTTCAAAATGTCTCCAGGAATCCTTTCTTTATTTTTTAAAAGACTTTATTTATTTATTTGAAAAAGAGAGAGAGAAAACATGTCCTGTGGGAGTAACAGAGGGGGAAGGAGAGGCAGACTCCCTACTGAGCAGGGAGCCAGACTTGGGGCTGGATTCCAGGACCTGGGATCACAACGTGAGCTGAAGGCAGGTGCTTAACTGACTGAGCCACCCCAGTGCCCCAAATCCTTTCTAATCCATAAAAATTTCTCTAATGATTCAAAAATAACAGAACCATTCAACTTTATCCTTGAATTTCATAGAGTTCTTGTTCACTAACTTTCCCAACAAATGGTCTTTGGAGCAAATGTTAAGTTCTTGCTGCCTTAGTGTGTATGTTAACTGATGCGTAATTGCTTATATGCTGATAACTAACTGCTCTTCAGAATTGCTTTCAGATTTTATACTCTTCAGAAGAAGGCACTACCTATGCCTAAATGCGTTTGTCTAGTGGTTCATATTAATTTTTAAGTTAACATTCTGTGATGGTTATTTGTACATTATTGATAGAAAATTGTTTCAACTTTTCATTACTGCATTGGAAGTTTTATTTTTTTAAGTTGTAAAAAGTCCAGTTTCTTTCTTAGGTAAGAATTCCCCTTTCTGAAAAGTAAATTAGGCTTTTTTTTTTTCCAATTCTGAGGATTAAAGAGATGTCCATCTTGCTTCAAATTTTTTGATAAATTAAGGCCACAAAACAATTGAATTAAATGTTTGAAAGTCAGAATTCAGACATCTGACAGCTAAAAATAAGAATTTTGATCTGCTAACCCAGTGTAAAGAAGAGGGAAGAAAAAAGAAGAAAGGTTTAAAGACAAAAAAAGTCAAAAGAGTTAAAAACATAAAACAATTTATACATGAGAATTTCAATAATATTGGATATAACCACAAATAGAAATATATGAAGACAAAAAGTGAAGAATTAACCAATAAAATGGAAGAATTAGTTTTTGTAACAACAATGAATAGAAATCCAAGTTAGGAATAGATAAAATTTAAAAATTTATAATGCTGATTTATTGTTTAATCTAATTATTATTTTGGTCTAGTTATTGACTAGATATAAATCAAATATTCATTCTCTTCTACAGGTTTTTATTTTTTTTTCTTTAGAAACTCCAGCTGAAGGAATGAATGCTAACTTCAGCTATTTTATGGGATGATTCTTAGAAAACTTGGAAGTATATTTTTAACTGTCACAAGGCAATTTATAGCTATTATGAAATAATTTCACCCATGTATACATATGATATATGTGAATACACATACAGTATTCAGTAGGTAGACATTTGATCCTTATTTGTATACATGCACGATGCATGTAGATATAAACACCTATAATAAAATAATAATTTTCTTTGTCTCTAAAATATATTTAAGTATTTATTTAGTCAATGGTTGGATCTCCATGACATTGCTTTTTTCTGAACAAGTCTAACTGATAAGAATTTAGGTGAGCTTCCAAATCCTAGTGTGACACTAATATTTACAGGCAAGTTTTAATTCATTGCTAATCAAATGTCTTTGAAAAATAAGTTAGTATTTCTGTGATTATGTACGATTTGTCTATGAATCTATAGTACTTATAAGTAGTAGAAGTGAAGATGTCAGTTTCTATTTCAGTTAGAAAGACTGTGCCCTGGTTTATCAGTGCGTACAGATTCAGTTTTTGAGGGAGAGGAGTTTCTGTGAAAGACTGTATTAATCTCTCATCGATTAGACTAAACGTTTCAGTAAGTCTTTTAAATTTATTTTCCTTCAAATGGTTTAGATTTCCATCCTGTTATTTTAGTGTCTGCATCACTAGAGGCCACTGTTGTCTTTTAGATATATTTCGTAACAGTGAAAATCTTTAAATAGTATGTCTGAATAATCTCAAAAGCTATCAATTTTAGAAATAGAAGAAAGCTTGTATTATCTTTTGTGCAGTCAGACTATTTGAAATATTAGAAAAATGATTTTTAGGTACTTTTAAAGCAAAATGTGAATTTTCATTGAAAAGCCAAGTCACTACATTTGTATATAAGTATATATGATATATATAAATATAGATGTTACTCCTTATATGGCATATACTTTCCCCAAATCCTATGTTCCTCAATAGTTATGGAAGCGTCATAAATGTACTTCCAGTGGAATATCTTTGAAAAATGATTGATTCTAAAAGATACTATTAAAAATTCAAGGTAAAGTAGAATGGTTAAAGTTACTGAATATCAAACATTATTCTGAGAACATTACATTCATTATTAATTCTTATAGCAGGCTTGTGAATTATCTTACAGTGGTATTCTGCACTGTTCTCCACATTCTTCACAAAAGTATAGTTGAGGAACCTAGGGGACAGAGAATTTAAA
The DNA here is from genome assembly GCA_002007465.1 of Ailurus styani. Taxonomy (NCBI): domain Eukaryota; kingdom Metazoa; phylum Chordata; class Mammalia; order Carnivora; family Ailuridae; genus Ailurus; species Ailurus styani. The sequence continues at coordinate 1,156,126 of LNAC01000113.1, forward strand.
TAAGTCGCCCAAGATTATATGCCATTAACAGTATGTAATAAGGACTACCAAAAAGAAAAGTAGATATGGGATATAGATGTATGTGTATGTAAGTGTATATGAAGTTTTATCTGTAAATTATAAATTATACCCCCCACACACCCTTAAAATTTTGATAGCGATGCTATTGTTTAGAGCTATGCAGTGTTGAGATTTTACTTTACTTGCAAGAAAATCAACATACTACTGTACCAAATATGCTGACAAAAAACCACGAAACTCCTGGATCAGAGATAAAGGACTTTATTACTCACAGCGAAAACAGTAGCCAGCGCTTCGTATTTATGCCAGTTCCCCCATGCCCTCCAGGTCCCACAGACGCCTGCACGTGTAGTGAATGCATTAGAGCAGAGTGACGCTCAACTGGGGAATTTAGTGATTTTATAGCAAGAACAAGCTTGCCATCAGTCCAAGGAGAGATGCTACTGTGTCTCTCAGGGTTGCTCACTGAAGTCACAGATTGAGGAATTGCTCAGAGAAAAGAACTGTTAGAGTTCTGAATTCTTAGACTAACCAACAAGAACATGCAAACACCAATGGCTGATTTCCTTTCCAAACAGCCACAATCATCCTATCTCTTCTCTTTTCTTCTCTTCTCTTCTCTTCTCTTATCATTTCAACTCATCTTATCATCTTATCGTATCTTATCTTTTTTGTGACTCACTCATTATTTTGGAGGGACAGAGGGAAGAATGATATATGTGGTTGTGTACAAGCAAGAAAAAGACAAATCTATTTCCCTCAATTGCATTTCTGCCCCTTATTTGTAGTTTGTATTCATTTCACTTGGTAGTTCCAGCTTGTTTTCCCCCATGGTCTTGTTACATTTTCATTCACTTAATAAATATTTTTTCAGAGCCCTCTTTGTACTGAGAAAATTTGAGTTGAGACATGCTCATTACTTGAAAATAGAAATTTTATTTGATGTAATTACTTAAGGCTGTGGCAGTCTTCTTAAAAGTCTAATATATGAGAAGGTAATGATATTTTTCTTTTTAACATTATACCAAGTACCATGTATCAAAGGCAAACTGTATTACCAACTCCTTGATTTTATGAATATCAGCAGCTATACTATCACTAAAATTTTTATTTTGTAAAATACCTTCAATTTTTGTAACTATACATTTGTTGAAATAAAGTAGTATTTTCTTAAAACAGTTTTATTCTCAATAATTTAAAAAAGTGCTTTTCAATGTAAAATAATTTGAAATCATTATTTATAATAATTTTTCAAAAGAAAGACTGATTTACACATTACCATTTATCTTACATTCTGCTTAGTATTTATAACATCATCCTTTACTGAGAAGTACACAATAAAAAAGCTGACTTCACAGATGGATTTCTAAATGTCCTCTAACTGCAAAAATCATCGCATGTAATTAAAACATAAATTTTGGATGGTGGCAACTTAACATTGGAATTGATAACATCCATATGTTATCTAAATCCATGCTAATTGGTCATTTTTTCTGGTGAGATTGAAGCTAGGATTTAATCCCAAATTTTAAATATTAGTTACATGAAACTGAGTTCTTCATGTCATGCTTCTTATCTTCATCCATTCTGGAAAAAAGAAATTTTAAAATGTTACTTAAGAGCTTTTCTTGGATTTTAAAAATATAATTAACACATGTTGGTAAAGAAAATACATCCTTCATTATGAAAATTTTATCAATATGCACTTGTCCAGTGAAAGAGCTTCAACTTTTAATCAAAATTCCAATATTCCACTTCTTGAACTATTATTGAATGTCAACTTTTGAACTTAACTTTTTTTTGAGAAACCATAGAATTTTGTAGTTAGCAGATGCCTTGAAGATTTGTTATTCCACTTGTCCTGTCATTTGGGAAGAAAGTTTTACCTGCAAGTATACTTATAAGGTATATATCCATCCTTTGAAAATGAACATTGTCTAAATACTTACTCAAATATATGGACCCAAAATTATTTTGTACATAACACAAATATGCTGCTATGTGTTCATTCAAATATTTTAAATTAGAGTAAGTAACATGATGTGGAGAAAAGAGTCTGGGTCTTAGAATTAGAAGTTGCAACATTGGCTCCGTCATTTACTAACCAAAAATATTGCTATTTATTCCTTCTGAATCTCAGTTCTCTCCATTTCTTTCATGAAATGTTAGAGTGAAGGTGTGTGGCAGAGAAAAGTGTCTTCATCATGTGATACAACAGTAGTTAAAAATCTAGAACGTTCCTTAGAAATCAGTCAATGTTGGCTACTCTTTTTTTTCTCTTTTGCTATCCCCATTATATCAAGTTTTATGTCTTTATAGCCCAGTTAATTGGATAGCATAATCTTACACAATATCTTATGTACATAGAGCATATACACTTTAAGTAAGAAAATAAATAGCGTAGTCTAAATGATGAAAGAAATAAATATAATCATTATAACCATATTAGGTTATTCTAAAGTATTCCTGAAAAGTTAATTTTTTGTGTGTCCATAAACATAATTCAAAAGTATTTCACCAGATATTTCTTTCTTTGAAAGAGCAGAGGGTCAATTGCAGATCTATCATTTCTCGGGCATGGATTTTTCACCTCTTATTTAATGACGATGAAACTATAACTAGATTTATCCCTTGTAAGTTTTCTATCAATTGCACAAGTTTGTTTCTCTAGAAATCTGATATGAAATAAGATGAAATAATACTAGATATACATTCCTTTGAAAACGAAGAGGAGATTCATTTTTCCCTAGATTCCTTTTATTGAAAAATACTGCCTTAAAATTAAATAGGAAGTTGATGGAACACCCAGGAGGCTTTATCAGTACTATGCAAATAGCTAATTACTAGGCAAAGGAAGAAGAATACGCTTTAGACAATAGACTTCCTGGGAATGTGAAGGGATTTTGAGTTTATTTCGTAAAAGAGATATTTCCTTACAGTCATATTTTACAACTGGAAGCTATAGGGTCCCATTAACATGACCAAATTTATTCAGCTGAAAAGATTTGACTAGATCCTCAAATATATTTATCTTTATAGCCAAGACACCTCAAAGCCGCTGTAAGTTTTAGGAGAAGTGAATTCTTCTAAGGTGTGCTACTGATACACCAAACTGCTTGAATATTTCTCCAGCATACTTAATACAGATAAGCCCCACTTTTCGAAAGTTGGAGTTATACCAATTTGCTTCTCTGAAAGACCTATGTTGGTGCCTGTATTTGCTAACCAAGAGAAATCCAAAGAGGATTTTCACGTTCGTGAAAAATGACAAAAAGTGAACATAAGGATTCAGCATTTGTTTTTCAGTGAGCTGTTACAGAGGCAGTCCAGGCCGGAAGCAGCGAGACTGGAGCCACCAAACTCCTTCCCCCAGGAACTACGCTCATCCTCCCAGGAGCAAGCTGCCTGAGCTTTGAGCTGTGTCTGTGGGCATCAGTACTTAATCTCAAGTTATTTGCACATCTATTAGTAAGATGTATCCTAAAGTATCAGAAAAGCCTGAGAGGTTATTTTTTGGGTCTGGGAACACTCAGAATTTTTCCATGTAAATGAATGGTAATTATTTTTTTGCTTTAAGCCATTTGGCTAACAAAAGGTTTCATAAGAATGCTCTCCTTTTGGATATCATGGGGAAACCTGTATAATGATTGCAAGTATGAGTTATGTTAGCTGTGGTTTGTGTTGTAGCTAAGCAGGAGGATCTTACAACTGATGAAGATAAATCATAGATTTACGTAGGATTGATGACATGGTGTATTTGGGAGAGAATTACAAGCAAATTAATGCAGCAATAGTTGGCAGTGAATAAAGGCTCTTGTACAAACAGGTATGACTTTTGACTAACTAAACCTGTCAATTCCCATTGGTTTCACACATGCAGATTGTATTTTAAGCAACTGACTAAAATAGCCGGTTACTGTTATTTAATTGCTGATATAATTAGAATGGATGTCAGCATTTTTTTTTCCTGTTAGGACAAGAAAGCAAATATTTTTAGCTTTGTGGGCCTTAAGACCTCTGTCCCAAGTAGTCAACTCTGCCACTGTAGCATGTAGAGTCAAAGATGATACATAAATTAATGGGCATGGATGTGTTTCAATAATTTGATTATTTACCAAAAACAAGGTAGCAGATTGTACGTGGAGTGTGAGTAGTAGTTTGCAAACCAATCACAGCATTTTAGCTTATGCTCACCAACTGAAGTGTCTTGAGGACAGAGACCTCATCTGTCCTGCTTACCCCTTGGACTTCAGAGTTTTGCATAGCACCTGGAAGACAGGAGGAGTTAATACAACTCGTTTAATTGAAAAGTACATGTGTATATACTATAAAATAATTTCTAATAATTCTCCAAATGGTTACTTTATACCAACTTGATTTGTATCAATAGCTCTGCTTTAGATATACACTAATACATTTTAGGGAATTTTATTGTAGTTCTCAGAGGGATACAGGTTCTAACTTCTGACATGATTTCTAGGGTATTAGCTATATACCTAAGATCATCCTGAAAGACCTGCGGATCCCCTTACCCAAGAATTTAACACTGCCACTGGATGCAAACAGCAAGAGGTTTATTTCCACGCAGGTACCGGCGGGTGGTCGGCAGCTCCAGCTAACCGAGCACACCGACCGGAGAGAAACAGGGTCTTATATAGGAAGGCACAAACAAGTTTTGGGTGGGGCGCAACTGATTGGTTGACAATTTGAACTTTGAAAAAGGCATACTTGGAGTTTGCTGATTGGTTTTGAGTACCCGCGCGCGCGAAGTGAGAGGCGGGAAGGTGGAACAAGCTGATTGGTTCTGAGGGCCCGCTCGCGCAAGAGAGGGGAACAAGAAGGGGGAAGGTAGGAAAGCCATCATGGCGTCTCTATTATTTCTATAAGCCAAGCAGTGACAGTAAAGCAAAAGAGCAATTAATATGCGACTAATAACCCGATTAATAACCTAATTTATACCTAAAAGCCAGCGGTTTACAGAAAAGCANTCAATCCTGTCTTTCTTATAAAGAGTTTTTAGGAGTATCTCTAAGATAGAAAACTAGAACAATCTTTTTAAAATATGTGCTACCCACCAAAGGTCTTTAATGGACAAAAATATTCTCCTCAGGTAAGAGCACTCCAACCAATGTTAAGAGTTAACTCACTTCAAGCTTATGCACTCCCTTGGTTGCTGACCTAAGCCCCTTGGTCTGTAGCCGAATTAACCTACTTTCCTTGAGATATGTAGACCACTGGCTTTGAAGAGTGAAGGACCAGACTCTCACGTAAGATAAGGCCTGATGACATTTGGAAACAGCTGCCCCTGGCACCAGCAAGTCTGTTCAGGGTCATGTGGACATTTGACTAACAATCTGGACACCAGCTTCTCCTGCATATAAGCCTTCTCCTCCTTTCCCTCACCTTCCCCTTTAAAACTTTCTGGCTTCACCTGGAAGGGGAAGATGGTCTTTGGGATGTTAGTTCACCATCTTCCCAGGTTGCCAGCTTTCTGAAAAGCAACCTTCCTGTCCCACCATCACTTGTCTCTCAAATATTGTTTTTCAAGCTTCTAACGTCTGAACCTGAATTCAGAACTGGTTCTCTGTCCAGTAATACCAGTACATAAGTCACGGGGAATGTTCAAGTACATTCTGCTTGTCTCTTGCCTTAAAACACATTACATGTAATACGGATAGTTCAAAATGTTAAATTGAAAAATGTGGCCATATATGCAGATCACCAGAATCACATAGAGATCATTTCAACAGGAGATGAGAACACAGATGACAGTTACCGGGGAAGAAATAGTAATTTAAGGCAATGGGCAATACAAACCAAATATTATAACTGTTGGAAATAATCACAAGGAAATAAAAATAAAACGTATATGAATAATTCATTGATTGGGATCAAGAGTAAGTTGAGTTACAAAACAAATCAAATGGATTTGTGAGGTAGAATATTAAATTAATAGAATAAGAAAATGCTAAGTAACTGAAAATATAACAAATTATGGGACCATCTGTTCTTCAAGGAAACAGGTATAATATTTGGCAAAAGTGTAAATAAATAGCAATTTTCTTACTGAAATTCTCTGGTAAGATAATTAGAAATTTTTAAATGAATATTGAATAAAAGAAAAAATGAGAAATAATATAAGAGAAACTAATAGAATAAAACAGGAAAAATTCTAGAGAAATAAAAAGCTATTAATGAAAGCATAAATATTGTGTTTTATATATTTGGATTTTAATCTACTGATATCTGATATGTTGTTTGTACACAGAACATGAACTACTGCTTGAGAAATATAATAGTAAATTTATCAATTAGGATTGCTTAATCTGCAAATAACAGAAACAAAAACTGTGGTGTCTTAACCACTTATAAGTTTAATTTTCATTGAAATCTGAATTGTAGCTTAGGGCTAGGCATCCATCCAGTGGAGTAACTGAGGTACAGACTCTACCTAACTCCCTGCTAATGGGTGCAAAATGGCTGCTTTATCTCTAAACATCAATTCCATATCCCAGATTGAAAGTGGATTGCAAATGGTGCCATTTACTAGCTGAACCTCTCATCTTAACATGAAATATAATGTGCTTTTAAGAAAATCCATCCGGCAAGACTTCAACTTAGATCTTATTGGTGAGAGGCATATCATACCACCTGTACTTGGCAGCAAGGAAGCTTAGGGAATTAAAATTTTTTAGCAGGACACATTGCAGCACCAAATATCATCCTGTGTCTGGTTACTAATGAGCAAAGAAGAACAGATATTCAATAGAAAACTAGCAGCAAAAAGGCAAAACAAGATAGACCTATATTTCTATATGTGTATCTCTTTATATTTTTTATCCCTATAGAAAACCTGGTGAATGCAGGACCAAATCTTGTTCATCCTTGAGTTCTATAACTCACAATAATGCTGTGTACATAAAGATGTTTATTGAATTGACGATAGCCAACATCTTAGATTTGGAAAGGCTTTTAGAGGGTGCCTGGGTGGCTCAGTGGGTTAAAGACTCTGCTGTTGTCTCAGGTCATGATCTCAGGGTCCTGGGATTGAGGCCCACATAGGGCTCCCTGCTCAGCAGGGAGCCTGCTTCCTCCTCTCTCTCTGCCTGCCTCTCAGCCTACTTGTGATCTCTCACTCTCTCTGTCAAATAAATAAAATCTTTAAAAAAAAGAAAGAAAGAAAGAAAGAAAGAAAGGCTTTTAGAGACCAACTTTTCCTCTTCCTTACTTTACATATGAGTCATATAAGATTGTTTAAGGAAACTAACTTACTTAAAACATACAGCGATTTCAGCTCCTAATTCTTTGTTCTTCCAAATCCAACCATGTACTCTTTTAAAAAAAAAATAAATGCTCTGACTTTAAAGCAAGGGGCTCACAGCATAGCAAAGTCTGGGAGTCTAGATTCAGTGAGGTTTGCGAATAGTTCTTATTCTGAATATTCTTACTGTATCTGTATTGGTAGGCAGATAGCTGAAGAAAGGCTATAGAGTTAGAAAACATTCATTTAGCTAAAACAGAAAACTTGCTTGACAGAGGTGAGAATACACAGGTACCAGCTCACATCGATACATAACTATCACCATGCATTTCTAGAATGGGGGAAAGCACAAGGAATACATGTGAGTGATGTGCATACACGGGTGGGAATGGTAACCATAGCATATAGAGCTCTCTGTGTAACAACAGAGGGACAGAAAATAGAGAAGCATGTCTCTACTTCTAAGAGCACAGGACACATATTGGACAAAAGCAAAACCACATGTATGTAGAAATCTTTTCAGCAATGCTTTCATTTAAATTCATGGTTATTTTAAAGTTTTAAAAGATGTGATGTTTTAAGGTATATGGATTATTTTAAGCATGTTTAATCTATTTTATAGCAATAAATGTTTTGTACAACAAGCATGCCATACATATAGGTGGACAGAGATGAGTAATCCCTAACACAGACCTAATTCTTGAAGAATTACTGACAAGAATTTCTATGATTCTGTATGATTGTTTCTTTTCAAAAAGTTGTCCTAATGCTCAAAGAGTGATGTTTAAAGAGATGAAACTAAAATTACAATAAAAACTTCTTTTAAAAAATGCTCTTAGAGTGTATCCAGGCCCTCTTTATATATGGCTTTCTAATGTAGTGCAAATCAGGTTATAAAAACCATGCTTATATATAGGTTTCATGTTTTAATGCACAGTTTCAGTTTTATTTATGTTGTAAACAGGAATTTTGATTGAGTTTCTCAGCAAGCAAACATATATTAGTTTCAGTATAGTCATTCTGAGGAGAAATATATCTATCTATCTATATCTATATCTACCCTTCTTACTCTACTACTAGGAATTCCTAGATGTTATCAAGCAGTATCAGCAGACAGGAGTCTGGCTTGACTCGCTGAAACCTTAGAGCCCACCTGGGTCATGGCTACTTTTGTAGCACTTAAACTTGAATCCTCTCCAGCACTACAATGCATGATCTGGCAATAATCTGGAATCAGTCACTTTTGTGTTTTTGTGGTGAGATTGTTTCTCAACCAAGTTGATGCCTAGCAGCTGTGAATATCAAATTTTGCATGAGCTTCTGAAAACAAAAGAAATAATTGTAGCACATGCTTCTAAAACCATAGCGACAGTCAGCAGGAGTTCCTGTCATATAGTTAGGGATACTTTTAGTTCAAATTGATAAGGTCTGTTTGGTAAATTATCAACAGCTAACATTCCACTCTTAAAAGGATAGACGTTGCAATCCTCCAGCTATGCATGTGGTGATGTGTGTGTCTGAAACGCTGAGCTACATAAAAGAAGAATGAATGAAGTCGTTAGTTAGGATCAATCTTAGAGATTGTGCTTGTTAAATTGCTCTACAAATATTAGAAAATGGCTTAAATCCATCTAATTTAAAGACAGCTGTTTCTTAGCTGCCTCTCATGGTATTAAATATGTTGTACTACTGTGCCAAGTGACAAAGAAAGTAACAACAGAAACTCAAGAGTGGACCTTCAGGAGGGGTTCTGACTGGCTTCCCGGTGCCCTCCTCGAAGCCATCAGTGAAGCGCTGAATAGGGGGCTGGTGTCTGTGAGCACAATACCTTAGGCTCTAATGCCCTGCTACTTCACAAGGCCAGACCATCAGCTTTGTGAGTGTAGACAATGGTGCATTATTTGTTCAAGACCCTGACATGTGACACTCAGAGATTGAACGGGTGGAGGGGGCAGCTGCTGCTTGCTCAGCCATTTCCTCTGAAACCCCTCCTCTCCCTATGCCAGCCAGCGCAACACAAAGCTGACTCCATTCAGAGACAGAAAATGGATCCCTGAGTTTGCAGTAAAAGTAGCTGGAAAGGAAATTTTCCACAAATTGTGTAAATACTCTACAAAGCAACACTGGATCTTATTTTGTTTTGTAGTAGTATTCATTTAATGGCCATCTTAAGAGATTCTGTAAATTTTCACAAATGATAATCTAACACATAACTAAATGACGGTTTTTCTGCATTTGGATATGTTAGTTTCACAAAATGGGCTACAGAATAGAGTATTTTTGCCTGAAAAAAGTTCACGTACAAACACAACGAAATGTCCATGGAAAATGGTAAAACCCAAGATTATGGTCTAGCTTCATTTTAATTCTTAAGTTTTTTCCCTTTTCTTTTTCTTTAGTAAAAACCAGAATCCTATTTTTCAAAGATCAGTTTGATTCCTAAAAACAATAAAAATATTTTCCATCATGAGTAATGTGCATTAGCATTTTTTGAGTAGAGCACCGAGCTATTTTGATAAGTAGGCTGCTTAAGCATGAAAAGATGCTGACTTGAATTTGAACAATGCAGAGGAGGAAGAAAGGATGTGAATCTAAAGCAGGCGCCACCTGAACATTATGTCCTTGAACAAAGGGAGAAACAGGATTTCTTGTAATCTTTCAACCAAAACCAAAAAAGTACAAAAACACGGCACAACCAAAACAACAACAACAACAAACCCCCCAAAAAACAAACAATCAAAAGCCTTTAGGGAGGCACCTTCCTTAACTTTTGGCAGTTATTTTCATTATATCTCCTGAGAATTTCTTGCCAATTGGTGCGGCTTGCACTGGGCTACCCATGTTCTAGGACCCTACAATAAAAGAGAGGAAACTTGGGCTTTATATCCCTCCCCTTTCAGTGATCCCGAGGTGATTAACTATCACTTCAAATGTGTGACAAAATCTTTCAGACTTGCACAACAAAATGCTAGTTGATCTTCTGAGGTCTTTTTTTAACTGTAGGGTCATTAACTTTATGCTAATTGCCCATAATTATGTAAAGCATGCCCTAAGTGGGTAATTTTTCTTTGTGCCAACTCAATATGTGAAAAGTCACTGTTTTCCTTTCACAATATATTGATTCCTATGTGCATATAATTGCTGCAGATCTAAAATGAATTCACGTCTAGTTTGTTTATTTATTTATCTATTTTAAAGGTTTTGTTTATTTATTTGACAGAGAGATCACAAGCAGGCAGAGAGGCAGGCAAAGAGAGAGGGAGAAGCAGGCTCCCTGCTGAGCAGAGAGCCTGATGCGGGACTCGATCCCAGGACCCTGAGATCATGACCGAGCTGAAGGCAGAGGCTTAATCCACTGAGCCACACAGGCACCCAATTCACTCCTAGTTTAAATAAAAATGCTGTATAAATCAATCCTTTGGAAACATGAATAATATGTTTTGGTAAAGTTCCTTAACTTCTAACTACTACTACTTCTAACTTTTATTCATATAAATTTAGATCTTAAATCCATGAGATTAACTAAAAACACACTATTTTGATATATGCCTTAAGGTAGGATGGAATTCTTAAACTGAATCCTTGTATTTTGGACGAATTACACATTTATATATATATTATTAATAATAACATTATTATATATTATTATATAATATATATTATTAATATATTAATTGTATTATATTATATATTAATAATATATATTAATATACAATATATAATATAATATATTATTATATATTTTTATATATTATTAATATAATATATTATATATATTATTAAGTAAGCTCAGTGCTCTACTCAAAAAATGCTAATGCACATTACTCATGATGAAAATATTTTTATTGTTTTTAGGAATCAAACTGATCTTTTTTATTTTTTATTTTTTTTTTAATTTTTATTTTTTAAAGATTTTATTTATTTATTTCACAAAGGGAGAGAGATCACAAGGAGGCAGAGAGGCAGGCAGAGAGAGAGGGGGAAGCAGGCTCCCCGGTGAGCAGGGAGCCCGATGCGGGCCTCGATCCCAGGACCCTGAGATCATGACCTGAGCCGAAAGCAGAGGCATTAACCCACTGAGCCACCCAGGCGCCCTGATCTTTTTTATATATATAATATTTTATATATATTATTATTATATATTATTTTATATATTATTTATAACATATTATATCATAATATGATATATTATATCATGTGGTTGACATGCATTGCAAGTACTGCTAATTGGGCATTTTGGGAACAAATATGGAGTACCATGTCCATGGCTCCCCTGGCCACCCTATTTATAGTGGCACAACCTTTATTCTGTTGTTGTCTTTCCCAGGTCTAACACGACTAGGGAGGCATCCTATGACTAGGAGGCATCCTCTCATATACAAACTGATCTACTTTATACAAGTCACGAAGAACAAAACCTTTGTCTCATTCTCCACTGTATGCTAGTCTCTAGAACTGGAAGGACATCTCTGGAAGGGTGTAGTATTTGCTCCAAAAATGAGAAGCATAGCTTTGCAATTCGAACACTGCTTTGAGAGCTCAAGCGAGCTACCTAACTTCTCTATTGCTCATAAGTGCAAAGTGGAGATGGTAACACCTGAAGATTTATGTCAGCTAAGATTTTATTGAACATTTACAGGCCCCATTTTAATAACTCAGGATAAAACAGCAAAAACACAGAAGAGAGTTCATTGAAATGGAAAAAAACAAGTTATCAAAAAGAAATTCCTACATTATCAAGGTACCGTGAAAACAGGTTAAATCATTAAATAGTCACTTGCTGCTATCATTAACATTCTTCTTCCAAGATTTGGAGGTTTTATCAGAGTCCATAGGGGCTTATTGGTTGAACTTGGGAGCTCTAAACCAAGACAGCCAACACTGCAAAAGTTAAGCTATGAGTCAAAGAAGGCTGGGAGAAAGATGACATCAATATGCCAACAAATGTGTTAAGGAGAAATCATCTGGAGAGGGAATTAAAGACAAATACATTTAGGTTTTAGAGTGCAGATTTTGGAGAAGGAAGAATGAGCTTAAGCAAGCTGGGATGAAACCAGTTGGAAGGGTAGGAAGATTTATTGAGACATATTACTGGGAGGCCTGAGCATAATATTTAGGAGGAATAGTCAGGCTTTAAGGGCCATGCAGAGGAATAGGTAGGAATTGCCCAGGGACTTAGCTTCTATTTTGACATTACTCATAAAGAGCGATTTGCCAAAGTAACATAGTACAGTATTCTTTTAAAAACACAGGTTTGGGACTCAGGAGATAGAGGTTACAGTTTATTTAGTTTCTGATTATTTCATGAATCATGTAGTTATTTAGATCTTAGGTCCCTTATTTTAAAATGAAGTATTATAATGTTATTTGGAAAACTATATCTTTATTCTAGAAGTCATCCCCTTATCTTTTTTTTTTAAGATTTTATTTATTTATTTGACAGAGAGAAAACAAGTAGGCAGAGAGGCAGGCAGACAGAGAGGAGGAAGCAGACTCCCTGCTGAGCAGGCAGCCCAACTAAGCGATGTGGGGCTTGATCCCTGAGATCATGACCCAAGCAGAAGGCAGAGGCTTAACCCACTGAGCCACCCAGGCACCCCAATAATCCCCTTATCTTATAATGACCTATGCCATTCATTTTGAAAAGAATTGGTTTTCTGTAATTTTTTAAATTTAATTTATTTATTTGATATATATAGAGAGAATACAAACAGAGGGAGTGGCAGGCAGAGGAAGAAGCAGGCTCCCCACTGAGCTGGGAGCCCAACATGGGACTTGATCCCAGGACTCTGGGATCATAACCTGAGCCAAAGGCAGACATTTAACTGACTGAGCCACCCACCCATGCACCCCTGATTTCCCATAATTTAAAATTTATTTCGAATAAAATCTTGTATTTATGAAATCACAAAATACACTTAATAACTTCTGTAGTTGACACATTTTTTTATATGGCAACAAAAGCACTCTCAATAAAGTACATTTGTTTAAGGAAAAAATAGAGTAGATAAAGATGCATTTAGTTAGTAAACTTGTTTTTTGGATTTTATAGAGTACATTTTTTTTGGCATGAGAGTGTGATCATACAAGATATTTAATTTTTTTTAAGATTTTATTTATTTATTTGACACAGAGAGATCACAAGTAGGCAGAGAGGCAGGTAGAGTGAGGAGGAAGCAGGCTCCCTGCTGAGCAGAGAGCCCGATGCAGGCCTCGATCCCAGGACCCTGAGATCATGACCTGAGCCGAAGGCAGAGGCTTTAACCCACTGAGCCACCCAGGCGCCCCAAGATATTTAATTTTTAAGGTAAAATTATTTTAACTCACCTCAGCAAAACCTGTCTAAGTGAATGGTATAACATGGAACACTAACTTTCACACAGCACAGATGTCAGTCCTACTCACAGTTCAATCAGTTTACGTACCCTGCTTTCATCCATCCTACATCAGTGCCTGCTGTTTCATGGATATGTTAGAAACCAAATCTTAATGCTCTCAGATACTCCATATTTTGTGTTTGATTCTCCCCTTTTTTATATCCATGACAATTTTATAGATCTTATTCAGGATGACTCAGAGGAAGAGCTTCATTTCCTTCAAAAATATGATTTTCAATGTGGGCTAAGTGGAATCATTCATTAAATAGTAACTCTTTAATTAAAATCTTTTTTTCCCCATTCTTCAAAAAACAACAACCAAAAACCCCAAGACAAAACAAGAAATTAAATCCTGTTCTTTAGTGGTTGGTGATGGACAGAGAATATTCAGGTCAGGAGGGCAATTTAGAGCTTCTAGAACCAGCTTTTGATCTTCAAATCCCAGTCTCCATGTGGTTCTCTGCCACTACCCTAGTGCTTCCCCCAGTACTAACAGAGACATAAATGACACAAGACTAATAACTGGGAAAAAAATAGTTATTACTACAGATTAGTAGGGTTAACTACCAAAAAAAAATGAACACAGAACACAACATACAATCAAATTACTAGCTTAAATATGAAGTTTCATGAGCTTAAACTTGATTTCTCCTATCGGATACCGTTCTGCTCAGCTCCCACAGGATGCTAGCCACCCTTGTATGGTCAAAGTCTTATGAGACATTTAAAACTTAGCCATTTCCTCAAAACCTAGACACAAGAGAAAAGAGTCTCAGGAAGAGGAATACGGTCCCTTCCCTACGTGTATAAGACCTGAACTGTATGTTTCCATTTTCTGTCATAACATTTGACACTGGTCGCTTGACTTTAAGAATAATCTTCTTCAAGATAGAGCTTAACTTATTGCTAGGGGGTGGAACCCTGCTCTGTGGTGTCAAAGTATAAATCTGTCAAAACGATTTATGATAAATATAATATCCATTCAAGAGACACACATGGAATAAGGTGGAGGGTAATATTTTTTTTCATATTCCTGCTAAGATTCAATTCTTGAAAAAGCAATATTGAAAAACTTAGGCCAACAAAAGTAATTCTGAAAGCTGGAGCTGGTATTTGAAACTATTTTAAGAAATGGAACTATAATGGATGCTTAGCTGCAATTACCATTTTATAGCACTTTAATTTGATTTCCAGTTGAATGATCCTTTTGAAGGAAAACTCTAATGTCTTCTTGTTTTAATTATGTATTCTTTGTCTGAGAGAATATCGTTTAACTTATCCTGCTAAACCACTAAAATAATGTCCTAGTCTTCAATTTTGTAATGATGATGATTATTTTTTTCTTGCTGTGAGTAGTTTTCCTGTGTTATGTATTTATATCTCAACTTTAATCTTTCAGTTTCTACTCATTTGTAAGCATTCAATATTAATTGGATTGTTTAGTTCCTTTACATTCAGTATAATAATGTGATAATTCACATCTTTCACCTTGCAATTTGTTTTCGCTTTGTTCCTTGTTTCTTTATTTTTTTAAAGAAATTTATTTATTTACTTATTTGAGAAAGAGAGAGAGCCCACAAGTGACATGAATGGAGGGGGCAGGGGTCGGGGGTGAGGCGTCAGCAGGGGGAGAAGGAGAAGAAGCCTCCCTGTGGAGCAGGGAGCCTGATGTAAGGTTGGGTCCCAGGACCCTGGGATCATGACCTGAGCTGAAGGCAGAGGCTTTAACCCACTGAGCCACCCAGGTGCCCCTCCTTGTTTCTTTATTTCACCTTTTTTGACTTATTTTGGATTCATTAATATTTTCATTCTATTTTTCTCCTTGAATTAGCCTTTTAGTAATCTACTCTTGTATTATTCTTTTGGTGATTTATCTATACTACAATATATTTTCTGGGCCTATTATAATTTACCTTATGTAAATATTCTCACCACTTGCTGAAAAATGCAAGAAACTTAGCATGACCTAATTTCATGTATTGTCTCTTGTCCTTTTTGAAGTTATTGCCATTTATTTTATTGCTGCATAAGTTATAATTCCATAGAACATTGTGCTATCATATTTTTTACTGAAGAATAAAATACATAAAGGTGCAAAAGATGCTCTGATCTTAGGTTTTCACCTTGATTTTATACACAGAAACACACACGTGCACACCACACACATATATTATATATGTAATGTATATAACATATTATATATATATATACACACATATATATATAGAGAGAGGTGGTATTGTGTACATCAGTAGTTCACTCTTTGTAATCGCCGTGTAGTGTTTCACTGTATAGATATATTTCAATTTTTATCCATTCTTTGGTTAATGAGCTTCTAATTTTTGTCTATTATAAACAATTGATAGCATTTATATACATGTCTTTTTGTGAACATATTTACTCATTTTTTTCATTGATATATGATCAGAACTGAAATTGTTAAATCATAATGTGGGTGTATTTTAATTTTAGGAGAAAAATGGCTAACTTTTCAGTAGTATATACATTATTTTTATGCTCATACCAGCAATGGGATAGGTTTAGTTTCACAATCTTGCTAGAATGTGGTTTTAACAGTTCTGGTGAGTGTATAATAGTATTTCATTGCATTTTCAACTTGATTTTCTATATTAGTTTTCTATTGTTGCTCTAATAAGTTACAACACAATTAGTTGTTTAAAAAACTCCCACAAATTTATTATCTTGCCCTTTTGTAGGTTGGCAGTCTGACATGGTCTTACCAGGCTTAAGTAAAACTGTCAGCTCCATTCCTCTCCCGAATGAATATCCAGGAGACATGTTTCTTTGCCTGTTGCAGATTCTACACGCAGATTCTCGACTCATGGCCACCTTCCTTCCCCTTGAAAGTGAACAGCCTTACAACTATGACCATTCTGCAGTCACTTCTCTTACTTACCCACTCACCGTGGCCATCTTTAAGTTTTCTGTTTCCTTCCAGGTTTATTTATCTTCAGCCTGAATAACTTCCCT
Source organism: Ailurus styani (assembly GCA_002007465.1). Taxonomy (NCBI): domain Eukaryota; kingdom Metazoa; phylum Chordata; class Mammalia; order Carnivora; family Ailuridae; genus Ailurus; species Ailurus styani. Next base: position 1,172,776 of record LNAC01000113.1, read on the forward strand.
TGATATTTCTTCTGCTGTGGATCTTTTCCTAATGAATTGCCTGAGTTTTTGTTTGCAAAAAAACGTATTTGTTTTATCTTAATTTTTGAAAGGTATTTTTGCTGGCTGTAGAATTTGAGTCTACTAATTTATTTTTCTTTCTTGTAGAATGTTAATGCTGATATCTTCTTAGGCTTTCATGATGTTTGTTAAAAATCAATTATCACTAATTATTGATTCTTTGAGGTTAACATTTCTCTTTTCTCTATTGCTCTCTCTCTCTCTTTCTTTTTCTTCCTTTTTTTTTTTTTTTTCTGTTTCCATTGGCTTTAGCAGTTTGGCTATAATGGACCTAAGGTTGCTTTCTTTGCAATTATTCTGCTTGAGGTTTGCAGAACTTCTGGATTCCTCTATTGACAAATACCTTCCATCAGTTTTGAAAAACTCTTGTGTGTATTTCTTCAAGTATTGTTTCTGTCCTATTTTCTCTCTTTTTTTCTTCTGGAACTCCAATTAAATACATGTTAGACCATTTGATTGAGTCCTGCATCATATCTCTTAGGCTTGTATCTTTCTGGCCTTCTCTCTGTTTCAGCTGAAATAGATTCTTATGTTTACTATTCAAACATAACTATTACTATTAATAGTATATAATACTATTAATATATTAATAGTATTTTATAGTATTATAATAGTATATTATAATAATATTAATGTTATTATAATAGTAATAGTATATTACATATACCTTTACTTATGTTTACATTCAATATGTTTACTAATTCTATCTTCTGTTTTGTTTAGTCTCCTTTGAAGCCCTTCCACTGAGTTCTTAATTTTAGGTTCCGGATTTTTCAGTTCTAAGATGTGCATTCAAGTTTGTTTTTTTATATAGATTTCAATTCCTTGTTGAAATTCTCAATATTTCCATCTGTTTTATATATTTTTCCTCTATTTTAAAAATATGTTAGTCATAATTATGACTACATCTGACTGTTAAATACAGTATCTAGATTACTCCTGGAACTGCTTCTATTTTTTTTCTTTTAATTATCAGTCATTTTTTCCTGAGTATTCACATTTCCACAAATATTTGTTAATGATACAAGAACTACAGAGCTTCAAATAACATGCAATTCATTTCCTAAAATAGGACTTTCACTGTCAAACCTTCTCTCTTTTTCTTGTATATGAAAAAGACAGGCTATAGGTGATAAAAAGTTCACTGAGTTAAATGAATTAACTCACAATTACAATGTACAAAATCCATACACTTCTGTCAGTGTTAGAGTCATTTTGCTTTTTAAACCTTCTGAAGAAAATGAGGACCAGAGAAACTTCAAACTCTAATCATGAAGAGATTTATAGCTATAAAATTGAGACACTTACTTTTCAGATTCTACAGGATAATGAAATAGTAGAGACTCAGAAAGGATCTTATGACAAGAGCCATTATCTGTCTGGGAACATCACTAGTGGGTTACCTTATTAACTGCAAAAATGTGCTGAACACTTTTGTAAAAGATCATAAATCTAGACCTCTCATATTTCTCAAGTTCTTGTCCTTCTCATTTATAAAGACTACAAAGATACAATAATCATGTAAATTTCTCTTTGTTTTTTTTCTTTTTCATTAATCATTTTTTAAATACTTGAATATTTTTAACATTTTTCCTGTTTACAAATATATTTTCTTAGTCAAGCCACTTATCTTTAATGTGTCTTAGTTTTCTTATCTGTGACATGAAAAAAATCAAGCTATAAAAATTTTAGCTCTTTGACTTGGAGAACATGTTATTTCTAATGATCTGTCAAAATGGGATATTTGATAGAACTCAGGCATCAATTTAAAATCACCCCCAGCTTACTCTACTCAATAACTTTCAATATGATATGATTTTTGATAATTAGTTGGTGTCCAGAGGTTAGTGATCTAGAGTCCTGTGGGTAAATCTCATTATTATGATGGTGGATCATATTCCAAGTGAGTGTGGTTTTTCATCGTTCTGAGAATTTCTGCATTCTTGAATATACACCTAAAATCAAAACTAATTCCCAGGATCCTTTTAGTTGCTGAATATATTTCAAATGCTGTATTTCTAACATTTGAGTCAATGCAACACCCTCTAAATATATTCCTTTTACTTTTATGCTATACTTTCCAGAAAACAAATTGTTTGTCACACTGCTGTTTTGTTTCTTCTTAAATAACTTATGCCTTCACTCAACCTTATGGCCATTAACTGTACAACTATTCTTGTAATAAGGTATTATTTGTACTATATTGGAATGAGTTATAAGGAAAGATCATATATCTCTCCTTTCCCCTTGAACTTGGCAACAATTTGGTTCTGCAAGCAAATTTGACACTGATCCTTCTTGTTAGCTGGGTCAAATGAGACTGGTAAATCTCCATGTTTGTCATGTGAAGAGAGATAAAATGCATTAACTTATACAAATTTACAGCTTTTCCACATATATAATAATGTGAATTTCATCTTTGCACCTTCGGCTTTTCATTTGACTACCCCCTCATTTTTCCCTAAGAGAAAGTCTGTTCTTGCCAGCTTATCTTCTAAACTTTTGGTGACAGAAAGTAGAAAATGTAAGCAGGAAAAGATAAGATCAAAGAAAGAGTTGGAAAGACTATAATAGTATTATTTGTTGGAATATTTCCCAGGCCTTCATTATTGTAGAAAATGGGAATAGAAACAGAGGAATAAGAAAAAGTAAAGTTTTGTTCTTTCAAAGCAAAGAATAGAGAAAGTAAACCATACCAAATCACCACAAAAAGTCAACAAAAATCCAGAAATTGTTAACTTTATCTATTATAGTAAAAAAAAAGAAAGAAAGAAAGAAAGAAAGCAAAGAAAGAAAGAAAGAAAGAAAGAAAGAAAGAAAGAAAGAAAAAGAAAAAAAACTGAGACAGAGTATCCAAAAGTGAGCAGTGTTAAGTAAAAATTTTGAGGATGTGAGAAAGTTCAGGTGTGTGAGAGAATGCAGATGGAAAGAAACAGGATTATAAGAACTTTCATTTTGGGTTATGAGTTAGATATCTTTTCCTATTTTTATATAAATTCACTTGAAGTTTTTTTAAGATTTTATTTATTTATTTGACAAAGAGAGAGAGAGAGAGAGAGAGTGTGTGAGAGCACAGGCAGGGGAAGGGGCAGAGCAAGAGGAAGAAGCAGACTCCCCGTTGAGCAGAGAACCCAATTTGGAGCTCAATTCCAGGACCCCCAGACTATGACCTGAGCCAAAGGCAGATGCCCAACTGACTGAGCCACCCAGGCACCCCTACACTTCAAGATTTTTATTTAACCATTGTTGTTAACTTGACTGTGTTTGTAATTGTGTCACTAAAGTGAGCCTAAACCACACAGCAGTCCTCTAAGACTTGAACACATCATCACCGCTTTTCCTGTTGCCAAATTCAGTGGTTTGTTTCTCTTTCTGTCCTCATATTTCTTAATCTCCTGACGGAATTTGGCAGGATTCACCACTCCCTCTTTCTGGAACACTGTTCTCTCTCAGTTCCTATAACACGATTTTCTGCTAGTTTTTCTTCCAACTCTGGCTGCTCTTTCCTTTGAGCTCTTCCCCTCTCCCTGGCGGTTTCTCAGGATCAGTACTCACGAGGTCTCTTCTTTGCCTCCGTACCCCCTCTCCTAATTCTGTGGCTTTAGGGACCATCTGCAGTTGGATGAATCCCAAATGTATATCTGTAGTCCAGAATCAGATAATTATACCTTTGAAAATTTCTTCAGGTGTCAGACTAGAGTCTCAAAATTAAAACTCCAAAGTAAAATTTCTGTTTTTACCCATAAAGCCTCATCTACTGTATTTTCGCAAGTGGCACTATCATTCAGTCAGTTCCAAAATATGTATTCCTGAGAATTATTCTTTTATTTCTTCTTTTTACTTTGATCCCCACATGCAATCCATCAGTTCTTCCTCCAAAGTATCTCTCACCTCTACACCCTTCTTTCCATCTTCCCCAGCATGCCCCTGGTCAACTCTCCATGTTTCTACAGTCTTCACTATCACTTTTACTCAATTCCATTCCAAGCAATTATGGAATAATATATTTTTAATAGTCTCAGTTTATTGATCCTGTCATGAAAAATCTGCACAATCATCGCAGATGAACCCACTGTAGTATCTTTACTTCTTCTATTGTCCAATTTCCACTTTTGCCAGAACCCAAATTGGTTTTTTCAGTCCCCCTGACTTTCTGCATTCTGTTCTTGCGTTCCTTTCACTGTTTTCTTGATGTCTTTTTCTTCTCAGGCAGGTCATGTCTTGCGAGTCTATGTTTGGGTTCATTTTTCTTTGCATAGTCCAGGGAATTATAAATCATGCCAAAGCCAGTTGTCTTGCCACCACCAAAATGGGTTCTGAATCCAAGTACAAATATGACATCTGGTGTGGTCTTGAACATTTTGGCTAGTTTTTCCTGAAATTGTGTCTTAGGTACTGTTTCCTTTCCAGGATAAAGGACACCAGTGACCACCTGTTTCCTCTGAAGTAGTTGGTTGGTCATGAACTTCCTGGTCCAGAGAGTTACTATGTCATTCATGATGGTGGCTAAGCTTCAAGCAGCTGGGGAGGAAGAGAGAACCACTATCTACCCTGGAATAATATTTTTAAAAAACACACACAAATTGGGACATATCATATCCTAATAAAATTTCCCAATGGCTTCTTATTTTCACTTAGAGAAAATCTGAATTACTAATACTGGCACACAGGACCCCAAATTATCTTGCTCATCTTAACTTGTTTAGTCTTCATATTATTTTCCCTCTGTCCATGATCCATCTACCTGGACAATGTTTACTTCTTAAAATATTGTTCTCCTGTTGGTGCATTTGAAAATACAGTTTTTGATCTCATAAAAACTTTCATTTTTAATTCTTGTTGGACAACTGTCAAATAACTGGACTAAAGTGAAATATCACCTTTGATCTTCTGTGATCACTCTTTTTTTTTTAAAGATTTTATTTATTTATTTGTCACACAGAGAGAGATCAGATCACAAGTAGGCAGAGAGGCAGAGAGAGAGGAGGAAGCAGGCTCCCTGCTGAGCAGAGAGCCCGATGCAGGCCTCGATCCCAGGACCCTGAGATCATGACCTGAGCCAAAAGCAGAGGCTTTAACCCACTGAGACACCCAGGCGCCCTTCTGTGATCACTCTTGGTAAAAATGACCTCCTTCTATTCTCTTTGAGGATAATATCTGTCCATTACAGCATTTGAGCATTTACGACTGATATATTGGTTATGTGTTGTTTTATTCCTGATTGAATGGGAAGCTCCAAATGAGAAGGGAGTTTGTTTTACTTACTAAGCAAACTGCTGGCACAAAGAAGTCATGCAATAAATATTAAATAACCTTTAAAAATAAATGTATTTCCTTTGGTCTACATTAGGGGGTGTTTGATGGGTCTTCAACACACAGGTTTTTAAGACAGATTTTGGGGGGAGGGGAGCTGCAGACAGAGAGGGAGAAACAGAATCTTAAACAGGCTCCACACCCTACATGGAACATGATGAGGGCATGATCTCACAACCCCGAGATCATGACCTGAACTGAAATCAAACAGTTGGGCACTTAACCAACTGAGCCACCCAGGCACCCCTCTTTTTTTGTTGTTTTTGGGGTTTTTTTTGTTCTTGTGGTTTAATGAGGCTCTGTGGAGCCCAATATGGGGCTTGAACTCATGACACTAAGGTCAGGACCTGAACTGAGATCAAGAGTCTGATGCTTAACCGACTGAGTCACCCAGGCCCCCCTAAAATAGATATTTAAGAGCATAGTCTTTTGCAGAATTAGTTAATTACTCCTATGACTACTACAACATCTTATTTAGTATGAATTTTCTTCCAGCCACTGTATAAAACTCTTTTAGATGCTTTTTGTCATTAGTATAGTATTATTTCTATCTCCACTTAATTAAAAACAGAAATTAAAGCTTGGAAAAGTTAAGTTCAACCTTCTTGATTTGATTAGGAAAAAAGAGTTGTACAATGCCATAAAATCTCATAATATTTGTCCTTTTCATCCTTGAGACAAGCCGCTAGTCAAGCAATTATCCAAGGATCATGATGACTGAATTTTTCCATTTCTTTTGGTGGACTCCCATAGTGTTCAACTGTAGAGCTCATCACTCCCTACCATAACAGTCCACATCCAAGGATCATGAGGATGTAGAAACAGTCTCTGATCTCTGAATTTTCTATCTTTCATAACTTATATATGAATCGAGGTTGATTTGTTTATCATTTAAGTCTCTTCGATCACCTTTGATTTCCTAATGGGGAAAATTTTTAAAAAGGACTAATTCTACTACTTAATCTTGTTTTCAAATTTTAAGTTAATATTCTTACTTCAGAATGATTAATGTGTCCGGTGAGCCTTTCAACATTTTCTGTTCAACACATTTTGATTATGTAAAAACATTGTTTTCTCATTTTAGAAAATCGAATAGCCAACTAGGAGGGGTTAGTCTCATTGTTTGGTGTTGCATTTTTTTTCTCATCTGATGAACAGAACATAAGAATTTAACCCGAAGTGAGTTTAGTTTTTTTTCTAAGTAGTCAGTGGTTAGTCTAGAAGCTCTGAGGGTGTGTGTGGGGGGGGGGAGGTGTCTTTGTTAACATTTCCATCTTTTCTTGTGGTAAATAGCACCCCATTGAATGTAGCAGCTGCCTACTACAACAGTAAGATAAGGCTCATGGTCTGGGATAAAGCAAACCCAATGAATTCTTATAAAATAAAGAGAGTATGTATATAGCCACACCAACACATTAATTAAATTCAAAATATTAATTATTAAACTGTTTTTAAATTAAAAAAAGAATATACCAAACATTTTTTAAATGGATTTCAGCTAAATCCTTAAGATAGGATTTGAAACTGAGTTCTTCCTTGATTTCAGTGAATCACTTCATCATCTTTTCTACAAGTTTTCATTGACAAAATAGGAAGATGCAATATTTCTCTTAAATGAGCCAAATTAGGCATTATGAAAGTAATTAAGATACTTTGAGTTTCTTTATGGTTTTTAAGGATTAGGTTTTATAGTTTTATTTATATTTTGTATATTGACTTATCTTCACAGATGAACCATACCTTTCTGGCATTCATTCCCTTGCGTGTTCTCCTCTGCCCCCTTAGGTCTGGGCTGACTATGTAACTTTCTCATTTTTAACCAATACAATGTGGGGGAAATGATGCTGTGTGATTTCCATGCCAGGACACAAGAAGCCTTGCATCTTCTGTCTCAGTTTTTTAGAACATTCCCTTTGGAAGAATTTAGCTAATGATATGTAATAATTCTTACTAGCCTAAAACTATCATGCTGTGAGGTAGGTCATGCTGGATATCCAGAGATATCACTTAGAAAGAGAATGCCTAGCCAGTCATCAACTCTTCCAGCAATCCCAGCTCGGATCCAGACATTTGAGTGAGGAAGAGGACCTGGATGTTTAATGAGGCACAACCTTCAAATAGCTCCTAGCCACACCCTCCACCTGCATGTAACATCATGGGAGACCTCTAGTGAGAACTAGGGATCAAGCCTCCAAACTGTGAAAGATAATAATAAATTATTGTGTAAGCTTCTACATTTGAGATGGTTTATTATACAAGGATAGATAACTGGAACACCTTGTTACTAAATATGAAAGCGATAATAGTATTTCAAAAACCACTTACTGCAAATAGACCTAAGTAAATAAATAGCAATTAGAAATGTATCTCATCATATCTCTAAAGTCACACACATTTTTGGTCTCAGGGTAATAAAGTACTGATAGAATGTACCTATGTAGTCCAGGGAGGAAGAAGGACACAAAAGTAAATCTTATTTCATAAATAATTCAAAGAAAAGTCAATAAACATACTAAAATTTAAGAGTTAGAAAAAAAAAATAAAGCTATTGGATTTTTCACTCTGCTTGGCTGCCAGAGAAGGAAACATTTTCTTACGCTTTCCTTTTTCTACTTAAAAGTTTGTGAGAGGCTATTTGATTTACAGCTGGGAGATACAATTAAATAAATGTGCCCGAATATCAAGAATGAACAGATGCCCTTTAGCATTCACTGTTTGTAAGATCACAAGTAACTATGGTAGCACAATAGTCGATTACACATTCCTCTGTGGAGGCATAGCACAGAGTCTCAAAAGAAAAATTTTCTTCTGTTCAGGAGCAATTTTCTTATATAAAATAACAAGTGACATAAAGGAATTCAAGGCCCATAATATAATGTCACATTTCTCCTGGTGAATAATTCTCCTCGAAAATTTCAGCATAAATAAAAATTAAAGATATGTGATAGAATAAGTTTTAAGACAAATTTTATTGAGTTTAACTTCAAAAACACTTTAAGAAAAACTTATCTGTTTTTATGCTTAAGATAAAACTACTTCTCTCCCAAAGATATATAATTTCTATGCTAGCAGTATTAATTTAACTATAAAATTATTTCAAAGTCTCTGAGTCCATATTGCTAGATTTATATCAGCTGTTAACATATTAATATTGAAAGTGGTGGGTTGGCTTAAAATTGGAGGCATATTCCAAATTCCAGTGAGTATTTCAATATGCAACAAATATTTTCTTAGAATTTTGGCTGACAGTTTGAGAAAATTCTGATTCTGAAATCAAGCATAATTTGTTGATTTCCAACAGTTGTTTCTTTTACTCGATTTGGCTTTCTACTTCTAACACAGAACAGATGATGTGGATAAAAATTGGTTTTTTCAGAAGTTAAAGTTTTACAAATTTATTTTTAAAGGTATGTTCAGAATCTTTAACCTTATTATAGTCCCAGTGTAGCACTCCCAAAATTACAAACGGATCTTTTTACATAGACACTGTTAGATAATAGCTTCAGAATGTGGTTGGCCTTCAAAAAAACAATGCTTTATTGTTACGACTAATACTCTGAACTAAACATATTTAAAACTCTATAGTTTATAAAATAACTGCAAACCAAAACAAACCAAACAACAAACAACTAACCATGACAAAAGACAGATAGTGGGCTCCAGTTGTGAATCCTTGTATTACTACAGTAACTTGTTCAGGTACGCAAACTCATTAAACATTTACAGAGTCAATTCTATGTTGTAAGCAGTAGGTATGGAAATCAAAGGGCCACATTTTCAGATTTGCCCCAGAGTCATCAGAGAAGTAGTTTGTGGTGTTTTTTTTTTTCTTTTTCTTCATTCTTCATCCTTCTTCTTCTTCTTCGTAAAAATTGTAGCATACATAATCAGAGGCCATTACTAGTGTCATCAGCTATGTTTCTAAGGGTTTTATATTTATCCATTCATCCTGGAATTACCCTGTTACATAATGGACTGACTCAATCAAGTTCACTCTGGTCTGCTATTACCTATAACGGTAAAATCCATTTTATGCAACTCATAATTCTGGTCAAAGATACTTCTGTAATAATAATGAGAAAAGATAATATGAGGTGCAGCTATGCCCTAATTAATCTTCTTTAAGCTTCTAGATGGGGCACCTGGGTGGCTCAGTGGGTTAAAGCCTCTGCCTTTGGCTCAGGTCATGATCTCAGGGCCATGGGATTGAGCCCCGCGTTGGGCTCCCTGCTCAGCGGGAAGCCTGCTTTCCCCTCTCTCTCTGCCTGCCTCTCTGCCTACTTGTGATCTCTCTCTATGTCTGTCAAATAAATAAATAAATAAATCTTTAAAAAAAAAAGCTTCTAGATGTTCTTGACTTGGTATAAATGGGAACCATGTATAACACTGTGATGTAAAGAACAAGAGAGAATCCATCTCTCCTGCTGTACGGAAGGATAAGAAACCTTGTGGATGGGTTGTTTCATGTAGGCTATAACCTTCATAATTTTCACAGTTCGTACAGAAGAATGTGATAGATTGGAAAACCTTTGTGAAAGTTTGGATAAGATTTATATTCACAAATTTCTCAAGTTCCATTGGGGTAGATAAAGATCCATTTTAAGACATTGTAATGTATTACAAATGAATACTACCAAGCCATGTCTTTTACCGCTTATATTAGACATTCTTTGAGTCATATGGAGAAGGCTATTATCATGAAGAAGACTCTCCCCTTAGAATACTGTTCCCTGAAAAGATGAATCAAAATAGTCTCGAAACTCCAGAATTGCCAAGAATATGCTGTCAATATATGGTGCAAGAAATCAGAAATTCTTGCTGCCTTTCAAGTTTGTATGTAGACACACTCACTGTTTAAGACTTTGATGTTGTGGGTCTGGAAACAGTTATGTTACAAACTTTGGAAAAAAAAGTTACCAAAAAATTAAAATCAGGGATGGCTAAAAAACTGCTTAGAAATGGCTTGATTCCCATGAAGATATCAAAGAATTTAGCTTATATGTAGTACAGTTTTCTATATGGTATTGTTTTTATGAGGTAAGCTATTAATGCCTCAACAACTTCTAGCATCTGGTGGATAATCAAAGACTTCTATAACAATTTAAATTGGAGCAATGGTGGTAGCAAGCAGCCATTAGATCTTCTTACCATTTTCTTTTACAATAACAACCATGCTACAGGATATTTTGCTCTTTGGGGACATTAAGCACACTATTGTTCTGGTCAGTGTGAAGAAAAGTTTCATTCTCTCCTGAAATAAACAAGCCCAAAATCTTGAAGAAAAATATGGAACAACTTAGGACAAATTAGAAAATTTTCAAATGTACCACAATAAAACCTTTCAGTGCTCCAATTTGTTTGGACAGAAAAAAATAATTTAATCATATTGCGGGTCTTTTGAAGGTGCATTTATGACCAATAAATTTAGTCTTTGTTCTAATTGCAAATTTACAAGTATAATGAGAGGACATTAATTCTATTATAGAGTTATACCATCTGTTTCAACATTACAATTTTTGGAATTATTTAGACAATTAGGCTCTTCATGAGAATATACTTTATTGTTCTAAAAACTATGTCAGGTTAAATCCATTCAAACTCCCTGCACTAATACTAAATGGGACAGTGGATGAGCCCACAGGCTCTGGCAAAGATAACCAAGTCTCAGTTCTACCATTTTCTAGCTGTGTCATCTCAGGAAACTGCTGAACTTCTCTAAGTTTCAGTTTTCTCATTTTTAAAACAAGAATAACAAAATCCCAAACATTTGGCATCTAGTGAGAGTACAATAAGTAATATTACTATTGCTATATACTCAAAGCAAGACACTAATGAGAACACTTGTCAGCATTCATGTTTTCCTCAACATTAATCATTTAAAAATAATGATATTTTGCTACAGTTATTAAAAGGAAGACTTGTGGAGAGTAGGGCACAAAACAAAACAAATCTGCTATCATAAAAACTTAAAATTTGGATGTCTACTGAAGATGACAGTCTAACCTCTACCTGAGGGAACAATGTATTATGAACCACAGCATAATACATAGTGCTTTGTTTCCAAATCTTGTGATTCATTTTCAAGTTCTAATGGGATCTATATAGAAAAAAATCATTCATTCACTCTAGCACTGAATAGATCCAAATGTTGATTGGATATTGGAAGGAAGCAAGAAGGCAAAGAATGGAGGAAGAATAGGAAGGAGGAAGGGAGAGAAGGCAGGGGGAGTAAGGAGAGTAACTTCAGACTTTGCAGTGTATTTTTATACTAATAAGTTCTGTGACGGTGGAAGGGAAAAATGTGTACTTGTCTCATTTTCTGTGATCCACTTCAATACTGGGACAGATGTGAAAATCCTTGTAGTATAGATGGAGAATAACATTGGCTTTGGAATCAGATTAGATCTTAATCCAAGTCTCCATTGTCCTACTCGCAAACTTGTGCAAGTGATCTAGTTTAAGAGAGTCACCAGTGTATTCATTTGTAAAATGAAGATGATAATTATACCTATGTAAAGGGTAGTTATAGGTATTAAATAAGATCATTATTTCAAAGCACAAAGAATTCTCATGGGAATAAAAGAATCTAGTAAATATAGAAAAACTGGTCTCAGTTTTTTGTATTTTTTTCAAGATTTTATTTATTTATTTATTTGTCAGAGAAAGAGAGAGAGAGATCACAAGAAAGGGGAGCAGCAGGCAGAGGAAGAAGCAGGCTCCTTGGTGAGCAAGGAGACTGATGCAGGACTTGATCCCAGAACCCTGGTATCATGACCTGAGCTGAAGGCAGCCACTTAACCAACTGAGCCACCCAGGTGTCCCTGGTCTTTGTATTTAAAAAGGTTACATGTGGGCGCCTGGGTGGCTCAGTGGCTTAAAGCCGCTGCCTTCGGCTCAGGTCATGATCCCAGGGTCCTGGGATCGAGGCCCACATCGGGCTCTCTGCTCGGCGGGGAGCCTGCTTCCTCCTCTCTCTCTGCCTGCCTCTCTGCCTACTTGTAATCTCTCTCTCTGTGTCAAATGAATAAAAAAAAAATCTTTAAAAAAAAAATAAAATAAAAAATAAAAAGGTTACATGTAGGGGTACTGGCGTGGCTCAGACTTGATTTCTGCTCAGGTCGGGGTTGTGAGATCAAGCCTCCTGTCCAGTTCCCCCCCTACTTCCTGTCAGTCTGGAGCCCAGTGTCAGGCTCTGTGATGGGCATGGAGACGACTTAAGAATCTCTCTCCCTCTCCCTCTGGCCCCCTCCTTTAATAAATAAATAAATAAGTCACAGGCAGCTTGGGGAGAAGATATATGTATACCTAACTGAAGAATAACCCAATAACCCCCAAGCAATATAACAGCAACAACAAATGTCTACATTAGTTCATGCTGCTGATTAAAGTTAATATTAATAATAACACAACATATTTGTTTTATTTCTTCTATATGTAATATGTTTCTTGAAGCAGGATTTCTTTTATATCAACATCCATGTAATGTTGTGACATTGGCATTAGAAAATTTTCCTGAATAAACGCATGCTATTGCATATAAACTGTATACCTATACTCTTCTGAGAAATACATGGAAAACATCTTTATTATTTCATGTCATGTATATGAAAGTGATCCTTCCCAAGATGTTGGAAGCTTAAAACTCTGAGTCAAAATAAAGTTTTATATTAAACAGGGGTTGAAATCTATTAGTATTCAAAGATTTTTTCCACTCTGGAGTTAGTTATGTTTTCATTTCAAAAGATTGTATCATTTACTCTTTGTGGCCAGTGGATTTGGAGGCTTATTTCATTTTTAGATAACTTTTGCTGGGTGACATTTACAACTGAAAGGGAAAATATATTTGGATGAATAAAAAAAGAAAAAAATAATATTAAAAAATCCTGGTGTAACTAGTAAAGTACAATTGTATCTATATTGTCCTACTTGTCAAATCAGCCATATTCACATAGTTTATACAATTCAAAGAGCTCATAAAATCAGTCATTTTAATCATTTATTTTTTTAAGTTGTGCAAACTGACTTCACATATTTTTTTCTTATGAAATACCTATTTCTCAACATATCTAGTAAATTATGTACATATAACACAGTATGTATAGTAAATTTTGTTTTTTCTCAATATGAAATGGTGGGGATGCCTTGGTGGCTCAGTTGGTTGGGCATCTGCTATTGGCACAGGTTCTGGGGTTCTGGGTTTGAGTCCCACATGGGACTCCTTGCTCAACAGGGAGCCTGCTTCTCCTACTCCCCTCTGCCTGCCACTCCCCCTGCTCATGGTCTCTCTCTTTCTGTCAAATAAATAATTAAATAAAATCTTTAAAAAAATATGAAATGATGAATGAGCCTAAATATTAAAATAAACAATGTTCTTTTTAAAAATCCATATTTATATTTGATTAAATTATATGAACTAAAGCAATAATCATCCAACCGGTTATATATATTCTAACCTCAGAGTTATGTTATATAAAATATATGATCAAGTAGCCATCCAAATCTTAGCCTATTGGGAGGATTTTCATCAGTCATTATCTTTCAAGCCCGGGGTACAGTGTAAGTGCTGTCCATTTTTGGCTGTACTCACATGCCAAATTGACTCATCCATAAAACAAGCTTGAGTTTTTTTCTCTACTCCAATGGTAGAGTGTGCCATGGGATAGGGGGTTCTTTCCCAGGCAGTTTGTCCCTAGCCTAAATTCTGGGACCACTCCTGCTACCAGCTGGCACAGATTGGGTTCTCCAGCAGTAGATACTAAGAAGAATTTTGATGTGCAAGATATGGGATGCCCTGCAAAGGGCATGGAGTTTGGGTGGGGTGGCTCATTAAGACTGAGGTAGCTTCTGAAGGGGTTGACAGCTGGACGAGTCCAACAGGTATGCAGCTGCTGGAAAGAAAATCTCTATGATTACCATATCTGTTTTACACCAATGCTGAATATATTCCCTAAGCATGGAAGGCGATTTCCCTGTAAGACTTGTTCCTATTCATAGTTCAGATATTAGCTAAAATTCACTGTTTTAGATAGACTATTCTAGATCAAGTAATTTAAAGTGGATTAAGATTCTGTCCCTTTAATCTTAAAGTAACTCTCCTTTTTGTTGTTTATACTCACTGCAATTTTTAATTATAGATTTATTTGTCTGCTTCTTTTCTATCTCATGTAAACTGGATGTTCCTGAGGTCAGCGCTCATGTACAACACAGGGTCAGATAAAACCAGTTGCATAATTTGGTCGGCCTATTGTAAAATAAAAATGTGGAGTTCCTTGTTTAAAAATTACTAAGACTTTTAAGTCAGTAATAGCACAGCATTAGACCATTTGTGAGGTACTTCTGAGCTCAGAGCCTTGTGTGACAGCAGGGGTTGTATCCATGAAGTCAGGGTTGGACCTGGTAGATAGTGGGCACTCACCATGTAGGTATTAAATAAACTCATAAGTTATTAAAAGAATCCATGACCCTGAAAGATTAAGAATAACAACTTTTTAAGAGGCTACTTATTCTCTGTCAGAATCCTGTCAATGATTGTTTTTCTTATTTTTCTGATGAGTCCATTTTCTGAAAGAAATTTAAAAGAGATATTTTTCATCTTGAGCCTCACAGATAAGGTCAATACACATTAAAATTATAAGAATTTAAAACTAAATATATAATATAAATCTTTTGTGCTCAGATTCTAAGAAATGGATTTTTTACCTGCAATTATTATTTTTCTATGGAAAATATATGTGTCGATCTATTAAAAGATAAAGAATTTCCATCATTTATAAAGTGCTTAGGATCAAATGTATTTGAAATCTTAATGCTCTTCATTTATCTTCTTTTTTTATTGTTTTGTATTTGACATCTTTTACATAATATAACAATTTGGAAATTCATCCATGTTAGTGTGTATATCATTAATTGATTCTTATTTTATCGCTGGGCCAAATTCAATTGTATAAGTATACCATAATTTATCCATTCTCTTGATATATGTTTGGATTATTTCAAGTTTGGGACTATTATGACTAAATCTGCTGTAAATACTCTTTCCTAAGTCTTTTTGTGGAGAAATATTTCCATATCCCTTAAGAAAATACAAAGTAGCTGAGTTACTAAGTCATAAGGTAAATATGTAGTGTTATAAGAAACCACCAATGCATTTCCCAAATGGTTACTCTCCCACTTGAAATATTTCATTTGAGAGATCCAGTTGTTCCACATATTTTTTTTCTTTTCAAATTTTTATTTAAATTCTAGTTCCATACTTTTGTGACATTTGGGGTTCAGTGTTTCTAATTTTTTCCATTGTAGTGGAAATCTTATTGTGCTTTTGTATTTTTCAGCTCACAGTATATCTTGATCCTTCCATTGACAGAAATTTCATTGAAATTATTTATTAAATTTTATTTGAAAACTCAAGTTGTTAAAGCAGTAGAAGTCTCTGAGGAAAAGTTCAGTTATAACTTGATATAACCTGTCTGTGAAAAAATATATACTTTAAAGGAGGGCAATGCAAGTCTACTTCAGTCATAAAAAGAGGTAACACGCAGGATAATTGCTTTTTGAAATGTAGAGAAAATAATTCTGCATTCAGTTAACTTAATATTCTAACTTGGAAGAGTTTTCAACTTCAATCAAAGATTTAATAGTCCGTGTAAATTAAACTATATTACAATCCCATAATAGGATTATAAAAAAATCCCCTTTGTTTTAGTTGTTTTACTATGTGCTATAAGACAACAGGGTTTATTTCAAGGAACTTGAGACTGTTTTAACATGTCTTGACTACTCCAGAAAATGAGCTATGAGACTTTTAATTATGATATCATGCAAATGTGTGTCCTAATTTAAAGGAGATAAAAAATGTTGAGAATTGGTCTTAGAAATAAAGTAGCTGACAGTTGGGTTAGAACTGAAGAGATTACATTTCTTTATAATTTTAACAAGTTAAATTCAGTTTGGGGGAGTTGGGGCAGTGCCTTCCAAATTGCTAAAATCAACACACACATGCGTACATATAAATACATCTGTATGAACATTTCCATACTAAAATAATAATATGACTTTTATTTTCAGGAGTTAATCTAGCCAGCCATGAAATATTTTCTCAGGACTTTTTGAAGCATTATTCTACCAACATGCTTTGTTGAATTTCACAATGAATGAGGAAATTATCAAAATTAAAGTGAAAAACATCATATACCAAAAAAGAGAGAAAACAATTGATCTTGCTTTGACTAATTGAGGCAAGTTATGTGAAACTATTTCCATACTGAGTTTTTAATAGAAAGACAGTTTGTCCCCAACTGCCGTGAAACAAAATGTTGAAAAATATTTAATGAGTATAGTTTCGAAGAGTATAAAATGATCAGCTTACCTGGGTACCAAATTATTAGGTTGCCCTGGGTGGCTTTAAGTTTCTCTAGCCCTGAGCTAAGTATACAGACAAATCATATTGGATCGTTTCTTCCACAAACCACAAATGAGAAGTTGAATTATCATACACAAATATATGTCTTGAAATTTTCAGATAGTTACTTAACTAATAGATTTTGCTGAGATACACAAAACTCATAAACAGATTTCCCATCTTAGTGTTTGGTTTTACTTATGATGTAAATTGGTTGAAATTAAAATATAGTGTCTTTTGTAACATTAGTGGAGGATGAGAAAAGTTTTGGGTTTTTTTTAAGATTTCATTTTTTTTTTCCACAGATGGGGTGGGGGGAGAGAAGGAGCAGAAGGAGAGGGACAAGCAGACTCCAAGCAGAATGCAGAGCACGACGTGGGGCTCAATCCCAGGACTCTGAGGTCATGACCCAAGCTGAAACCAAGGGTTGGATATTCAATCCACTGAGCCACCCAGGTGCCCTGGAAGGTGAGAAATATTGAAGTAAAATGGATTTAAACACTTGAGTAGATACAAGAAATCTGTACATTTATTATAACTTCCCTACAAAGAGTTGAGTCTATTTGTTCATGCTCTTGAATCTGTTTGACCAACAAAATATGATGGAAATGATGTGTTACCAGATCCAGCCTTTTCGAAAAGCAATACCTTTTGCTTCCTCCTCCTTAAAACCCAGCAGTCAGTCCATAAGGAAACTCCGGGAAATCCATGGACAGGCCAGTGCCGAGGAGAATTAGCCCTCCCAGAGAAGAGCCAGCACCAAATTTCCTGCTTTTGACTGGACCATCTTGGGAATTAATTCTTCAGCTGACACCATTCGGAATAGATAAGCTGTTTCTGTCAAATTCTATCCAAGTCACAAAATCATTAACAAATAAGTGATTATTGTTATTTTAAACCCATAAGAATCAGTTTGGCTTGGTTTACATAGTCACTGATAACCAAAACAGAATTTGTAACTTAGTAGTGTGATGGTAAACAAATTAAAAATCAGTGGCATTGGCTTTACAACAGACATGGAGATGAGGATGGAGGGATGGGGCTCCTAACAGACCTCAAGGAGACTCTTGAAGGTTTGAAAGGAAGTAAGGAAACTGTTAATTGGGCCTTTTATGTTATGTATTGGTGGAAAGGTTGGCAACACCATAGTCTGATAATTTGGAAGATAGAAAGGATTCCTCATGAATTCATGATTAAAGTGATTTCCAGGCAAAATTTTAGAGTGCCAACTGGCTTCTTCTAGCTACATAGAGATGAAACTTCTTGTTCTGCAGAAAACAGAACTGTTCAGTTTTCAAAAATATTTAGAGAAAATATAAAGAAATGTGATGTACTAGGTTTGGAAGTAAATTTTTTTCTCATTCTCAGCATCTTCAGGAAGTAAAATTTCTCCTCATAAGAAGTGGTCTCATGGGGCACCTAGGTGATTCAGTTGGTTAAGTGACTGCCTTTGGCTCAGGTCATGATGCCAGGGTCCTGGGATAGAGCCCCACATCGGGCTCCCTGCTCAGTGAGTAGCCTGCTTCTCCCTCTCCCTTTGCCTGCTGCTCTGCCCACTTGTGCTTTCTCTCTATCTCTCTGTCAAATAAATAAATGAAATCTTAAAAAAAAAAAAGGAAGAAATGGTCTCAGGACAAAGAACAAATCCAAGGTACTCTCTTGTATTTTTGAATTTATGATAGGTTAAAAAGTTTAGTACTTGCAAATTTTATCTAATTGGCTGAATTTTAATTTGATACACGGGAGGACCACATTTTAAAAGAAATTACAAGATTTCACCAAAAGATAAGCACTGGTTCAAAATGAAGAGAACTTCGGACTTCTGATTTCATATGGGAAGGGAGCCAGTTTGAAAAGCTACTTAGCTGTAATCACATGCCAGTTCTCATAGAAAGGAGAATTCAAAGGTATAGGCCAAGAGCCCAGACAGCAGAAACAAGAGAATTCTTCCAGGGAAAATGACTGTGTCCTAACTGAGGAACTGACAGCATATGTCCAGATAGATTTTTAAATCTATGGATAAGTCATGGCAATATGCCTCTCTCTTTTCCCGTAATTGATTTGGCGTGTCTATTTCCCTGGCCCATACACATCATCATATGTTGCATGTAGAAGGGCTAGCTAATTTTTCTCTGTAGTGCACAGATCTTTAGATTGAAAGGAACTGCAGCACCCACGACATGCAATCTCCACCTGAATTTGATTTAGATAATGGAATCCTGGACCTCAGTGCTATAATCTGTGAGGTTTTGAGGATTTGGAGAGTTGAAATATAGGAGGGATGAGAATAATTTATGGCCAGAAAGCAGACTGCATTGATTATAGATAGCCTCAAATTCTTTGTTACTTCCACTACCAAAAATTCTTCTTGAATCTGAGCTGGGCCTGTGACTGTTTTGGCCAATAGAATACAATGAAAGTGCTAAGGTAAATAGCAATTTCTGTTTTTCTTTTCCAGGACCCAAGCTAAAGTACCCACATGAAGAGGCTTGCTTAGAAGACAGCAGAAACCTCAGCGGAATACCCAGTCAACAACCAGCATGAACCTGCCAGCCATGTGAGCGAACCATCTCGGAAATGGGTTCTCTAGCACCTTTCCAGCTGACAGGATTGTGATCCCATATGTGACAGAGACAATCTCCACTGAATGCTGAGCAAATTGCAAAATTATGAGTAAATAAATGATGGTTCTCATATTAAGACATAAGTATATTTTGTTATTGGAAATCTATTTTTTCTTTGCCTATGATAGATATTTCCTTGTTTGTCATGCTAGCATTTTCAAAAGATCATGCTCTCTTATTGATTAAAATATATATGTTTCAAACACGGAGAAAAAAACTACTTGTTTTACCCTATGTTGGTGAAGCAACATTTTATTTGGAAATATTTCTTGAATATTGGGATTAAACATTCTTAAAATTAGATTAATTTTTTTGTCTTCTGTTCTTATTCTATAACTCCAAAATTTGATTTGAAGTTTAACCTATAGTTTTTTACTCAGCCTTCTCTCCAATTTCCAAACTAGTACATCCAACTGATGCTAAGAATATGTCCAACTTGTCAAAACTGAATTAAGCTCATAATCTTTAACTAAAAACAAAACAAAACAAAGATTCTGTTTTTCCTCCTGTTCTTGACCTCAGGTAACTCAGGAGGTTGTCATTCTGACAAGTTCCTTTTCTTGTACTCCTCCTTTAGTTACCCATTAGATTACATCTTTCAAATTTCCACCTTCCATCTCCTTCTGTCTGTTACTGTGTATGTTCAAGTCTTCATAACATTTTCCTCAGACTATTATATGAAATATTCAATATGTGTCATAAAGTAATTGAGAAACCATTCTTGAACTATCATGAAGAATTATGAAGACTGGCTTTCTTCCCAATGAAACTGATGTTTACATAATTTTTGATTGATAATGTAATTCTTTCTGTCAAGAAAGAGTTAAAATGTTTTCAGCATTATATCATGAAAAGAAAATTGTTCATAGTGAATTGTACATAGAAATCTACACTTTGAGGGTTAAAGAAATCAGTTTACATGATAATAATAAACATCTTACAGAGCATATTGGAGGGGAATATATTTACAGAAACTAATTTTAAAAGACTATTTTATAAACAGGTTACATAAGTAAATTGGTAATACAAGATTTTGCTGCCAAAGTAATAGATATTACAGAGAACAAAACATGGCATAAAGCAAAACATGATACACAGAACCAAATACACACTAGCCTGTATTCTTATATCTATCTTATTTGGATTATACTCAATTCCTCAATAAGGAAAAGATGGAACAGGAAATCAGAAGTTAATATATGCCTTCCAGATGTTTTCTATGCAGGATGTCAGCTAGTAAGTGATAGGTTGGGATACGAATGCATGTATATGTAAGTATATTAAACCCAAGCCCTACACTTAACCGACAAATGACCGTAGATAATAGCATTGAAACACCCTAAGACCCAGGTTATTTTTTGTAAAATGCAAATGGCACCTACAACATAGCTTTAGTTTGTTTATTTATGTTTATTTAGGTTATTTGTGAGACAACCT
Source organism: Ailurus styani (assembly GCA_002007465.1). NCBI lineage: Eukaryota > Metazoa > Chordata > Mammalia > Carnivora > Ailuridae > Ailurus > Ailurus styani. The sequence goes on from LNAC01000113.1 coordinate 1,193,608, forward strand.
ATGTGCTTTGCAGGTACTTAAAAATGTAGTGCATATTTAATTAATCAATAAAACAATGTCTTTAGATTTTAAGAAAATCAAATATTGTCTAAGAAATTTTTAAAAATATATAACAAAGAAAAGAAGGGGAAGTAACAATTGTGTTTATTGTGTGTTTATGTGTCTCTTGTACATAAAATACTCATTGATCATGTGTGTTCAAGTTTGAATTTTTCAGAAAATTCATTAAATAAACAGCATAATTGACCCTCTTGCAGAAAAGGAAATCAAGGCTCACAGATATTAAGCAAATTGACCACTGAGGGATCTAGCATTGGAACCCTATTCTCCTTAATTAAATACACATTCTTACTTTTCTTTTTAGTCTACCTCTTAGCTTCATATGAACACATAAGTCATGTTAGTTCTTTGAATTTTAAAACCTTCACAAATTGTAATTATTTTTACTTCTATATCCATTTGCATGAGAAAATATTGCTTTAGTTTTATTAAACAACATCCGAGAATTTTTGCATTTTTAAATAAAGAAGTTAAAATAGAAAATTTCCATTCTTTACAAAGTTTCAAAAATGGTAGAATTTGATGATGAAAACCTTGGGTTCTGCTGTGTGGCAGACAGAGACACAAATCCTGTATTTTCACCTGCTACTTCACAAAGTGTCTATTTCCTCATGTAAAATGGGTTAAGAGTTATATCTTTTTCAGAGTGAAATGGGGCACATCTAGAGTTTCTAGCATAGTGCTCAGCAGACATTTTAAAATTCTCTAAAAATTTTAAGTTATTGCAAAGAACATCTCACATATCAGCCTGTGTTCTTTTGTGCTCAAATAGAAACTGATTTGAAATAGCTTAAGCAACAACAAAAACACTTGCAGGGAAATTTAAAAGACAGCAAGGTGTACCACCAAAGAGTAGGAGATGTTTTGGCTTTCACATGAAAGTGCAAAGAGGTATTAGACAGTCTTCAGTAATCTAATCATATCCCTTCTATATCTCTTTGTTATCCACCACAATCTCTCAACAGACCTTTTCCTTTCATAGTTGCTTAATTCTCTTTAATTACTAAAAATTTCTTTCCTGCTTCTAATGTGAACCTGGGCACCCAAAGAGTTTTCAGATTTGATACTCCACTTCAAATGACCAACCCAGCGTCTTTGGATCCTAAGACTATTTCCAAATTCCACCTATGGCAAATCTCCATTGTGGATCCGATCAAACACTGCCAAGAAATCTGAGTTCTCTAATACATGATTGACCAAGGGAATGGAAGAAGTGGGTGATATGAAGAGAAGGCAATTCTCAGAGAATTTTAACTGATTTGAGCAAGCACCTGGAAAAATGGCGACTTTATTACCTTTTCTTTTTTTAATTATTATTTTTTGTTGAGTTATAATTGACATATAACATTCTATAAATTTCAGGTTAAAATGTGTTGATTTGATACATTTATATACTGTAATATTGTTACCACCATAACATTAGCTAACACCTCCACTGAATTACATTATCTTTTTTTAGTGTTCTCTCCTACATTACAATAACTGATTTATTTCCCTGTCTCTTTGTTACAGTCTAAAATTAGGAAAATAGGGCACCTGGGTGGCTCAGTGGGTTAAAGCCTCTGCTTTCGGCTCAGGTCATGATCTCAGGGTCCTGGGATCGAGGCCCGCATCAGGCTCCCTGCTCAGCGAGGAGCCTGCTTCCCCCCCTCTCTCTCTGCCTGCCTCTCTGCCTCCTTGTGATCTCCCTCCCTCTATGAAATAAATAAATAAATAATCTTTTTAAAAATAAATAAATAAATAAATAAATAAATAAATAAATAAATAAAATTAGGAAAATAAGGAAGCATCTCACATATCTTTCTGTATGTTACTTTGCCTGAAGGCATCTCATACTATGTTGGCATTTAATAAATAGTTGTTGAACATTTAAATGAATGAATAGAAATATATACAAATATTTTGAACCCTTTTATTTCAATAAAAGACACCCTGGGATAATAGCATATAAAAGAAGAAAGTAGGTGAAAGTTTTTTGTTTTGTTTTAGTTTTTACTTTACATTGCATCAAATTTTAAGGTCCACTTACAAAATGAAAAAAAAATCTTTTAAATGTAAAAAATCCTTTTAAAGCCCCAAGAAACAAACAAGGCAGGACATCAAAAACAGTCTCCACTTGCGTGTTGCTGTGAGTTAGCAGGAGACATTCACACAATTCAAGACCTTTTGTAGAAGGGGGTATATGGAGAAACTTCCTAGAAATTTCTCAATTTCATAACTTCTGGAAGAATCATTGTAACAGCAACAACTATTGAATAATAATCAACATTGTGGTCTCAAGAACAGTTCCTCAAATACTAATCTAATTATTTTCTATAACAAAACATCAAGAATGATATATCAGAGAGAAATATTCTTTTATTTGCTTGGTTGTTAACAAGGTCTCTTAGTAAACCCTTCAAGGTGCTGACTTGTTGCAAAATTATTTGGATTGTTTTCCAAGAATGGAGCATATATATTTAATAATTTATCACATCTCAAATGAATGGGTGGCAAACATTTTTGATGGTATGTTTGGAATAAAAGATACATTTAGAGCACTTAAATGAAATTATGAATGAAAACATGTTATTCATGAAGGAAAATAAATAATAAATTCAAATATGAATATATTGACTTTGAAAGAACTTTATTGAAGTATAATTAACATACAACATATAGTAGTTTCAGGAAAAGGAAACTATAAATAGTTATTGTTAACATAATAATTAAAAATTGTATTTATCTTTTAATCATAATTTTATTTTTTAAATGGCTACCACTGACTATGAAAATAAGATCAGTTAAGATTTCCATCTGCAAAAAAGTCAAAGTAACTCATATACAATGTGTTTGCTATATTATCTTCTGGACTCCAACATCCTTCACATGGAAGTTTTTTATCGAGAAACGTGCTTTTTTCCTGAACTTATTTTCTCTTGGGAAACAGAGACAATATGCAGCCCAAGAAATCACCTTTATTTTTATGTTTTCATATTTATTCTTTACCAATATTCTTCATTGTCATTAAAAATAAAACTTTTTCCCATGTGTTTTTCAATGTAATATATGAAAGTTTGCTCAGAAAACTAATGATAACAATAATGGCCTTAATAAAACCAAAAATATTGTGAGCCCAGGAGAGACACACACTCAGGAAACTTTCTTAGTTTCTTAGTGCAAGAACACCTATGTAATTCAGGTGTGTGTGCTAAAAATTGATCTTGAAATCTATATAATAAATAGTATTTTTAGTTCATTAAAATTTTAAAGAGTTCTCGGAAATTAGTCATATTTACTAGGAAGCCCATAGTTTTATTTGTTTGTTTTTTTGTAAAGTCAGGTCATTTTTTGTTACTAGAACAAGCAAATACAAACTTTTTATGTAAGATTCAATGTTTTGTGTAATTTTTTTTAGTTACTTAAAAAATTAGATAGATGTAGGCAGAATAAAATTATGGTTAGTATCCCTGACTCTCAAGAAATACTCACTCCCTGGGTTTGTACCTGACTTTAGCTAATAACTGTGTGAACTGTGTTGTTATTTAGCCCCTGAATACCTCGGTTTCGTCATTCCTTAAAGTTTTATGAAGATTTTATTTTTTAATGCATATAAAGAGGACAATGCAGTACGTGCTGGATAAATATTAATTAATAGGAATATTAAAGTACCAAAAACACATTCCAGTTCCACAGAAAGAACTATGAAAATGCTACTCCCAGGAGCAAAATAGTGTCCAAAAACTACTTCCTTAACTCATTCCAGGATGCTAATCTGAACTTTTGTTTCATTATCTATTGTTTAGTAAGCTAAAACTGTCCTGCTAGGGTGTTTGAGATGAAAAATGAAAGCAAAAAATACCACTCCAACCGAAGTTTGTAACCTTCCCATGAATGATATAACTGGAGTTTATAAGAGATCTGTTCAGTCATTTAACAAATGTTTTTTGAGTATTTCCTATGTGGTATGCATAAGTGTCCTGTCAAATCATATTAGAACTTAAAATAAAAGGGAAAATGTATGATCTAAAATAAATGTTTATATAGTTTTTGTAATTAATTTTTTCCCAGAATATTATAGCGATTTGGATATTTAAACAATTTAAAGTAGGTCTATTCAAACTCACAATAAGTATACATATTTTATATATGCCCACAAATGAATTTTTTATAATTTTACTTTCCTTTTAAAGGAAGTAAACTCATCAATAATCTTTTCAAAACTTACTTCTTTGGGAGAGCACATTGGCCTAAGTCAGAGGGTTGATACATACAAAGGCTGGTTATATCATTCTTTACTAAAGACAAGTTAGCTACCACAGATGATTTATTACAAATAAAATTCACTCTGAAGATAATTCACAGTGCAATTTTTATTGCATGGGCTCTCATACTAAATCCTTTCTCACACACATGTGTATATAATATATATATATAATACACACACATATATGGGGATATGTGTGTGTGCACACACATGCAGAAAAATCTATGTAAATTTTTATGAATTGTGTGTTCAAACATTTTTTTAGGCCTGGTAAAAATAGATTTGTATTCTACACTTATGTCATTGTAATTAACAACTAGTAAAAGAGTAGACCTTAAATTTAATATCATAACGAATTCTCTGAACACTGTTTAATGGGCACTTCATTTAACATAACAGTGTCTACCGTCTCTTCCCTTATGTGTCTTCATGGCCTTTAGCCTTATTTATTATATTGTTATCGAGTACTTGCTTACTGTCCATCCTCTTACAGAAACGAAAGTTTCTGGAAGGAAGGCGCTTTCTTATTTTAGTCACTGCTTAGTTCCCAGTGCCAGGAATCATATTTTGCCCATAACAGACCCATAATAAATGTTTATTGAATAAATGAATGAATGAATGTAATAGCATTTGCTCCTTCCTACCATCTCTTCTTCTTTCCTCTTGTCATAGTATTCCAATTTTCTTTGGGAACCACTATTTTCTTGTTCTGAATCCATGCCTTACCCTGTTTCTAGGGACCTCAGTGCCCTAGCCATCTCCAATCACAGTGATCAATGTGGAGACAAAAGAGCCAAGAGAGGCCAATTAAAGCCAGGGGCAAATCTGGAGTTTCTACTGGAAAGAGCCATATACACTAGACTTGAATCTACCAGCATATAGTCAGAGCTAAGTACCAATAAAACTAATAGAGTACTGATGACATTGTTTAAGCCCGCATATGCAGCAAAGCTAAAGACAACCTGCCCAGTTATGCCAAGAAATAAATTGTCTTTTCTGTTGCGTGGCTGTTCTTTACTTTTTTTTTTTTTTTTTTTTTTTTTTTGGCCNTCATTTTGAGTTTGTTGCTCTTTCTCGCTATTGTTTTGACTATTGTTTTATGTGCATATAATATGACTGGGGACTCTTACATACCAATTACAATGCTATTTGTCTAATTACTAAAGTTAAATCCATATTAACCTTTCTCAAGGTAAAAATTAAAGCAAATTTATATATGGAAAATACATCCAAGTACTATTATTTTATTCCATTTGAATTTTTAGAGTATCCTGTTAAAGAATAAAGATGGGATTTTAGGAAAAAATCTTATTCTTGGCGTCCAGAAAATTATCCTTTTTATGCTTATTGAACAATATCTGTGATGGTATTCAGAATTCAAATTATAACTGATGGTACTGCTGCTGCCCTGTCTTGGGAATATGAAGGCAGTCAGACATGAAATATCAACTCTATGAGTTAATGTCATTGTTCATACAGAAAACCAAAACAATGAGACAGGTATCTGTTGTTAGCCTCTCTTTAATCACTTTTATATGAATAGCATGCTCTTTCTGATAAAGACGCACATAACATTAACCATTTTTAACTTCCAATTTGAACAATATGTATGGTATTTGTAACATTAAATATCTAAGAATGTTCATACCTATCTCATAAGGATATGCAGGAAAGTAAACAGTTTAATATGTAACAGCAAGAAAAATCTGTTTAATTTTGCTCATACTTAAGTCTCATGCTTAAAAACTTTATTTTACTTATTTCTTTTTTTTAAGATTTATTTATTTAAAAGAGAGAGAAAGAACACAAGTTGGGCAGTGGCAGGGGGGAGGGTGGGAGGCAAAGGGATAAGCAGACTCCCCACTGAGCAGGGATCATGATCCTGGGATCATGACCTGAACTGAAGGCAGACGCTTAAACTGACTGAGCCACCCAGGTGCCACAGCTCTAGTTATTCAGGGCAGAGGGTTGAACTAAGACATCTACAACCCCCACCATTCTATTAGGGCAGCCATTTTGGAATTTAAGAGTTTCTTCTGTTAGTATAAGGAGAAGTAATAATTCCTATTGAAGAGAAAATACTAAATTGAAGTGGTGCAGAGGGGCTAGAAAGAGAGTAGAAGAAGGAGGTGGGGGTGACAGTGGCGAAGAGAATGTTTCAGGAGGAGAACCTTCTCTGGGAGACTCTCCTACCAACTAACAAAACCTGTTACTCTGTCTGCCCTATGAAGTCTAAGGAAACAAGTGACAAAGAGTCATCTTCTGGTTCATCTCTACTGGGAACTTTGCAAAGATCAGCTTGAACGTCAATAAAAGCATGCATGTCAATATATTTGGGCTGTTTCTGGGCAGATTTCTTCTGTCATTGGAAGCCAATGATCAACAGTGAGAGATGGAGTTTCCCAGGCATCCCTATAGGTGAGTAAGGCTCATGCTTCTGAAGTTCTAACTTGGGTAGAATTTGAATGCTATATTTAAGGAACTTATTGGCCTGACAGTATGTTGGAAAAAAAAAACCACTGACTGATAGGAGACACCAGAGGTAGCTTTAGCTCTTCTAATAAGTAGTTGAGTAACCTATAAAGCCGGTCTCATCTGCAGATGAGTCTTTTGACGTCACTTTTAAAGAAATGCCTACAAATCCAGCACTAAATAATCACAAAGAAGCTGAACTAGTACAAGGGTGCATTCTTATACTCAGCAAAAGTACTTTCAAAGACACAAAGGAAATCCTAAAAATAACTCAAAGCAGAATTATTGGCTGTGTAAAAGGAGCTTAAATTTATCTGAAGTGTGAATAAAGAAGGGCTACTAAAAATGACAGTAATTTTGTGGCTCTAGTTATTAAATTGTCTGAATTATAGTACTACTCTTCCTTAAGACTATTTCAAATAAGGCTGCAATACAATATATCCATGAATTATTTTCTCCTATGTGAATTTCTGCATTTTGAAATTTTCTACAAAAGAAATATATCAATTTGGCCTTTAGAGATTTTCTTAATTGGCTTTTCAAATAACTTTCTATTAAAATATATATCTTCCTTTGTCTTCTACCATGTACACAAATTTCCAAACTTCTCAAATGTATTATGTTTCTATAGTGAGATCACATATTTATACCATTCAGGTGGGGAAAGAAAAGGCAGATCCATTCATTTCTTTGACTTATTTACTGTTCCACATGAGCCCTACTTCTACTGAATAGTGACTGAAAAGGGAAGAGAGTTTTAAAATGTGCCAGTACTTAGTCTCTTCCAGTTTAAATCTTTTCCAGGTTCAGTCTTCTCTTTCAAATGTCTTGGTTTGAATAAAATTGCTAAGATAAAAACTTACAGAAATTTCTTCGTGAAAAATACATTAAAGTTTCTGTCATTTTATTTCATTTGAAATAAACAATATTATATGGTAATATTATACAATCATATTCATTTGAAATAAATAAATAAAATTTGAAAAATTTTATTTTGTTAAATGCAAAAGTAAAGACAGACTGTCTCAGCTTCACTGTGTTCTTCTGTACGATGATATTCAGGCAGATGGAGTTTTTGTAATCTTATAGAGGAAGGAGCCCCACATATTATCTGGTTTTCAATGTTATGTTTGTGTGTGTGTGTGTGTGTGTGTGTGTGTGTGTGTGTTTTGTTTTTTGTTGTTTTTTTTTTTGTTTTTTTCAAAAAGATGATTTTCTGAAAGCACAGGGACAGGACCTATGGTCAGAAACAACTGCGGACCTGGGTTTGTGAGGGGTGACTGATTATATACTTGGGAGCTGGGGGTAAGAAAAAGGGAGGTTTTTCTTTCTTCATTTTTGTTTTGATTAGTGTGTTTTTTTATCTATTATTATTATGTTCATTTAGCCAACATATAGTACATCATTAGTTTTTGATGTAGTTTTCAACGACTCATTATTTGCGTATAATATCCAGTGTTCATCACAACACTTGCCCTCCTTAATACCCATCACCTGGTTACCCCATCTCCCCACCCCTCTCCCCTCAGAAGCATTCAGTTTGTTTCCCAGAGTCCAGAGTCTCTCATGGTTTCTCTCCCTCTTTGATTTTTTCCTATTCACTTTTCCCTCCCTTCCCCTATGATCCTCCACACTATTCCTTATATTCTATATATGAGTGAACCCATATGATAATTGTCTTTCTCTGCTTGACTTATTTCACTTAGAATAATCCCCTTCAGTTCCATCCATGTCGTATTACAATGGAATATTACTCAGCCATCAGAAAGGATGAATACCTACAATTTGCATCAACATGAATATTATGTCTTCTGCCTAAGGGCTTGGTTCAGACATCCCCTGATCAACTGTGTAATCCTGGATGCCTATTGACTTTGAAAAGTCTTTGTCCCTTATGTTTCTTTTGTTCAGACTGTAGGCATTCATGGTTGTGTTGATCCTCCACTAGTCTACTGATCATTTCAGCATCTCCTTATTTCCTCACCAAAGTGGGAACTTCAAATACCAATAATTCTCACCCTTCTGCAGGCTGTAAAAACCAAGAACCTGGCCCCCAATTCATTTGTCTACCTCCTTCTGTGCATGATTCTGATCCAATGTACTTTTCCAAGTGATCAACCACATGAGGTGTGTTTGAGAAACAGATTTGATATTCACAGTTGCCTTGTTGTATTTATCTAGATGTTGCCACATCCATTCTTACTACCCAAGGTTGATTTTCAAGATAGTAAGGAAAAAGTATGGCATCTTACCATTTATTCCTGCTTCCATGTTCCTCTCCTTTTCCAGTCCACTGAAATAACTGGTAGGCTTTCCATTGCTTCCCCCTGGAAGGAAATTACCTTCCATCATGTCTTTCTCTGTTCCAAGGTGATACTAGCTGTTCCCTTTTCTGAGAGTCATACTAGCAAAACAAGTGAGAGGAAAAGAAACTGCTATAGTATGGAGAGAAATTCCAGAGTCCACTCTAATAGAGGTAAGTAGATGGCTGCAATGTGGATAGATACAAACTAAAAGAAATATGGATATGGGTAGATATACAATATTCTTTTGTACCTGAATGGCTCAATAACTAGAAAGTGTGTCCCTTCTTTTTGGAAGAATCCAGCTCAATCTATCTTAATAACTTGGAAATCGTTTTTGAGAACTCATGAATATGAATTAAATTGTCAATGTTCAAAAGAACATTATTTAATTTCCTTCTTCTAAGAAATACAGCATTCACAGGGAATCATATTTAAATGACAAGTCACAGGATAATTTGGGGCAGTCAGACTACCTCATTGTCTTTCCCAGCTAACCCACCAGAGGGAGGGAAATGCATATATAATGCATTTATAATCCCATCCTTCTAGTCTCTGATTTACTTCAGCAACAATGGGAAATTGGCCTTCTTACATAGAAAAATTATTTTGTAACAACAGCACAAGGGCCAAAGCAATAACGAAGACTTAGTTATAGGAAAACAATTGCTGATAGTTTTGTGAATATTATCTGAAGATAATTTAACAGAGGATTTTTCCACAAAGTTAATTACTACAAAAAGTAAGGCTGCATACAAACAGCCAATTGCTATAAACCAAAAAAAGATTCTAAGAATTTCTTGCCTAATGAGCTTTCTGCAACCATGTTAAAAAAACAAAACAAAACAAAACTCAGTGTTGCTTAGAAAAAGCAATTCTCCACCAAACATTCAGAGAATGTGTAAACCTCTTTTTAACCTAGTTCAGTTTATTTCCTCTTATTTTTGAACTTTATAAAATCTACAAAGAACAATTTGTTATTAATCAAGTATAGAGTGTTCTTTCCAGCCCACCCCCTCTCCATGTTTCTTGGAATTTCACCAGAGCAGAAGAGACTGACAAATACTTTCTGTCCTCCCATCTCCTCACTCATCTAAACTGATGTTTACTGGCCAATATATAGTCCAAAGCAAATTCCCCATTATTCTTAAGAAGTAAGCATAGAAGTGTCTTATTTGAAATGCAAGCAAGAATAATAAAAAATGGAAGTAGGAAATTAATAGACAAAATTTCCCTACTTTTACTTGACTTCCAGTTTATTCAATTCATAAAAAGAATAGGAAGAGCAAAAGACGGTAGTGCAAATATGGAAATCACCCTCAAGAAAAATGGTCAATTCTTTATTTAAGCACATTCCTCTATGTGTGTGAATTTAAGATAAGAAAACACAATTGCTTCTAAAAATAAAAATAAAGATTAGGATTCCTTCTTTGTATGCTTCTTTAGTTTCAGAATCTATTCTCTTCAAAAAGACAAGAGATTTTCTTCAGGGTTCCATTGTTTCAGAATAATGCTCTTGACAAAATAATGAAACTGATATGTGAAACATGTCAAATCCTCATTACTGGTGGTAACTCTAGGGATTTTCTCTTTCTCGGTTTCTTAAACACACTCGACATAAATGACAGAATGAGATACCTACCTCCTTATGTTATCAATGAGGGAAGGAAAAGATATTGCAAAGTAATTTTGTGAACATGTTGTGTTTGAATAGTTGAATATTTTTGGCTACTTTCAATTTATAATATTTTGAATGAAATAAAATGACAAAAATGAAGATTAGTGTTAATATGTAATAACAGTAATAAATAATAGTATGAAAACACCTAAGTTTATATATATAGTAAATTTATACATGTAAATTATACTAAGCATCTAAACGTATGTATTACATATACCATATATAAATTTTCATATACACATATATGATATATGTATGCATCATACATTTATATCTATTTTATGTATACAATTTTTGATATATATAATTTTTATATATATGTAGATATATATAATGTAAATAATATAATGTATATATGCTACATAATATGTATCTACATACCTATACCTATAAATGTTATATGTATATATGCATACACATGTGTATATACATATATGTATATCAAAAGTTCTGGTTGATTGTGTGTATATCAAATTGTGTGATCCTCTATATTTGTATTGACTTTTTATAATCTAATATAAATTATTAAATTTGGGGGTTTTTAAATACTTTTTAAAAGGTGTTCTTATTTATTTGAGAGAGCTAGAGAGAGTGGGGGGAGGAACAGAAGGAAAGACTCTCAAGCAGACTCTCCACTGAGTGCAGAGCCAGACATGGGAGGGGTTCTATCTAACAGCACTGAGACCATGACCAGAGCCAAAATCAAGAACTGGCCATTTAACTGACTGAGCCACCAGTTGTCCCTAAATTTTGTTCTGATTGGTGTTACAATAACTATCTTCTATTCCCTAAATAGGAGAGATTGGTCCTCTGTATTTAAAAAGTCTGAAAATTCAAATTGGATTACACTAAAATCAACTTTTGTCCCACATTTTTGTTTTTTTTTTTAAATAATTAATGTGTTAGGATAAAATCTTGAATAAGTGACAATGAAAGATAATGATTTCAGAACATGAAAATGAACATGTTGAGAAGCATAATTGTAATTTTAGTCAAATCTAGTAAGAATCCCTTTTACATGACTATATTTCAAAAATAAAATATACCAAGACCACTAACTAAAAAGACTGAATTACAAGGTTTAGAAGTGATTAAAAACTTGAAATAAGGAAAAAGAGTGTAACTATTATACTGAAGCCCTATTTCACAAGCACACTAGAGGATTATTCAACTTTCTAGAATGTACTTGTCTTCTAACTGCTCAACACCCACACACTGAGAGATTACATAAAATTTGCTCATTTCTGTCTAGTTGACAAGATAATTCCAAAGGTTGTAGCTTTATTGTTCTGTAGGCCACTGACCTGTTTCATTTTTAACTTTTTTAAAAATAATGCTTTTAAATACTCAATTCCTCAAATGTTCTTAAAACCTTGCTCGAGATTTTCCTTATTTCCTCATCATTGAGTTCTAAAACTTTGTTGTAGTCATTCCATATTTGAATGGAAATTATAGTTTTAATTTTAATTTTTTAAATTATAATTTGATACTTCTGCAGAACCCACTAAGTTACTGAAGTCCTCCAGTTGGATTTATTTGATGGAGTCAATAAAGTGCACCTCATAGACAATTTATGCTCAGGCACATTTTCTTGACTTTCAGAGTGATTCCCAAGTAGGACCAAACCTCCTCTGTTAACATTCTATTTCTTTAGAATGTTGTTGTTGTTACTGATATTCTAATTGCCTGGGTTTTTTGTTTTTGTTTTTGCTCCTGGTTAAGTCTGTTATTCCTTCCCTTTTTTGTCTAAGTCATGCTCATTGCTGTGTCTCTTTCTACCTTAGGAACTAGTGAGTTTGTCTTGTCTCAAAACATTGAGTTGGTTTCCACCGCACATAGAGAGAACTCTAAGTAAAAATCGGATCTGTTCAAGGCCAATAAATCTTTCCTCGTTGGTGACTGCAGGGTTTGGGAATCTGGTTTTATGGCAATTTGGCAATTTCTATTGGCATAATAGATGTCTATTTTCTGTTGGAGGAGGAACAACAGAAAATATAATTTTTAAGTCTAGTTTTATTTTGCCTATTTTATTTGTGAGAGCAAATCAATTAGGAAAATATTTTGTGCCATTTAGAAGTAAGAACGGCTCTCTGCAATCTGATCCAATTAGTTTTGTATTCCACTGTTTTCTTGTGATCTATGTCTGAGGTTGGACAAATGAAACTGTAAGCATTCTATATGCATGGAACTCAGAAAAGCCTTTACCTATTTTCCCATTTCCATAGATAATATTAAATATTATTATTGCTACCAAAAAAACTATGTTCTGACTAGAATAGATTTTATGTACATACAGAAATCTAATAATCCCCACCAAATTTCTAAAAAATCAAGAAAATAAGCGTTTCATTCTTTAAATGTGATAGTCTTTTAAAAGATTGCTTCTTTCAGAAACTGCTAGCTCAGCAGGAGTTTATATAAGAATTCAAATAAATATGAGAAAAGTTGAAACTTTGGACAAGTCAGACTAATTTAATACTTTTTTCTTTCAAGAGATTAGCTATATTTTTTCTCTGTATAAAGTATAATATAGAATTTTTAAAAAAAATAAGGTCTTGGGGTTACCTGGGTGGCTCAGTCATTGAGCTTCTGACTTTGGCTCAGGTCATGACCACAGGGTCCTGGGATCAAGCACCACGTGAGGCTCCCTGCTCCCTGGGAAGACTGTTCTCCCTCTCACACTCCCGTGGCTTGTGTTCCCTCTCTCACTATGTCTCTCTCTGTCAAATAAATAAATAAATAATCTTTAAAAAAATAAGTAAGGTTTTTATTTTCACTAAGAAACTAGTTAACTTGAAAAAAACCCCAAAAAAACAAAACAACAACAAAAGAAACTAGTTAATTTGTTGAGTCTTTAAACTTAGTATATTGGTTTGCCTATTAATTCAGGCAAGACAATATCTACATATTTATGATGTTGAAAGTGGTTATATTTTATTGAATTAAATTTATGTGTAATTATAAACACATTCTATATGAAGAGCAGTTCAGAAACATTGAGCTTAAAGGTAATTTCTAAGACCCTTAGTTACTTGAAGATCTCAAACTACTACTAAATAAAGGTAACTTATGGATATTATCTTGATAACCAGATACTTTCTAAGTAAGATAGAATACTGGCACCTTGGTCACTAAGTAATTGATTGTGCGTGTGTATATACACTTCTTTATGATGTTACAGAGTGCTTATTCTTAGGGATCATATTGATATGTTAATTTTTTCTGCTTGGAAAATACGTAGAAAAAATGTGGGACAATGTAGGACAGCACATCATGCACGCTTATGAGTATTATTGGTCTGCTAAGACGTTTTGTGTGACAAACAATTACCAGACACCTACCACCCAGTTTGCTCTGTGAAGTAGTAATGATTTTGAATACAAATTATAGTTAATATGGGTTATTAAGACTATACTATAAGTAATAACAGCAGAAATGTTTAAATGTGTGTGCAAGACAATGGAATGTGTTTTATTTATCAAAGATATTGAGTCTAGTAAATTAGTAAATGTCTAGCCACATGAAAAAAAGGATAGTGAAAATCAAAACCTTAGGGACACCTGGGTGGCTCAGTCGGTTAAGCATCTGCCTTCAGGTCAAGTCACCATCCCAGGGTGCATGACTGAATCCTGCATGGGACTCCTTGCTCAGCGGGGAGCCTGCTTCTCCTTCTCCTGCTCCCCCTGCTTGTGCTTTCTCTGTCTCTCTCTCTTTCTCTCTCTCTGTCAAATAAATAAGTAAAATCTTAAAAAGAAAATAAAGAAGAGAAAAGAAAATCAAAATCTTAACATATACAAAGTTGTAAGTAGCAGAAAGGAACTTTTACTTCTCTGGGTTTATTATATTTGTAAATAAAGAGTCTGAAAAGAAGCAAAGAAATTTGTTAAATTTTAATAAAATGTGTTCAGTTTTAATGGAACTATTAATTTACTAATGAGAATTTTAAAAAGGAATTTGTGAATATTTTAGTGATATATATATATAAAAATATCCAATATATCAAATATATATTAAATATATATAATAAATCATAAACTTTGCTGTTTAAAATCAGGTTCTGTTTCTCATACAATGTCTTTCTCCAGGCTTTAGATTTATTTGTTCCCCTAAAACCTCATTTGTCTAACACATGCAAGAAAACTGTTAATATTTACAGGTTTTTTTCAGCTTTTTTCTTTATTTAAGGATAAAAGTGATGTTCCTACAAGCTCTGTACCACTGCCTTGAAACTAGAAATCTCAAGTCTGAGCATTTTAAATAATGAATTTATATATATTTTAGAAGCATATTTTGTGAGAAAATGGGGTTATATTGCCTATAAATGATCAGAAATGTCATGGGTTATTCTGGAGTTTTATCTACAGATAAAAAAATTAACTCCCTTAAAAAAAAATCAGATAAATATTTGGAAGCAAAAATAAATAAATAAATAATAAGGTGCTTTACCACTGCATCCCTCAAGTTTTCACTGGTTTAATGTAATAGGAACATTTTGTTAATTCACACCACAAATCAATAAATTGCATTTGTTCACTCAGTATTTTAAGGGAGAAGAAAGAATCTGATGAGATTTAATTCACTAATGTGTTTACTCAGGAAGGGTTCATTAAGCTGAAATTGGTGAATTAACATTGGTTAAATAAAAAATAATTGAAGTAAGAAATACTTAAAATAACTGAACTGAAAAAAGTCCGGTCAGAAAATGAAGCTGTTGGCAGATCTGTTTGGATTAACCTCTTGGCTGGAGTGAAACTGAGTCCCAGTGAAAGCCCAGCTGTGGCAGAAGGCGCCATTGGCAGTAATCCTGGCCTTGCAAGGCTACTGATTTGCTCACCTCTGATTCCACATCCCTCCTCTGGGCATCTTTGCCCTTCAAAGGACTGCAAGTGGTTACCGGAATGTTCTCTTCGAACTTTTCCTTCTGCATATGTGAGGGAGGATCTGTGCCTTTTCCCCTCTGTTGGTTTCTCTTCTCTTCTCTTCTCTTCTCTTCTCTTCTCTTCTCTTCTCTTCTCTTCTCTTCTCTTCTCTTGTCTTCTCTTCAATCTTCTCTTCTCTTCTCTCCTTTACTTTTCTTTACTTTACTTTTCTTTCTTCTCTTTTTTCTTTTCTTCTCGTTGTCTTTCTTGTTTCCACATGCTTGATTTCAGTCCAGTTCCATGTGTTAGGAGATTGTTTCCTGGAAAAAGAAAACCTTTTTCTTCTTTTACAACAGCATCAGGAGAAAACTGTCGAGTTGCCTTTGATGCAGATGTGATGATTTCTATCACATTAATACACACACTTTTTCCATAGTTTCTGTATCACTTGTGTGGCCTGCTCAAATCCAGCTTACATGAAGACTCACCACTATTCTCCATCCATTTTCTGATTCCTCCCAAGTAAATATGGCATGGAAAAGAGGCCCTAAAGGAAAGTTTACCAAGTATGGCCCTGAAGGAACTGCTAAAGCATTTTCCAGATGGTTTGGATTGGTGTTTTTTGACATCTGATGTGAGGGGTGTTTATGATTCTCTCAGCTTCACTAAGATGCTGATTCATCTGTTAAAGTTTCCATTGTGTTCTTGGGTATCCTGGATACTTGAGACATTAAAAAAAAAAAAACAAAAAGCAAAAAACTTTGGACAAACTTTTTGGCTTACCTCAGATATGGAGGACTTAAGGTGACTCCCCAGATAGGCTTATATAATGTGGTAGAGAAATCCAGTGCTTTAGATTCAGAAACACCTACTTAAAACCCCAGTTGTATTACCTAGAAGCTTAGTTACTTGGTGCAGTCATATCTCCTCTATGAACCTCATTTCCTCATGGATAAAACAGGAGTAATAACTATTTCAAAAAAATCATTAGAAACCTTATAGAAGAATACCTATTAAATACCTATTACAAAGCTTAGTATACTGAACACATGCAATGTGGAAAGTATTATTGTTAACCATATTGGAATTATATTATTATTTTTACTCAGGAATCATTCTCATGTCTATCCCTTAATGTACAAGTTGTGAAGTTTTTATTCAACCAAATTTATGCCTATGATGTGCCTTTAACCCATCCCTTAAAGCAAGTCAAACATTGTACAAACATATACACCTTGTCAGAAAACTAATTTTGATGTTCAGGGCAGATTTCTTCATTTCTTTTAAAATTCTGGGGTGCCCAGGTGACTCAGTTGGTTAAGCATCTGCCTTCGGCTCAGTCATGATCCCAGAGTCCTGAGATAGAGTCCCAAGTCAGGCTCCTTTCTCAGTGGGGAGCCTGCTTTTCCCTCTGCTTACTGCTCCCTCTGTGTGCTCTCTGTCTCTCTCTTTCTCTGACAAGTAAATACAGTCTTTAAAAAACATTTCATAAGGGGTGCCTGGGTGGCTCAGTCTTTAAGCCTCTGCCTTTGGCTCAGGTCATGATCCCAAGGTCCTGGGATCAAGCCCCACATTGGGCTGGCTTCCTGCTCAGGGGGAAGCCTGCTTCTACCTCTCCCACTCCCCCTGCTTGTGTTCCCTCTCTCACTGCCTCTCTCTCTCTCTGTCAAATAAAAGAATAAAATCTTTTTAAAAATTTCATAATATTTTAATTGGTTATTCTTCATATCCTTTTGATGATCTTCTCAAATATAAAAAAAAAATCAAGACCAAGTAATAAATGTCAGTAACTGTATGTCATTGCTAAGATGCTACCAGGACAAAACTTTTGCATGCATGAGTAGAATATAAAGATTTGCTCCGAGTTAGAGAGCTAATTAATAGAATTATAGAAGTTTTCTCCCATAACAGTTTCCTTTCTGGTGATCTTGGTCATTTCACTGGGTTCTTAGCTTCATCCTCAAATATGTATTTGACGTTTTTCCTAATTCAGTCTTCAGGGTCTCCCCCCAGATCCTTGATATTCCTCCCTGATTCTGTCCCATGATTTGCTTTCAGTTTGAACTCTAACATAACACCAACTTACTGATCACCAAACTGGCATGCTCCTTGCTGGGATCAATAGATTTTAAGGTATGTTGGTACTCTGCACAATCTTACCTCCATGAGTACTTTAAAGGAAATCTCTGGTTCTTTCTCTCTAGAACACCTTTTTTCTGTCCTTGTGTAGGAGAGCTCATCTTTAACTGAAGCTAACTAACCCTGAGACTGCCAGCCTCCCCTCTGTTGGTCACCTGAGGACCACAGGAAAAGTGTCCCCTGTGATATGATGTTAGGAACTAACTCAGGTTTTGACAACATCTCCTCTCCTGCCGGTATCATGGATTTTAAACTGTTCGTTATGTGTTTACTCATCTTTTTCTCCCAGGGGCAGATTTTGCTGCCTCCTTTCTAGATCCTCACCTGTAATCTCTTCTGTCCCTGGAGTTCACGCTTTTTGTTATTTAGATACAGTTCCTGGGATGGGGGATGCAGGTGTTAACTGCCCAATACAAATTTTCTGCATATTTTACCTCTGAAAAAAAACATGGAAGAGTGACTGGCTCTCCGGCAGGAGAGCTCATTCCTGATTTTCCATCATGTTTTATTTATAAATAAAACAGCCATTGATCTCTTTGGAAATGAAAAACAGGTTAACATCTTTGCAGTGAAAAATAAGAAGAGAGCATATTTCAGATTTGTGTAGGTGTTCATGCAGATAAGTTAGAATTAAAAATCATCCCCCTCTGTCATTTTGCTTGACCAAAATATACTAGGAATAGTCCTTCGCAGCTTCCACTGACAATTTGTGCTTTGGACTCTGGCCTTGGAAGTCTGCACAACTAATTCTCCAGGCTTGTGACCTTAAGTGCCTCCGGCTAACACTGACGTGAGAAGCCACCAAGGGAAAAATCTCCAGGACTCACTTTGTGCTTTTTTGCCTTTCAGCTTTTTAGTCACAGCTATAAATCCTATAAGGTATATACCTGGGAGCAGCATGAATAACCTCTGTCCTACTTCTCATTGTTCTCTGAACCCTGATACTAAGCCTATGGAAATTTATTTTTACCTATCTTTGAGTAGGTCTTTGAATTTATTGAACAATTTGAAAAGACACAGAGTTACTAAGGAAACTAGCATTTGCTAAATGCCACAGTGAGGACATCAATGTGCTACCTGCTTTAGATGTTGCTCTGACCTCTAGTTTTAGGTCAGCTAGGGGCTTCTATCAGCATCCAGGAAACTACCATGGAAAGGGACTGTGGAAAACCCTCATACTTACTCACCTCCAATGCTGGACATGAATCATTTCCTTCCTTTGCAATAAGATCCAGGGGAAGGACTTTAAAATAAGATGCATCAGCCATCTTCATGTCATGAACAAATATCAACAAATCAAGTTGTAACAAGAATTAACAGAAAATGTCAACCGGTATATGAAAATGCATTATGAGACAGAGGGAAGAGAAGTAAAATGATAATGACTCAGAGGAATATTCTTCCTAAAATGAGTTTAGTTCATGACACAAAAGAAAATGTAGAACACATTTGCTTCTTGTTCTTAGTAATATAAAAGAAAACTTTAATTGCATTAAATAAAGACAGGGTGGATATGACAAGTATGACATTCAATGAGAAATAATTGTCAAGTAAAATGTTCAATGGGAAGAGGAAAAAATAGATTGACACTGAAGACAACAAATTAACAGTACATAAAATGGACTTACAAAGCATTTCCAGAATCTAAAAAGAAAAAAATGAAAAATATGAGAGAAGTGAGTGTACGTAGAAAATTAACCATAAAAATTCAAGTTATGGTTGAAAAAGGACATAGAAACTTAAATTTAAGTTAATTATCAGAACTAATGATTGAAGATATAAGTCAAGAAGTCCTTTATGATTAGATTAGCACTTGGGCCCACTCTAAAGGCCTGAAGATTGTACAGGTGTATGCCATTAACATGGCGTTTAATGTAGACCACCATTACTTGGACTTGTGAAAGGTGTGGGAACATTCAAGGAAACAAAGCGGTGATCAAAAATGAGTAGGAGCGATAATAATGAATACTTTAAATGTATTTTAAGAATAATTGTTTATGGAACACTAACATCAAGTTGGATTTAGAGATTTCCTTTGGTAAAATAAATTCCTAAAGAAAATCATATAATATTTCTAAAACTTACACTAAAAAAGAGTTGAGTCATGATCATTTCAAATGTTGTCGAGCATTTAAAATATCTATTTTTAGGTAGCGACAGCCTCTGAGAAAATGCTCAATGAAACATGTTAGACCATTATAAGTTAAGTCAGAAAAGGTAATTCTATGAGATAATTGGTGTCAAAAAACAGGATGAAAAGATAGAGAAATATATAAATAAATTTTTATGGCAGACTACTTCTTTATTATTTTCTAATGTCTTCTCCCTTTGTCCTCAGTAATTGTACCTCAAAATTATAGCTGACTACATGACCACAAGGTAAAGGCTTAATCCCTCTGTCCCCTTTGCCTAAGTGTGAGAATATAACTAAGGTTTGGACAATGGGGTAGAGATGAAAGAGGTGAGTGAAACTTAGGGGAAGTGTGTTATAGAGAGGGATCATGTTTTTCTTTTTCCTGTTTCTCTTTTTTGGCTGGCTGGAATGGTTACCTATATGGAAAAAAATAATTATAAATGAAAAGAAACCATATGCATGTACACACATGCATGTGTACATATGCACACACACACACACACACACACACACACGCTCATTGCCCTTACATCAAAAAAGAAGCAATCCATATTGCAGAAGATATAAGACAAATAAAGCATGAAGAACAGAAAAATAATACAGTGGCAAAAGTGGTGCAAAATATTGCTATTAATTCACAAACTAATTATCAAATAAAAGGCTTAGAAATTACATAACTAAGTAAGCTACTATAAAAGTGTTTAATGCATATTTATGGATTTAAGAAAATACTATAAACTATTTTATTTTCTACCCACCATTAATAAGTTTGGCCAAATTCAGACATTTATCCTCACCTGTATTTCCTAGTACTTCTTGGCTTGTTTTGGTTTTGTTCTTATGATAGACTCTTCTGCACATTTTCCTATTGACCCTTCAGATAACCCCTCATCTCTTTAGATTTTTGCTTACATTATTTTTAATGGTTTTATATCATTGAGCTTCTGTGACCATTGCTTCTACAAAAACATGTATATATTTTAAGGGATTAAACCTCAAATTAGGAATATACCATAAAGCAAATATGTACATACTAGTATTTTCTACATTCCTCAGTCTCTTATATTAACAACCTCTGAAGTGTAGTGGGCAACGGAAAAGTTGGCCCAAAATAAAAGTCTAGGTGGTTGTAAAGAGAGGTTGGAAAGAGTCAAGAAAATTAATTCAGGAAAGGAAATGAGTTCAGTTGGAAGAGTGATCATTAGGATAGTATCATTAAAAATCATAATAAAGGGGCGTCTGGGTGGCTCATTGGGTTAAAGCCTCTGCCTTTGGCTCAGGTCATGATCTCGGGGTCCTGGGATTGAGCCCCGCGTCCAGCAGGGAGCCTGCTTCCTTCTCTCTCTCTCTACCTGCCTCTCTGCCTACTTGTGTTCTGATCTCTCTCTCTCTCTCTCTCTCTCTCTCTCTCTCTCTCTCTCTCTGTCTCTGTGTCAAATAAATAAATAAATAAAAATCATAATAAAATGAAGACTAGAGAAAGAAGTGCAGCTTTGAAAAAGAAACAGAAAATCAAGTCAATCATATTTTTTCATGGTAGAAGAACACGAGTCCCATTCTCCATTATGGAAATGGAGAGAACATAAAAATAAGTAATCAGGGTGCCTGGGTGGCTCAGTGGGTAAAGCGTCTGCCTTCATCTCAGGTCATGACCCCAAGGTCCTGGGATCGAGCCCCACATGGGGCTCTCTGCTTGGCGGGAAGCCTGCTTCTCCCTCTCCCACTCTCCCTGCTTGTGTTCCTGCTCTCGCTGTCTCTTTCTCTCTCTCTCTGTCAAATAAATAAATAGAAAAATCTTAAAAAATACATAAAAATAAGTAATCAATAAAATATGGAATACCAGAAATCCAAAGGAAAAAAACAACCACCATCATAGCTTAATGAAAAAGTTAAACCTTACATGTTTCACAATAAATTTTCAAAGCACACACATACACTCACATTCACAACATACACCCTCACCACATCCACACACACAGACTGCCATATCATAAAATTTCATGCACCGAACAGCTTTTTGATATTCACCAAAGAGAAATAAAGACAGATTTTTAAGACAACTTTTATATAATATCATTTTTTCTACTTTTATCTATATTTAATTTCTATATAGTAACTGTGGTACTTTACCTTTTGTTCCCTTCTTACTTTCTATAGCTGTTTATGTAATGAATAACTTTATTTCAAATGATGAGTTTTGTCGCTTATTTTTCTGAGCGATATGGATTAAGAATCTTGCTAAGAAAGTAACTGAATCACTGTATTTAAAATTGATTACCTCCTGAAATTGAAAGATATATTTAATCAAAGTTGAATTTTAAAATTTCTCAGTAATAAGTTATACTCTGATCTTATAAATAAAAATAGAACTTGAATTGGTCAGATTCATTATATCAATACCATAATATTAAAGCATACTTCCTACTAAAGAGATATTTCTTCATAAAACAAAAACCTCAAGAAATATCATAAGTAGTAAGTTGCCTTTCATTAACATTAAATTATTTGTAAAATAAAGTGAAATAGAATTTTACTCCTGGGAAGGGAAATCTAAATAATTTTCTCAAAATTATCACATTAAATTACATTGGTACGAGAAAACTAACCTAAGCATATTAAAACATGCTCAATCCATTACAATTTTATTATAGCTAAAAGGACAGAAAAACTTCATATTTTGTAGCATTTGTGCATTCCAAGATACCTGCCTGGAAGGCCGTTTTCTCTGATGTAAGGGTGATTATTTTTCTGTGGTCTTTCCCATAAGGCTTCCATTGTTCTCCAGAGCTCTCACAGGAAGCTCTGGGTTAGCTATCTAAATATAGAAAACTATTCTGATATTAATCAGATAAACATGATATGTTCACCTGATTCTTTTAATCTGCAT
This sequence comes from Ailurus styani, assembly GCA_002007465.1. Taxonomy (NCBI): domain Eukaryota; kingdom Metazoa; phylum Chordata; class Mammalia; order Carnivora; family Ailuridae; genus Ailurus; species Ailurus styani. The sequence goes on from LNAC01000113.1 coordinate 1,216,389, forward strand.
TTTGGGCACAGAACATAAATACAAAACCCCGGCCAGGCTAGTCGATTTCAGTTAGCTGCGCAACAGCCAGGCAAGAATTCCGTACAGAGAGATCTCAGTTGTCGCCTTCCTCATTTTCCCTGTGATGACTCGATTAACGTGATACTAATCATCTCATCATTTATGCATCCGTGCATCCAAATGCACACCAGTCACTTTGCAGGGTGAATTTAAGGGCTTCCAGGCATTTTCTGGATACCAGGGTTAAGGGTTGGACTAGCTGAACTCCGTGATTGAGTTTTCCTTATTTTTCAGAGAAAGAACAGGGAGGACTTTGATAGAGGAAAGGAAAGGAGTGCCTTTGTTTTGTAGCCAACTTTCAGCATCCCTCCTTAATACGGGGGGCAAGGAGGGGGGTAACAAAGGTTGATCCTAAGTGACCTTAATTCTGAAAGATGTACTTTCTACCAGTTTAACACATAAGTTCTATCCTCCATGCCAACCCTGCTTGTTTTATATATATATATATATTTTTTTTTAAGATTTTATTTATTTATTTGACAGAGAGAGAGAGGAGGAAGCAGGCTCCCTGCTGAGCAAAGAGCCCCATGCGGGACTAGATCCCAGGACCCTGAGATCATGACCTGAGGGGAAGGCAGAGGCTTAACCCACTGAGACACCCAGCCGCCCCTGTTTGATATTGTTTTTGAAGCTATTTCTGATATTAGTAGAAAATAGTGGATTTAGTAATTTCAATTCCCATAATGGGATAGGAATCAGCATCCGGCGCTTAGAAATTAGTGTGTCTGACAGAAAAAAATTGTGCTGTGGGGCAATATATGTTAGGACAATTTTTAATAATGATGTTACTAATAAAATGATAAGTGTTAATAAAATAATAGTAAAAGCCAAAAAAATAATAATGGTAAAAGCTGTGTTTACAAAGTATCATAGTGTCTCTTTCTGGTCTTCATTTTTAGCCATTTAAATAATAAATTTGGGTCAATGCATCCCTAAGTCTCATAAACCTTACATGTGTAATAACTGGGATTTTAAACATTATCATTTTCAAAATAATGAAACATTTTAGTGTTTAATTATATTTCTAAAATACAGAGACAAATCTAACTTGTACTCTGGTGAGTAGTAATATGAAATATAAGATGTCCATTTTCTAAAACACATTCTAATTTTCTTGATTTTTTCCATGATACCAAGCCATAGATATAGTTTGGAAAGGTGATTTTAATATAACTTAGGAACATGTGCCCTCACTTTGTTAAAATTTACTTGCCTGGCTGGATTTAAATACTCTGAAATAAAGAAATAAATATTTAAGAGTATAAAGTAACCTAAATAGAGTATAAATTTTAAGTTTGAATATATATATATATATATTCAAGCATATTCCACAGCTTTTTTCAATTGAATGTAAAGAAAAAATAAGCATTGAATATTTGATTATTTCCTATATATTAAAAACAACATAAAACTAGGCTTTGGACAAGGTTTCAAGGGTGATATGATCACAAAGATCACACACACAAAAGCAGCTAAAAGAGGAGTAATTGAGAATGGTATATTCATTAGTGGTAATACAGGAATATATACTGTGGATGGGTTTTTTCAATGTGAATATCAGTCATGATGTTACTGGGTAGCTCTGTTCTTGTCCCAGATGCACAAAAAATTGGAGACCTGAGTCCGGAATGGGGAGATAGAGTTTACTGAATAGATCAGTATTGTACCCTCTCAAGAGTAAAAGCTGGCCACTGCCTGAGCAAGAGTAGCAATGGCACCCAAGAAGCTCTAGCTGTATCCTTTTAAGTCTGCTTTCTGCACATTTATAAATTTACATGTAGATTTACATGTAATAAATTGTTGTAAATTTGGCTCTGATTGATATTTTTGATTGACAGCTGGTGGTTATATAACATATGGGTTCTGTGCATGTGCCTACCCATGATGCATTCAGTTGCAATTGTATTTATTTTTGTATTGCATACTTATGGACTTTTAATGATCTTTGTTGTGGCCCTAAAGGTACTTAAGAGCGAAGTGTAAATTTTGTGCGCATGCTCAGTTCTTAGAAGTCCCCTATGACTTTGAGCCAGCTCTGGCTCTGTCTTTCCTGTTCTGTTAACCCTCAGGGTTGGCACCAAGGGTGTGGCCGGCGTCTGCTTCCCCCCCACCCCCCACCCAAGTCTAACTACCTAACAATCTATAGAGAGCTGGACTCTGCTTTTGTCATGTTGCTAGCTTTTTTCTGCTTTCTCTTTTACACTTATTAAAAGCCCTCTTATTTATACATGCAAGTAACAGAGTGCTGTTTTTCTCTTGGAATTCACGTGACTTCTTGAGAGCAGCAATTTACCATCTCTTATTGATTCTTTTGTTACCAGTTTCTTAAGCAGAGCCTGATGGACACACTACACTCAAAGAATGTTTGTTAAATAAATGGCTTCATGTACAGGTAGCTTAAGTAGATAGCTTATATCTTCTGGTATGACGTATATTTCAGTACAATGTATTTCATATATTGCTGGGCATAGAATTTTTTTAAAAAATTATTTCAAAATGACATGGAAAGACCAGTATACTTTGGCAGAAGCATCTTGAGTCTATCCTTTTGGTTATATATTTTTGGAAAATGCCATCTTTGTAGACCTATACTTTCATGAACTATAATTTAGCACAAGCAACATGTATGTTATGGAGATGGGCCTTCTTCATAGGACTATAATTTTTGATAGTTACATAGAGAAATAAATGTGATGTGAATAAGATAATTTTGCAATCATTCAGTAACATTGGCTTTCACCATCTATAATCATTGCTATTACAACCTTAATTTATTTCATATGTTAAAAATTCTTTATAGTTTTTTGATAATCATTTAGTTAGATTAGTATTTCAACACATTTTTGGTATCATTAAAGAAAATTTTCCATTGTTCTCATTATGACTATGTCTGCTTTTATTCATATAGGTTTGGCACCAGGGTAAAAAAATAAAATAAAATAAAATATTGCAAAAGTAACCACTAACAACTGATTTGACATTGCCAAATTTGTTTTATGTTTATGATTTCAAGTTTTTCTTTCTCTTATATGTAAGAAGAATTTACAGACATCTGTATAACAATTTGAGTTGAGAATCCTTAGAGATTTTCATAATTTTCTTGCTGATATTTTGTGGCTGTGTCACCCATACTGGATTTTATCAGCAATTTATTTTCAAAAATATTTCTATCATTTGTTATTTCTGTAGTATTCAATTTAGTTTTTATGAAAGAAATTATCTCCCAACAACCATGTATCACTGTTTTTTATAATATTGAATTATATTATGTAATTGCAATACTAAGTAACTGGCACCCAACACTTTGAGAATGAAGCCATGTTCTGCAAACTCTAGTAACCAAATACTTCCAGTGTCTTGGACTCTCCTAGCCTCTAACGTTCAGTATTTTATGGACTTGGTTCTGCAATATTGTGATTTATGAAAATTTATATTTGGTCATTCAGATGAGCAGTAAAGGTGTCTTTGTTATGTTAATGAGGTGACTTCTGGAATTCACCTAAGGCTGGGGCATAATTGACAGAAGAACCAATCATGAGCTCAGAGTTGAAACTTTCAGTCTCAGCCCCTAACCTTTGGGGAAAAGTAGAGGGGATGGAGAGGTTGAATCCATGGCCAATAGTCAATGATTAAATCAACCGTGCCTATTATAATGAAGGCTCCATAAAATTGTCCAAAAGGAATGGGCTTGGGGAGCTTTTGGGTTTGGTGAACAAATGGAGATTCGGGAAGAGAGGTGTGCCTAGAGAGGACATAGGCATTCTGTGACATTTCCCCATATCTTGCTCTATGCATCTCTTTAATCTGGCTGTTCCTGAGTTATATCCTTTCATGATAAACTGGTAATCTAGTAAGTAAATGTCTCTGTGAAATCTGTGAGCTGCTCTAGCAAATTAATCAAATGCAAAGAGAGGATCATGGGTAGCTCTGTTTTATAGTCAGTTAGCAGGAAGTACAGGTAGCAACCTAGACTTTGACTGGCACCTGAAGTCCAAGGAGAATGTTGTTGGAATCTTCGACCTGTAGCTGATCTGTCAGAAGCATGGGTAATAATGCAGACTTGTGATGGGCATCAGAATGGGCAGGGGCGGAGGTAGTCTTGCAGGACTGAACTTTTAACCTAGGGAATCTGATGCTATCTCTGGGAAGACAGTGACAAAACTGAGTTCTTGGATACCCTGCTGGTGTCTACAAATTACTTGGCGGTGAGGGAAACCCCTGCCTCTGCCCACGTTGGAAACTGGTCCACAACACAAGAGTTACTCTGGGCAACCAGTTAAGCAGAACTCGGTAAGAGAGTTTCCACAATGTTTTCCAAATTCTTCACAACTTATATGTATTATTTCGATAAGAAACTAGCAGAAGAACGTACCTATGAATGATAAATTATATTTAAAAACCACTGGCATAAAACACTCACAAGAGTACAGATTACATGTGGTTAATGAATATCAAGTAACTTGTATCCAAACTGTTTAAGATGTGTGTTAAACTTGTGAGCTATCTAGGTTTGAAATGATGATAGAAATAACATTCACAGAGGCAAATAAACCAGACTTATTGTATTTTATATATAATCAATGAAATTTATGATTTTCAGTAACTCTGTGATCTATGTAAAAAACAAGAATTATCCCTCATGACCGATATAATGAAATATAAGTTAAAAAGAAAGTTAACAAGGTATATACATATGAAACGTGTCAGTAACAGAATTAAGAAGTTACTGTACTGAATCAAAGTTTTGTGTTTCAAAGATTTTTTAAGCATTTGAAAAGCTTATAAAATGGCAAAGGCACTTTAATATTATACCACATTTATTTCAAGGTTGCCAAAGCTGACCCAATATTCATTACTGTGAAATGTTCTCAGAGTCTTTTTTGAGGAGTCATAAAAATTCTAACAAACTCAGTACTGAGATGCAAGACAGAAGTCTCAGAGGAAACAGTCTAAGGTCTGTAAAAAGAATTTGACAAGGTTGTCCTACTCTGAAAAAAATGAGGGTAGAATCACATAAAACCACTTTACAGTTCTGCTCATATAGCTAATCAAAAAATTCATTTGATTTTTATTTGGACAGGATTTAAGTTATCTTTACAAAAGAATGCAAAATGCTTATGTTGTTCTCTATTATGGTTTTGGTAGACCTAATATTAATTCTACTTACGTTATCAAGATTATTGCTAGATTTTATCTTTTATGAGAAATATCCATGAGAAGGAATAGATAACAAAAAAATGTCCTCTTACTTTCCTCAAAGTGATTATTTTAGCAGGATTTAAATCTAATATTTACTATTTGCTTTATAGTATTTTTGTTTTATAGAATATAGATTTTTGAAAGATTTACTATTGATTTTTTAATGAATTAATAAGAAAAAGGAGTATTTTAGCATCATGAAATTAACATGACTTTAGAACAAAAACATTAAAATGGCAGTGATTTCTGTGATAATCTTAACGGTCCATTTCTTAAATCACCTCATGCCATATAATAACACTTTTACCAAACTGCCATATATGACAAAAAATATATATTGTATATATTACATATTGTATATGTATATATTACATGTATACAATATATTGTATATATTACATATTTTCATAAATATACATGCACATATATATCAAATAAAATAACTTACTTTTTTCTAAGAAATCAGAAATGCATTTTAATTATGTTTAAACAAATGACATGACTGGTCCGTCATCAGACTCATGGACTAGACATCTTTTCCAAAATTATATATTATTCCTGGTGTGACAGGAAGAGGTTTGTGGCAGGAACTATAGAAATATACCATGAAAAGTGTGATTTGTAATAACCGAACATGAATGCAACTTATCTTATTACTCTCTTACTGAAACACAGCCATCTGGGGTGATTTCTGAGTTAAGCTGACTGATAGCTAATATAATGTCTGATCTGATTGTATGTTTTCATTCAAATATTCATAAAAATCTCACAAATAATAAATGTTTGAAACAGCACCAGAAACAAAGTCATTAATTTGAATAGTTTATTATGCGCTGTTAATAGGTTCTTGGCTTCAGTGGTCAATCTGATAGCATAATTTTCTCCGCTTTCACAGAATTTCCATTCTAGAGGGAAAAGATATATAAGAAATGAACAAATACATTACAGTAAAATCCTTCCATAAAAGAGAGAGAACGGTGCTCCCAATTTAATTGTGTAAAATGATGGTCGTATTATTTCAAAATTATTGGTTTAAACTGCCTTGAAATGTACAAAATTAAAGACAGTGCTAGGCCTTGTTTTTCCATTGTAGCTGTTCAAGGCATGCTTTTGCTCATCAGATCTAGCTTTCTCCCAGTTACATAGATCTAGTAATACCCTCGTAGGCAGCCCATCTAGTTCATTCCTGGAGGCACCAGGATCACTTTGTCAGAGGACATAGATAAAACACTCTAATTGCCAGTCTGCCTCTCCTGCCCATTATAGTAATTTTACCCTCATTGTCTGTTAACTGTTATCAGCTTCTTTAAGAGACCTTTGTCATGACCCAGGATTCCAGAAAGTCCATTTCGATGGTATTCTTTCCCACTACCATTCCCTGCCTTCAGAAGACAGCCACTGCAGAGCCTTTTAAAGATGTTAGGACTCCTCGTACGAATGTTCCAGGGCTTTATTGTAGCCATTATCCTCTTGGCACTCCTCCCACAAGTGCTTCTTACTGGCCCAAACTATCCACAAACAGTTGGCAAGAGAGTTCAGTAAATGTATTTGCAGAAGTCAGTTTCCTAAGATAAAACCAGTATTGAGGAAGTTCAAAGAACTAATCATTGAGCACATAGGTAAAAGAACACCATAATCATGCATAAATCTTGTTTGTTTTAGTAGATAAGGATAGCCAAATTTAGTTAGAAGGGGGTGAGGATTAGCCACTTCCTCTATAATCTCAGTGCCTGATAATAGCAAAATCAGATTTCAGAGTGAAATTTGTCATAAATTCCAATATTGCTCTACCTCTTCATCTTCTTATCATGCAGTACAAAGTCATTCATACATTTCTTCTATGGGCTTGATTATGTTTCAGCTTTTTTTTTTTTTTTTTTTATGTTCACTAAGCCTAGTTTGCATGGAAGGGTCACTTACAGATGACAAGACAACATTTTACAGACAAAGTCTGATACTTGTAGATACCAACCAGCCTCTGGACACAGGATCACTTAGAATTCAAATTACAGCACTATCCCTACGAATACGCACAATGCATTTTCTAGAACGTAATCCATGTGCATGCAAAAGTGAAATGTCTTCTCTTTTAAATGGATCAGTTTTAACTGGTGCACATTTTGGCTATCTCTAATATGACCTATGAGAGCTCATCTTTAACAGCTATTAAGCTAATTACAAAACTACAAATACCACTAACAAAATTTACCATTTCCAAGATTCATTATACTAGGATAACAAAGTCTGTTGTGTTAAGGACAGAAATAATTCTTGTAGAAGTGACCCTGAAGTATGGCCTTTCGGAGTAATTCTAGCCAACCATCTCTTCAGTGTGAATTCCTCATTAGGTCAGATGATTGTTCCCAGAATGTAGTTTAACTAATGAGTATACACATTTCAATTACCGTCTGCACTGAAATATACTAAAATAAATTACAGGCATCACAATGATATTTTTTTGTTTTGTTTTGTTTTGTGCTTTGGTGGTGGGAGTTGAGGTTTCTTAATTTAAAAAATTGAATCTCCCGCTTTCAACAATGGAGGGTGTGAAGTGGTGTAATTAAAGAAACTACACAATGACTAGACTCCTAGCTTCACCAGCTGTCCTAACTTCTTTCAGACAGAAATTCATTATCTTTCACATATTTTTCTGCCATTGAATCTTATTTAGCTTCTAACCTTGTAGTCTTGCCAACATCCAATCCATTAATTATTTGTTTGCCAAAAAAATACTTTTTAAAAAATTTCAATTCAGATAAGGGCAGTCCCCTTTTAGAAATCTTTCTCACTGCTTCCTCCTAACAACTAAATCCTAAACATTATATTCAATGCTAATAATGATCCAACCTCTACCCCTCTCTTGATTCTTATTGCTTAACATTCTCTACCTCTTTTTTTCCTATATCCTATCTAATTCAAATTATTTATGTTTCCCCAACATGCTACATTGTTTTAAATGATCCAGTATTTATAGACCTAGTCTTTTTGCCCAAATTCACTCTTCCTTCTTCATCAGGTTAATCTCAATTCATCTTTTAAATTGAAGTTATTTTCCCAAAATATTTTCTTCTGATGGCCTGCATCTCAGTAGGTCACATGCCCCATACATGAACCTCTGGAACATCACACAGTTCCTTAAAATATAAAGCATCACAAAATATAAAGCTCCTTAACATATGTCATAATTATCTTTTTATCTTCTCTCTTCCAGTTGACTATGAGCTCTCCAAGGTCATAGATCTTAACTATGACCTTTGAATCCTCAAGGCTTAGAACACTGCTTAGCAAAATGAAGTGTAATAATTGCATCTTAATGTGTTTCAATTAAATTTGTAGGTCTGAGATTTAGGGCTTGTACTCCATTTTCCTTACTTTGGTTTCTTTATCTGTGAAGTAGTGCGTAGCAACTCTCTTCACCTTTGCCAGGTGTCTTATTTATCATTTTCTTTATCATGATCAATGCACCAAAAAATCCACTTAATTCATTTACTTTATAATGCAATGCTTTGAAATATTAATGCCCAACGGATTATTTCATTTGAGATAAGAAAAAAGGACAGGAATCCTTGCTGTCTTTAAAAAGCTCTGAAATTTCTGAAAGTGTGGAAGCAAGACTAACATCTCATCAAAATAGAAATGGAAGAAAATAATTTGAAATATATATTTAAAATAGCAAATAAAAGTTGTAGATGGTGTTTCTTTCAAACAACCAAGATGCATTGTCTTCAGGGCTGATTCCTGGAGTGAAACTCTAGAATTGTACTGCTCAGAGACATCAGTGCTGAGCTTTGATGTACTAAGAGATTTTCCATGCAAGCTTTCAATTAGGCAGACTATGCCTCCCTTAAAGTTTTCAAAGCTACACCACCTAGATTGCATTGTTGTTCCTTTGCACTGGCACTCTCTTTATTGATTTTGTTTGTTTGTTTTTTCCGCCTGTCTAATCCTAGTGCTTTTACATCATGATTTCATATCTGCTTGCCTTTCACACACACACACAATAAAGTGCGTAATGCTATTTAATGTGATAACTTTACCTCCATTGACTTTAGCTAATAAAAATCTAGGAGCAATCCTGGGATCTGGCCATTACCTGGACCAGCTCTACCTTACACATCTAAACTCAAACACTTCATTCTGTTGACAGAGCCTTTCTCCTTGTTCTCTCACAATCCCTGTCCCAAGCCAACTTCTCTTTAGCCTCATAAGCAGTCCGTGGAGCTCCCCATTTATTTCCCATCTGTCAGCACCGCCACCCTTCATCCTAGCCAGGTTGGACAAGCCATGCAGCTGACACTTGCCTTTTTGTTTCTTTTCTTTTCTTTTCTTTTTTCCCCTTTGGCTGCTAAGCCCCTTGAATATGCTCCTAAGGCCATTGTTATAGAAGCCAGATACTTGCTTTCCCAGGCTCTGGTGTGTAAGGTTTCTAGCCTGTTCCACTCAAACACGTCATGTCAAATTAAAAATTCGTGATGTAAAACATGATGAGAAAAGCTGGCAACCCAGACAACGCCTTCTGGCAAAGGTAGTGTGAACTGCATCCAGTTGCAATGGAGCCAGTGACCGATGTTCTACGGATAACGAACGATATCCAGTGTTGGTTCTCACTGTGCTGTGATTTGTGCCGATCTGCGTAGTCACAGACATTATCTGGGTGCTATCGATGCTAAAGTACTTGTGCCCCGGAATGGCAGCTGCACACCACCCCTGTACCACTTCTCGGGTGGTGCTGGGTGTTTTCCTCTTTCATGCAGCTTTTAAGCCTTGCATTCTGGTTGATCCTTAATAAACTCCTTTTCGTATTAAACTAGCCAAAATTGATTTCAACAAATTATACTCATGATGGAGGCATTCATCTGCTGGAGTTTAAGAGTACAAGATTTGGACTCTTTGGTTCAAAATGCTGGCTATTCAATTTAGTAGCCCCTGGACCTCAGACAAATTATTTCCCCCTCTGTGTGCCTTGGTTTCTTCATCTGTTATGTGAGGATAAAATACAGTAGCTACCTCTGGGGGATTCTGTGAGGACTGCTCGGCACACTACAAATATTATTACGTGAGTATTTGCTATCATTACAATTAGTAATCACATTTGGTTGATCATATAAACTTCTTTCCCACCAGCAACTTTAATTTTATTGTCTTTATTTTAATACAGTTTATTTATTTACTTATTCACTTACCTACTTGTGGTATTTATTGTAGCACTTATTTAATATATATTTCTAATATAGTCACCCAGAAAAACCCAAGTCTAAATCTACATTACAAAATACCCTCTCCAGCTCACCATATGACTTTAAGGGAGGCTTATGAAGACCAGGCTGACTTGTTGTGGTGTCAAATGAAAACTCATCAGGGTCTTGATACCGACTCTCACTGTTGCAGGGTCAAAACCCTCTTCTGTCTCCTGAAATGACTATTTCAGAGCATGTTCATCCTTTCATTTTGAAATAATTTAGGCCAATCATTTACTTCATAATCTTGCCACTCAAATTTCTTAAATGTGTGACTTTCATGCTTTGTCTCCGCTTTCTTAATTAGCCCCCTCTAATATGCCTGTGACTTCACGACTCTGAGATCGTGCTCATTAAAGTCACCAAAAGTCTCCCAATTGCCAGACTCCAAGGATACTTTCAGTCCTTATCACACTGTAATTTGCTGTATTATGTGAGAGCATTGCACACTTCATCCTCAAGCCTCCCTAACCCTTTAATGTCCATAATCACATGCTTTCCTGGTTATTTTCACATCTCTGTGCCTATTGTGGACACCTTTTCCGTTGTTCACGCTTGCACCCTTATGATTTAACACAAAGCACACACTCCTTGACCAATCTCCTAGTTTCCATTACCACCAACACACTGATGCTCCCAAACTGATCTCTCTAGTCCATATCTTTGCATGAGTTCCACCATCTATTGCAGGCGTTGTGCACTTGTACTTGCTTGAAGACATGTGTATGTTTGTTTTTTGGTAACGGGGATAAGTACAGGGCTTTATAGTCAGCAGAGATGGAGAATCTAAAGGTAATATGCATGATTATTGGAGAAATCCTATGAATGTCTGAGTGGAAGAAGGTCAGAAAATGGATAACTATGAAAAGAGAATTGTCTGGTTAATGATATTGTAATTTCTTTGTAAAGGACTCTCCTATTTTAATGCCTTACTGTAAAATAAGCATAGGACTCCTATGGTCAGGGTTTGTGAATGTAAGAAAAATGATAGGAGGAAACAAACAGCAATGTCTACTGCAGCCAGAAGAACACTGTTTAATGGTATTCAACATAAAGGGTTAAATTCTATTATTTCTGCTCAGCAGAGGATATGATTTTAGCTCAGACCCACCCACAGAAAGTTACTTTCTCTACCAGAAGAAATGGAATATAATAGACTTCTCTATCCCTGCAGTGTGACCTAGAATGTAAAAGGTACCAATTATATTAGCACATCATAAGTCTGAGAGAAACACCATTTCACAGTACCTGAAATTAGGAATAGGCATTTTTTCACAGCAGACGGGGGAGATGCAGTTTCTTTAAAAATACAATTGGTATTTTGCTATTCAAAATCTGACAGCAGAATGAGAGCAACAGGGTGACCTGAGCAATCACTGTCCTGATATAAGGAAGTGACACCCAGGGCAAACCAAACAGGAATGGGAATATTATGTGTCATCAGAAGGTGAGCAGCAGGACTTGCATGAAGACAGAAGAAGAAGAATTTGGACTGAAACAGACAGAGATACTATGTCAGCCTCTGATGATGGGCTTTACTCAATCCTTAGCAAAGGAAAAAAATAGAATATGAAAATCGTGCATATAACATATATTCTTTATATTGTTATAACTAAGTTTCTATATAATACATATTTCTCAATTCAGAATTAGGGTCAAAATTTATTGTTTTCATAAAAATTAAATTAAATGACCACTGCAGGGACTGAGATGTGGGTTAGGTAAGACATTTCCTGAGTCATACAGTGAAGTTTCACATACTCGGAGAAGACAAAACCAGGCCAGGCAAGCCAGAAAATCCACAGGCTGGTGTTTTAATAAGTTAACTTTTATCTGAAAGTTCTTTTCTGTGTGCTTGACAACACTTATAAGGATAGTCATTGAGTGAAATGCTACCTGCCCCCATAATGCTATTATTATCATAATTGGTATAAATTTAAATGGTTTATGAATGTATTTTATACTAAATTAAAAAATAATGATTTATAATACACAATTTATATATGAGATTTATTTACTCATTCTTTTTTGTATTAAAATTGTATTGACACATATGTTTAAAGAAATAATTTATGGTAATACGGTATAAAAGGGTGAGTGGATATGAAGTTGAGAAAAATTTTTGTATATATAAAATTAAAATGGTATTAATATAAGCTAAACAGTTGTAAATTAAGATTTTGATTATAATACCCAGGAAAACCACTAAGAAAATTGCTTAAAAATACACAAATTTGGCAAAGTTGCAGGATATAAAATCAACATACAAAAACCTGTCGTATTTCTTTTTTTTCTTATTTAAATAAGATTAATTAATATATAATGTATTATTAGTTTCAGAGGTAGAATTCAGTGGTTCATCAGTCTTATAGAATACCCAGTACTCCTTACATCATGTTGACCAATAAAGATTCATAATAATTATTTTATGAACTTGTATTTTAGCATGGATAAAATTAAAAGAGATAAATAAATAAATAAATAAAAATGTACTGAGTTCCTACTAATTGCATACCTGATTATAGGTAATGCGACTATTAACAATATATTTTTTTTAAAGATTTACTTATTTATTTTAGAGAGAGAGATAGGTGAATGAGGAGGGGAGAGGGGCAGAGGGAGAGTGAGAATCCTGAAGCAAACCCCCTGCTAAGCGCTATGTGGGGGCCCCATCTCAGGACCCTGAGATCATGACCTGAGCCAAAATCAAGAGCCTGCTGCTTAACCCACTGAGTCACCCAGGTTGCCCCTGAATGTATCAAAAATTAAAAGATGGAGTGTCTTCTTTCTTGGAGTTCTTATTCTAGTTGTGAGGAGAGTCAAATCAAAATCAGTCAAAATCAAAATCACTATATGTTATAAAGCCAATGGTAATTAGGAAAGGTAACAGTAGTTAGGCAAGTCTTCTCTGAGCAGATGAGTTTTGGTCAGAGACCTAACTGAAGTAAGGGAGTGAGGTGTGAGAACACTGGGAGAAGAGCCCTATAGGCAGAAACAGGAGCACCTACCATGCCCTTGGAAGGAAACACTCAACTCAGGTGGCAAGAGGGCTCTGGGGGAGAAATGGTGGGAATGAAGGACACTTTCAGGAACATCTGCAAGGCTTGTCTTGAACTATTAGGTAAAGATCTTAGTTACAGAGACTACAAAAAGTTGGAGAAGACAAAGCTCTGGGTTAAATTTGTCAAAATTCAGTCAGGAAAATAGATACAATTCTCTGAGGTATAAGAAAGCAGCAAGAGGAGATTTAACACAGAGAATTAAAAGGTAACGAAACTACAGGAGGGCCCAGGGAGCAAAGCTCAGGAAAAGCTGCTATGAGTTTCAAGACTTCAAGAAGTACAGAGATGAGAGCAAATTGCCACAGCTGATTTCAGTTTCCTGGAGCAGCAAAATGAGTGATTCAGAAGGACATATCCAAACGCTTCCTCCAAGAAAACCTCACTTCTATTGACTGCTGAAGTCTATAGATCTTTATTTTCCTGCCTGAACAACACTGACTATGGATCAATTGCCACATATAAGGATAAAAATCAATCTGTTGGTTGCTCCAGTAAAGAAAAAACTTCGTACCATAGCTGATAATGGACTCATCAATTGATATCCCTGTCATTTTCCAAGTCATATTTAAAATGCCAGATAGGTGAGTTAAATGAAGACCTACCATGAAGACCCACCTTGAAAGACATCGTTTAAGTCTTTCTTGGAGGCACTAAATTCTGTCATTCTTCCAGGGATGTAGTACTGGGTTCAGTTTTCCACTTTATTAATACATAAATTAATGGTGTAGGGAAACCTCTTCCAGGAATTTCCACTTGGCCCTTCCTAACATAATAGATGTTAATTCAAGGGACAATTTAACTAAAGAAGGAATCTGTGAGTTTCCAAATAAGGAGAAAAATTCATGGGTAAATCCACAAACACTGAGTTCACTCTAACGCTGACTCTATCCAAAACTCCAATTATCATCAGACTGTCACAATTCCCTCCCTGATTCATAGGCCACAGTGGTGTTTTACATCTCTAAAGATTTTCACTTCAAGTACACCATTAAATCTTCAAAATCCTGGATATTTTCATTTCCTAGACCACAACCATCCTCTTAAATGGTCACAGAAACATTAGAGGAGAAATGGGAAGATTTAGAGTATATGTACTTGGCAGTGCCTCTAATATTTCTTCAAGCAGATCCATCATCCACTTCTTTCAAGGGATATGGGACAGTAAATTTCCTCAAGCTTGAAATTGGTAGAGAATTCAGGACTGTCCATTGTAGTGACTCAGTCAGGTATATTCACCAAGCAAGAGACCTTTTTTCTATTACACAAATTAAGGAAGAATTTATTAGTATGCTCATCAGTTTCAGTTCCATAAACCCCATGATCAATTAGCATGGCCAAATATTGCTGCTTGCCCAGCGCACTCACTTTAGCTTACATTAACTATGTCATCAGCAATGAAACACTAAAACATGGTCTCTGCACCTCCAGAATCTCACCATTCATGTAAATATCAGCAAGCCATATTCATGGCAACATTTCTTACCTCATTCCCACTTGATGAGTATAGTCCCAGAAGTTTTTAAGAATGTCCCTTCACCAATGTTCTTAATGCTTTGGTTAAGTGAATTGTCCTTTGGGCCCTCCCAAGGGAAATAGTTGGATGAGCAATTCACCATCATTAGTCTGTGTAAACACACCTATCTCTCTAATTCTTTGGACTCCTTGCTCTAAAAGATACCAAAGGATTTCTGGCCTCTCACTTTTTTCTAACAAAGATAACTATGGTGTCCAGGATTTGGTTAACCAACTAACTGAACTGTTATTTCCATTCCCAGATGCTTGAGCTAACATGGAATTCTGAATATATAGTGAATATTCTTATGTTGATAAACATGGCTCAGTCTAATATTATATTCCTTCCTCCTTATTCTCACACCTTTATAATCCATTCTTATTTATGTTTTCTAGATTTCTGCTGATGTACATCTGTAAAATTATGCAATTCTTTTGATATATAAGTTACTTTGACCTAGGTAGGATCTCATTCACTTGACTGGTTTCTCAGTCTGCAAATAAAAATGGTCACTTTTGTGGGATTTACAGAGAGTGAATATCCCCTTATAAGATAACTATTTTAAGTAAGGACACTGGAAGTATTTGAGCAGTGGGAGGATAACCTTAGATGGGGGAGAAGGTGGTGACTCTAACTGCAAATAAATTTGAAGTTTTAAGGTACTCAGATTCATTGGCATTCACCCAAATCTGCTGCACTCCAATTCACAGGTCCCTAAATGAGACCTAAAGTTTCATATAAGGTTACCAATACTACTGTGAATGAACTTGTGCTGTAATCCAACAGTTCACAGTTGACTGATTGTTCTGCAAAGAGGCATGTGGGAAGAAGAAGGGGACCTTAGTCATGGAACCAGGTCTTGGTCTAAGAATGTAGGCTGAACTTCTTATTTTCATTCAGTTTATTCGGAAGCAGTCCATCCTCCCCATTTTTTATACTCACCTTTTCATGATACCATTTTGTAGTAATAACTACTTTATCATTCCAAACCTGTTTCTGATAAAAACTTCATTCCATGTATCTATAGGACATAATTTACCTAATTAATTTGCTACTGTATACCATGGGAAAATTTTCTTCTTTTCCACCAGTGAAGAACTTTACTGCCTTCATATCTAACCAGAACAAGTAATCAGTTAATTCTATCTCTGAGGGTCTATCTCTTCACTGATTGAGAAGTCAAGGTTTGACCCAAACATAAAAACTACTCTGATATTATAAGCAAGAGGACATTCAACATACAGAATGAGAATCTTAGAAATTATTGAATGGCTGGGGGACAAAAAAATCAAGGGACATCATTGCCAACTTTAGGAAATCACTAAGTACAGGCATCATAAAAACTGTTTGCATTTATCTCAGCTGCCTCTGGCAACGAAGGGAATAATTCATAAGAGAATGTGAGGAAGGTGGTGATCAAACTTAACATATACCACACGTTTCCTTATCACTACAACTGAAGTAATTGGTTTTCCTTCTTTACTATCACTCAAATTTCAGACAAATGTTTCTCATATTGGAACTCTGGTAAAAGAGACTGGAAATAAATTTCCAATTTTTCTAGGCTCTGATTCTGTATAGAGAGGTTCAGGGGCAGAATTCATGAAAATGAATACTGGATAAAAGAAAAGTAAAGAAAAGAAAAGAAAAAAGAGAAAGCAAAGTTTTGGATGCCTATTAAGCATGGATGAGGTGATGATGACTAGACAGCTGGATATCCAGCTCTGGAAATCGGGAGAAAGTTCCAGGATAATCTATAATTTCAAGTACAGAGTATAGATACAATTTAAAGTCACAGTTGCTTTGGAATAAGAATCCTCTTAAGTATGTATAGGTAGAGAACAGGGGAGGTTCACCGACTATGCCTTAGGCCATGCCAATATTTAACATGAGGAAAAAAGCATAGATTAGTTATTTCACCCAAGAAACAGAGGTCAATCAGGGATTGATGAGAGAGGAAGGCTAAGTAAGAGAGCGTGGATCCCAAATGCAAGCAAATAACATGTTTCAAGAAGAAACCATTAATCACATTAAATGTAGCTAAGAAGTTGTATAAGACAAGGACTCTGAAATGACCAAGGGTTTTAGAAAAATAGAGGTTATTTCACTCTGACAAGAGTCTACTTTTGGTAGATTGGTGGCAGAATGGAGACCTTTTGTAAATTTAACATTGATTTAAAAAGTGACCACTAATCATTATACAAGATACATATGTTAGGATTATATAATCAGTGGATAACTTCCTCTTGTGATAAGAGCTAACTACCTAACAGACTAAATAACTAACCCTCTAAATTCATTATGGCTGTAACCAAATGCCTTAGAAATTAAATAACACTTTCAGTAATCCAATTGGTGGATGATAGAGTCTTGGACTTTCCTGGTTGATACTGAGATAGAAAAAAGTAGGCAAATAAGAGATAGGGAGGTAAGGTACCTTAGTGAATAAATCTGTTGACAAAGATAATATATAAATCATGCAGTTTGTTCAGTATGAGGCACTAAAAATAAACTTTAAATAATTTCTCATGGTTGAACTAGTACAGATTTCTCATGGTAGAATTAGTGCATATTACCAATGCAATATTTTCTAACTGAATAAGATATCCTAAAAAAATAATATTTAGAATCAAAAGTAAAGGAAAATAACTTTTGAGCCCTGCTATGTATTAGGTTTATGCATGTTTAATCCTCCCAATCCTTCTTTGTCAAATAAGGTAACTGAGACTTCCAGAGATAATAATTTGTCCCCAATCTAGTCAATGCTAGATCTAGGGTTCAAACACAAGCCCAAACTAACTCATTCCACTTTGACTACCCTTGGCTTTATGTTTCTCTTATTCTTGGGAAAGTGGTATATACATATATTCTGTAGGTAATAAAATATATTTATTCATTAAAATATATATGATAGAAACATCTTCCCCTACCACATCTTAGACTTTATGATAGATAGGATTAAATGATACAACTCTGGAACAGTATTTTATAAACTACAGAACTATAGAACGTTAGAGACAAAACAGGATGTACAGATCATTTTTTTAAATATTTTTAGAGTAATGACTTTGAATTAAACCACTTTTTCAAAGGGGGTTTTATTTTTATCAAAGTCAGATATAAAACAAACAAAAACAAGGATACTAGAATTATTATAAGTTGGTGAAGTTTAGGCAAATCCTTCACTTAACCCAGGAAAGATTTTAAAGATGTTCAACAATGTATTTTCAACAAAAAGAGTCTCCCAGGTCTGTGAAGCATACAGAAGGATGAATAAAGCATCAGAAATGTAAAGCGGAAACCTGGCAAGAGGGAAGGAGACTGAGTATTCCGGATAATGATACCAGTAAAAGATTCCAGTGACATTCTGAACATTTACACATAATTTCATCAGTAAGCTAAAAAACAAAATGTCTGTACCCTTAACCTATTCAGAGAAAAAGCCTTATGCATTTTTTAATAGAACTTTAGGAAGAAGTTCTGCTGAAAAATCAATAGGCTTAGCAATCTGAAATGTCAAATTAAAAAATTACTTTATAATTAATTATACTGTGAGACTTATTGATCTGGTAGCTAAACAACTAAAATTTATAGATAAGGTAATATCACCATCTAATTTTAATAGATTTTTTTAATTCCCAAAAATAATTACACAAAACTTCAGATGTGTTATTTCAAATCGGAAACAAGATAAAATGATGATCTGAGTTCTCTCATCTCAGAAATTTTAAACAGCATGAATTAAATGTCAACTACTTAAATTTTGGCATGAAATCAAAAGCTGTTTTATTTCTTGTTCTACTAAAATCAATATGCTTTTGTTCAGAATATTTTAAGTACATCAAATACAAGAATATGTAAAAAGACTACATACGTTTAAAATCAGTATTTCATTTGCTTATACAGGCTTCCTTGCCACTTTTCCCTCCCACCTTATCTTAAATCTTACATCCACTTTTCTATTTACATATTAAATGTTTAGTCGAAAACAGAATAACAATAAATATGGACCAGCGAACTAATGTCATAAAGCCTGTCTGTGATTTTAAAACTTTAATATTATGCTCTATGCTAGCATCAATGGTTCCTTTATAAAACAGTAAGCTATGAAAAAACATCTTAGTTTTAAACCATATGTCTCCAATAAAACACTTGCATAATTAGAAACACGGCAACATTTCAGTGAAGTTAAAACTAGACATAATCAGGATCAAAGCAATTAAATTATAATAAAGAGTTCAGGACCCATCTGTACTATAAGATAAATGGTAGAAGCACATTAGAGATGTTGACACTAGATTTCACATGAGATGGGAAAATAATGACTTCCCTATTGTCATTTTCTTAGACATTAACCACATTTGTTATTACCAAATTCTCCAGCTTTGTCTTGTTATATTTTTCCAAGTGTCAGCATTAAAAGTTAAAGCACCATACGGAGACTGGGTTTAAAACAGTCATGACAAAAGGATGATTCCAAACTCTTCCAAGTAATATTTGCAGCAAGCCTTTTAACAGAATTCCCAGAACTTAATTCACGCTACTTGAATTGTATGGTCTAAGCAGTGGAAAAGAGAAATAAAAACAGTCTACCAGAATGTGTTAAGAATCAGAGAGAATTAAACTGTTTAAAGAATCCAGAATATTTGAAGAATTAGAGAAAAGCAAATTTGATTTGTAACCTCCTCACTAAGGCACGTATAAAATATGAGCATATTTATGACCAAACTTGGAGGATTTTTTTTTCTTTTTATGGTTTCATTGTGTTTATTTCTGTATGCGAACTACCACATAACATAAAACCAGAAAACACATCCTGAGCCTTTTGGAAGAAATAGCATCCTTCACACATAAATCTTTGTGCCTCTTTATCTTGATGGCTAGTGTACGTATTTTGGTCATAACAATAATTTGTGTCAAGCTTAACTATTTTAATTCGTCTCAGAGTCCCTAATGGCCATTAAAGTAGTAAATGCTGTGGGGCATTATTATAGCCTTTAGTTCTAGAGACGCTGATTACTTGGCATGATTAGAGGTGAGCAAGTTTCAGCTATGAAATTATTTTGCATCTCTTAATCAACCTTTCCTCATTGCAAGCAAATAAAGGAAACAATAAAAACTTAAAAAAATTATAGGGCCAAAGGAATTAAAAAGAGCATATAGTAAAAGACAAATAGCTACCATTATAATTTTAAACTGTTTTTCAAAAACATATGTATTACTCTAAATACAGCTATTAAGCAAAATTATATATATTTTCATATCTATAACCTAATATCAATATAAATTCACATATATTATATATCAATATAATAAATTCCAAGTGGGAGTAGAACAGCTAACTTAGAGTAGTGATATTAAAGAAAGAAGAGATATTTCTAAACCAGGGTGTCTTATTTGAGGATTCATAGCCACCTCCAAACATAATTCTTTTAACTCAGCTAAATTCTTTTTAACTTTTCTCATCAGAGAAGATGAGGAAATTTGACCACAGCTTGATAACCCTTTAGTCAGGAAAAAAACTTGAAAAATGAATAAACTTTTAGTAAAGTACCTAAATTTTATCTCTGCAGGTTTTTTCCCCACTAGCATATATGAAATTCACTGCAAAAAAAAAAAAAAAAAGTCTGTTTTCCACAGATGAGCTTTTTTTTTTCTTTTAATTTGCCTAATTGCTGGGCTTTGACATGACAGCGAAAATAAACTTGTTTCCCATCTTTACTTTGGCACTAACAGGCAATGCTCATTGAATTAGTGGTAATTTCCTAGTGAATTTGGGTTTTTTTACTCTTTTTTTTTATAAGGGAGTGGCAGAGGCAGAGGGAGAGAGAGAATCCTAAGCAGGCCCCATGCTCAGCAAGAGCCCAACGTGAGGCTCAATCTCCCGACCTTGAGATCATGACCTGAGCAGAAATCAAGAGTCTAATGCTTAACTGACTGAGCCACCCAGGCACCCTTCCTAATGAATTTTCAGATGGACTATATTTTTAAAGGACAATTTGTGTTTTATGAAAGGTATGTGTCAACTGGTACTATCTGCTATGGTTAGGACGGTTTCAAAGTATGTCTCTCTTCAACTGGCTAAGGGAGCATGTAAAATTAAATATACTTCTTTTAATTAGGTACACTCTGGTTTCCAGTCATTCTCCCAACTTTGCATAGATTTCTTATGCAAATAATACCATTAGATATGAAATTCTTAATTTTCTATGAACAGCTATGATATTAAATACTTTTTTTTCCACTAGAAAACATAGACATCAGTTTAAGTCAGAGTAATGGTCTAGAACTTTCTGGGCTTGATAGCCATAGCCCTGCATTTCAGTTCTTACTCATCCACTTAAACTGTTGTGTTACTTAAACTGTCCAGTCTCAGTTTTCTGTAAAATGAGAATATATATGATAATGTCCATCAAATACAGTTTTCACGATGATTAGAGACAATTTATTGGTTCTTAACATATATAGTGTCTGCTGCTTAGTTGACACCCATTAAATGGCAACAATATTATTTTAAAATATTTTCCAAAGAAGAGGAATGAATATTTAAAGATCATCATATATCTGTTTATTTAATGCTGAAAAACATGACAGTGTAGTGTCTTTAGCATCAGTTTCTTATACTTAGCTACTCTTACCTATCCTTCCCCTAACTACAATTCCTTTCAATATTTTCTTTGGCTCCAACTATAAGAAAGGCCTTTTATCTATATATAAGAGTTTGTAGAAGCTTAGAACATCACTTGTGGAAGGCTGGAAGTCACAGACAACAGAGACAGCAGGGAAGGGTCTCTGGTTTCACACCAACTTGCAGAATGCCACGCTTGGGCAGGATCCAGACAGCTTCCCTTGGGGTCTCTCCAGGAAAGGGATTCCAATCTCCTGTGGCTTTCCCTTCTGTGAATAGGCAAAAGAATGTATTTGTGAGGGGGGTGATGAATGTTTGGGGGCTAAGCGCCAAGAAGAATGGATTCTGGTGCCAGTCATTGAGAAGAATGCTGGGGAATGCCAGCTGCCCAGAAGCTGGAAAACTTGTGCTCCAGCCCCATAAGATTCTGAGAACAGGTGCAGCCCCTACAGCTGGGGGTACTTAGACAGACCACTGAAGACTTTCAGGTTGGTTGACCAGACAGTGCTACTGGTCTCTGCGGCAGAGTGGGTGCTGATCGTATGCTCTTAAGGTCTCTTCGTTTCTTTGTTTACGACTATTAGTCCTTCAGTTTAGTGAGAAGAAAACCATTCTTGAAAGTGTCCTGTGAACATACATCCTCCAATGACCTTGGGGGACAAAAATTGTAAGAATCACTGGGCACGAACTGATAATACAAAATTAGATAAAAATGCCATAGTGTTCTGCATTAAGGTGAAATTATCTATATGATCAATATATTTTTATTAACAATATTTATTTATTTATTTATTTAAGAGAGAGAGAACATGTGTACATGAGTAGGAGGAGGGGCGAGGGAGAAAATCTCAAGCAGACTCCCTGCTGAGCACAGAGCTAGGCATAGACTAGAGCTCAAGAACCATGAGATCATGACCTGAGCTGAAATCTCAAGTTGGTGGCTTCACCCACTGGGCCCACCAAGTGCCCCTCTATATGGTCAATGTATTATATCAAACAAGATTGGGAAGATGGAACCATGAGCAGTTTGCATTAGACGTTTCTCTGTTTTCCTGGTAAAGGAGTGTCTCAACACAAAAGCTGCAAGACCTTGTGTGCAGTTCTGCCTTGCTGACTACTCTGTAGGTAACACTTAAATGTCACAGGCCATTGAGATTAGATATGATAAATAAAATTTTTAAAGTGCTTTGTGAATTTTGGAGGGCTATAAGGTGTTAATAATTTTAATAGTACTTCTGAAGATCTTGAAAAGGAGACATAAACCCCAGTGTTTGAATTAATATTTTCAAGGCCTAGAAAAAGATAAATGTAATTAAAAACAAATAATAAATTATAGGAAATTTAGATTTGTCTGTCATAAGTTTTATTTTTAGTTATTTCCAATAATATAAGTAGCAAATACCATTTTGTTTGCTCTCTTAGACCATTTCTATAATACTGAGTGATATGTAGATAAGTGAAAAACAGAACAAAAGCCTTACAACCAAAAAATATTAGCAGTGGCTTTTTCTGGTAGGAGGAGTTACAGGGATTTTATTTACTTCTTTTATATTTTAATACTTACAATTTTTTCATAAGTTCAGTGTGCTATTTTTATAATAAAACATGTCTAAAATATGATATAAAATTATTTAACTAATAATACTTTTATATTCCTAAATATTCAAAATCCATACTACCTACCCGATTTTTGTTCTGTTTATGATTGTGTGCTGAGATCATCATTCTTTTCCTTTGATTTCAAGAGATTTCATTGTCTTAATATGTCAGTTTTCAATAAGTTATAAAATATAACATTTTAAAAATCATCTTACAAATTATTGGTATCATCTGTTTTCTACCCTTAAGCATATTAAGATTTAAGGAACACTTACAAATCCATTGCTCCTTTACATTGTTACCAAAGATGCTCTTCTCTGCCAGAAATACAACTTCAGTCTTCCATCTTCTCGTTTTATGATGGATTCAAGTATAAGGTCAACCTTAATAACTGAGGCTTATCCATATACACTATGAAAATAATGCTCCCTTTTTTTATGCTTTCTCCTTGTTCCTATAATAATGCTCTAACATTCCTGAGTCATCTTTGACTTGCTGTTCCTACTATTAGTTTTATAAAATGAACACAAAATTGAATGTTATCAAGCATATTAGATGAATTTTTTAAAGTTTTTTAATGAAGTTATATATGTATAGTATATCTGATATATTTTATTGAAAGCTCATTAGTTCATAAGAATCATTTAAGAATATAAACTGTTACATAAACAGAACTTGTAGTTGGTATGAAGCATATTTTGGTAATTTTCGTAACAGTTGAGATGTGCTTTCACATTGATCTTCTGAGCCAGGATCATCCTAATTTGATGGTTCTTCTGTAACTGCTGCATGTAAGTGTTTCTGAATTGCTTACAAACCTCCTAGAACTGGTTTCCACTGAACTGTTCTTTTACATTGTGGCCTCTATTGAGACATTTTAATACAAACATCAACATACAATTCATTATTGTATTAATTCTGGGGCTATAAATGAGGACTTACTCTACCACATAACCCAAAATCCCCTTTATGAGAACCCACATGAAATGCATCTTTCATTATTTAATACCCAAAAAAGCTGCATATAATTACACTGGTGTATTTCAATTTATGAACATAATGGAGAAGTTTAATGTCTCAAGATTCTTTGAATACCCTTGCTGGTAGGAACCATGCAGTCAATCTATGATCCTCCTACCAGCAACTGGACAGGGCCTGATTTTACAGAGTGTGTCTAATTATTGCATTCCTGGAGGAATTTAATACAGTATTAAAATTTATTTCCATTCAACCTTATTTACAAATTCATTTAATTTTTTATCTTGTATTATACTTGTCTCTGTAATTCACCTTATATTTTTAAATAGAAATGTCATGAAATGAGTCACAAGGAGGATGGTGCCCTTTTTAAATAAGCAATTTACATATAGCAACAAGGTTTTACTGGGAAAAGTTGGACAATTGGGAAGGCAATAAACTTCAAATAATGTATATTCATTTAAAAGTACATATTCATTGGGGAGGGTATGTGCTATGTTGAGTGCTCTGAAATGTGTAAGCCTGATGATTCACAGACCTGTACCCCTGGGGCAAATAATACATTATATGTTAATTTTAAAAAGTACATATTAATTTTTTCCCATATAATTTCTACTAGTTCCTATTTTTAAAAATTTGAAACAGTTACATGAGCTATGACATTGTTCCAAATATTTTAAGCAAATTCATATACAAAGATCTATTCAAATATCTTGCTGACTATTAAAGTACTTTCCTAAGTTTGCAATTTGTGATTATTTTATATTGATAGATGGGGAAAAGAAAGTAAGAATGATCATATTTATGTACTTGAAGAAAGCCAAAGCTTTGCATTCTTGTCGGTAACTAGTGACTATATAATTCCATTAATTTTCGGTATTGCACATACTATAGAGGCAATAAAAGTTGAAAAACTGATGAGGTTCTTGGTACTTAGCTGTATATACTAATGAGAGAGGAGTCTTTGATTTTGACCTTTACATAGCAACTTTGGTGAGGATTGACCGGTCAACAGTAGGTTTCTTCTGTCCCTAGGAGAAAAGGAACCTGGTCATAGGTCCTTATGAAGAACAACAAAAGGAAGACCAGGAAAAGCTAATCCATCTCAGGAGAGCTGCCACTCTTTCACCAGAGGGCACTATGGGATCTTGAGAGAATCCTTGCTTCAGAAAATAGAACGAACGATGAGAAGGAGCAGAGAGTCAGTGACTCAGTCTTCTTTGGTTAATTCCTCCCCTCCCTCTACTGACGTGGGTGCTAGGAATGCTTAATATAATCTACCTGTGTGGCTAGGGTGTTTGGGGATAAATTATCTCCCTCTCCCCATCTTATTCTTTGGGTTCTTGGATAGGAAACACCCACTCATGGAATGCCTCTCTCTAGGGCAGCTTGCTGACAAATCTAGGTTTTAGTTAGAAGCCTGGAAGGCCCTTGTTGAACTGGCAAGCCTATTATAGGAATGTTAATACTGGATTTACACAATGGTAGATAGAGACTTTTACCCTGAATTTAGTAGGTACCCTTAAATGATGTCTACTCTTAAATTTTGAGGGGTAATATAAACAAATGTCATCAATACTTAAACTGATGATCTTTTAAAAATTAGACCAACATGCCAATGTACCTGAACTTCTTGTTCTTGCTATTACGAATGACACTTTATATTAATATATTGCCACAGATAAAACATCGAAAGCAATTTGACTCTTCACATTATTTGGTGTGACCTTATGTTTTACAGCTTTTCTTAGACCAATAGATCCCTACTATTACCTATGTCACATTTCATTCAGTTCAAAATGAGCATTAAGCAGCACTTCAGTTCTATTTATCAATGATAAAAAAGTTGTAACATTCTGAAGCTCACATAAATAAATTCCAAAATATTTACAAAAGACTTCAGTATTACTGTAGATCTGGGTAACAGTATGTCATGATACTTGTTTGTTATTGCTTATTGATTTAATGATTTTATATTGTTTAATGATTTTTGTTTTTTGCTTTTCCGAGATATTAGGCTGCAAAGGACTGAAAAGAACTGGAACATAAATAATAGGAAATAAGGAAACATTGACTTTAGAATTTTTATAGACTTAAATCATAATTTATCCTTTTAGTTCTATGACCTTCACTAGATGGCTCAATGACTTTGTCTTCCTAAGCCTGAAATGAGAGCTTCTTTGTAAACTTAGAACACCCTATCATTCCTTTCTTTCCTAAGATGTTTTTGTATAATAGTATCATTCCTTATAATGGAAACCTGCAACTATGTTGCTAGGCAACATTGTAATAGAGACTTACAGCTATCACTTGATCTTATTTCAGTTTTCCCAGTTGAAAGCTTTAGAACATTGACATTCTGATTCAAAATTAATCTCAGGGTGCCTGGGTGGTGCAGTTAGTTGAGAACCTGGGTTTGGTTTGAGCTTAGGTCATGATCTCAGAGTTGTGAGATGGAGCCTCACCTTGGGGTCCATGCTCAGTGCGGAGTTGATCTGAGATTCTCTCTCCCTCTCCTTCTGCCCCTCCTGCTCATTATCTCTCCCTCATAAATAAATAAAACCTCAAAATTAATTTTATCTAAGTCAGTTTTTGGGACAGAAGATGGTAAGATCATCAAAAGCAGTTTTGCTCAAAGTGAAGACAAGGTAAAATGGGTAAGCCTATTTTAAAAGTCCACCAGGATGTACTAAGAAAGAAAAGGCTGGTCATCCTATATAAGTATTGCTTTAGTTAGGGATTTCTAGTCACAAAACATAGAGAAGAAGAATTGAAGTTAGAAAAGTAATTTCTATATTCAATGCATATTTTTGCCTCTGACTATCTTGAAACAATAAAATTCAGTATTTAGGGGGGTGTGATAGTCTGTAATATATGGACTATCTGAAAATGGAAAGCTCTTTTTCTGTGGTAGGCTGAATAATGCCCCACCCCCAAAGCTATCCACATCTGATCCCTGGCACCTGTGATTGTTACCTTACAAAGGAAAGGGGCTTTGAAGCTGTGATTAAATTAAATCTTATTAGAGAGTAGATGAGATTATCCAGGTGGGTCCAGTGTAATCACAGGCATCCTTAGAAATGGGCAGCAAGAAGGTCAAAGGAAGAAGGTAATGTGATGCCAGAAGCTGGAGGAGAAGTGTTGGATGCTAGGCTACTACCTGAGGAACGTAAGCAGCCTCTAGAAGCTGGAAAAGTGAGGAAATGGGTTCTCCTCTACAACCTTCGGAAGGAACTAGCCCTGCTGACACCTTCAGACATTTTCACATTTTAGAATTCTAACCTTCAGACTGTAAGAGAATAAATTAGAGTTGTTTGAAACCACATAGTTTGTGGTAATTTGTTGTAGCAGCAGTAGAAAACCAGTGCATATTTCTTTGGTTCCTACTACTTCTAAACCCTAGCAGTTGGTGTTCAGTGCACATGTATTCATGCTCCTTCCCCACAAGTGGCCCTCCCTCCTCCAAGGCTCTGAGAAGGCAGAGACTCTAACAAATCTAATATCAGATTATCTATATTCATAGTATAATTAATAAGTAAACAAGTATTTAAACTACTGTGTTTTAACTGAAATAATATCATTATACTTAAACATACAAAAGAAGCTTAAAAATTGTCTCATTCTTTTTCAATAATAATCCCCTCCATTTGTGTAGCACAAAATTTCAAAGTATTCAGAAGCACAGGGTCTTATTTGCTCTTCACAACAACTGTGTTAAGTAGCCTGTTCAGGCACCATAACCCAACATAAAGATGCTACACAAAGTAAAGGTAAGTCAACTTCCCTACACTATAAACGAATCAAACAAGAGCCCAAATCCAAGACTTTCAATTAAAAATCTAGTCCTCTTCTTATAATCTGACTAAAAATCTACTTCTTTTCTCTCACTGAACTGGATACATTTCACTTACCTCTTCTTGTTTATTCTCCAGTTTATGTAGAAAACATTTTATCAAAAGAATTGGCCTCCCATAATCACATGGCTAATTACTTATCAGAATCAAAACATAAACTAAATTTTATGAGTTAACGAAAACTGAGGTAAAATTGAATCAACCATCACACAAAATAAACCTTGTGTGCTGGTCTTGGGTTATTGCCAAAGATAAGGTATCCTCTTCAAGATTATTCAATAATGTAAGATGTCACCTTGCAGGTGATGTATAATATAGGAGGATACTATAATATATACTATATTATAATAGTATAATAGGATATTATAATATATACTACAATATTACTGTATAATATAATTGTATAGATATAATAGATACTATTATAGTAGATAATATAATAGGATTATATAATAGATTAGATATGGGGAGGATACTATAATAATAATAATATAATAAGAGGATACTATAATAGGTATAATATCCTGTAGTATAATAGGTTACTATAACAGAGGAGATAAAATAAGGGTATAATATTATTTCTATTTCTTATGATATAATAAACAATAATAGCTAACATGAATATAGCACTAACAAAGCACCAAACACTTCTCTAAGCACTTACATGAGACAATTCATTTAATCCTCAGTAGCTATGATTTTTATCCTCATTTTACAGGTAAGGAAACTATATAGAAGTTAATAGATCTGGGCACTTGGGTGGCTCAGTAGGTAAGAGCCTGCCTTCGGCTCAGGTCATGATCCCAGAGTCCTAGGATGGAGTCCGTGCTCGGTAGGAAGCCTGCTTCTCTCTCTCCCCCTGCCTGCTACTCCCCCTGCTTGCTCTCTCTCTCTCTCTCTCTCTCTCTCTCTTGCTATCTTTCTCTCCTTGTCAAATAAAAAAAATTTTTTTTAATCTTAAAAAAAAAAGAAGTTAAAGATTTGCCCAATGTCATACAACTAGTAATTGGTAAGGCTACCACTTTGAATAATAGTAGTCTGACTTTAGAAGTCATAACTCTATACAATACTGATGGGTAATAAAGAGTATACAATTTTATAAACACAAAAATAGTCTCTTTTGATAGCTATTTATCATGTCATTTCATTCTATGTATGTATGTATATGTGTTATATTTTATTTATTTTTACTGTTGATCTGAACGCATCTAGGTTCATCTTAGAAAGAAGCAAAATACTTTAGAAAGAAACAGTGTTCATGATTGTTGGTCGTTATTATTACTCTTCTATTTCTTCTATTTCTGTGATAGTTATTGAGCACTCGCTTTGTGTCCAGCACTGTGCCCTTCATTAAGAGATAGACACAGTTCCTACTCTTATGGAGCATGAGCTTTTTTAGGTTTTAAATTCTCTATGTGTCGCAGTACTATTGATGGACTTGCCATATTTTTTGTAGAGCGGTTGTTGCTATATCTGTCTGTATTTTCAAACTGGTATCCTTTTTTTGTATTATATTTAAAATATTAACATACTATAGTATAGACAAGAGGTGTTCTAGGTTATAAAATGCCAAGTCTCACCACTTTCTTTCCTTTTTATTTAAGTATAATTAACATACAGTTTTATATTAGTTTCAAGTATACAGTGTAATGATTCAACAAATTATGTACATTTCTCAGTGTTTATCATGATAAATGTACTCTTAATTCCCTTTATCTATTTCACCCATTCTCCAACCACCTCCCCTCTGGCAACCACCAGCTTGTTTTCTATCTTTCAGTCTGTTGTTTGGTCTCTTTCATTGTTTATTCATTTCTCTTGTCTCTTCAATTCCACATATGAGTGTTTCAGTGACTCTCCAAATCTTGCTGGGACTCTGCCATCTCTTGATTGTCTCCACCTTATGTTAGAGTGACATGATACTAATGCAGTAGATTCTGTGAGATACATATGAAAATCACAGGTTGTATGCAGCTGCAAATTATGGATTGTTATTAACATTATTTATTCCGACCTACTGAAAAAATCTAATTTTTAGCAATTAAAGGTAAAGAATTCTTGTGTTAATGGTATTGATACTGGGATTGAACTCCTTAAAATTGTTTTGTTTTTATCTTATTTCTTTGCTGTGTCATGCAACTTTTATTTGATGATTAATTGCTGAATTATATATATATTTTTTGCTTACAACTGGCATATGTTTAGGGACATTGAATGTATATGACGTATTGAATATTTTTGTATCCATAAAAATATTATGACATTTTCACATGCTGTTCGGTATATTTACCATACTTTTAAAGTTTTTCTTAATTGAATGTGCTTTCCTATATCACCGTGAAGGATATTTTTCACTTACATATTCTTTGTGCTCATTCGTTCAACTGGGCACACAGAAAACATTTTATGAAAAAGATTACAAAAAACATAAATGACAAATGCTTCAAAAGTATTTTGAAGAAACATATAAACATATGAGGCTCCACTATCACACATCCAAATCCTGAGACTTCATTTTTTTTTCCTATACATTTTAAATATATCACATTGGTAGACTATGCAAATTCAGTAACAGTAGTCTCGTAGTTCAAAAGTAAGGGTGAGAATTACTCTTGTCAGGAGCTAGGCCGTACTTGAGCTTTAGTATACAAATGGATATTCCTAGTAACTTTATAAGCTCCCTGGAACTACTCAATTATAAAAGAAACCATGATTAGTTTGTCTTCCAGAGTTGCTTCTTATATAATAGAAAGTAAGACATAAATAACTTTCCCTCATTGTCTTTCTTTACAGAGTCTTGATTTGCATTTGGCTAGTACACGACTTAACAATCTTAATTAGATCATCCTTTTATTCACCTAAAAATAGCTATTGAAACATTAGACACCATCATTTTGTACCAGACCAAGGAAGTCATTTGTGAAAGAACAAATCTTTCTATAAGCAATGTCATGTAGTCCTAGTACACATTGGGAACAAATGAGTGGTGAGTAGCAAGTCCTTAGAGAAGACTATACTTTTTTGTTTTTTGTAAGTTAGAAAGGGGAGAGAAAAGTATTTTAGGTATCTGGTACATTAATCAACCAAGAAAATACTGAAATATATATTTTGTTTTGAGGATAACTTTTATCCTGTGAATATTGCACATTACTTCTTTATGTGAGAGAAAAGAAATTAGCTTCACTCAACTCATTACGACTCACAGCATATTATATGAGAAGACATTAGAATATGAAACAGCAAAAGTTTCCCATCTCAAAGCAGTTTCAAAGATGGAGGAAATTACATTTTGTTCGCTTTATATTCCCATTTCTAATCACTAATTTCTGCAATCAGCTACGAGGGTGATGAACTGTAGAACTGGGAAATTTCATTTTCCAGAAATCTGCTCATAAAAAGCGTGCAAAAGAAACCCATTAACCTCTTCAGAAACTGGGGGCCTGGGTGGTTCAGTGGGTTAAAGCCTCTGCCTTCAGCTCAGGTCATGATCTCATAAGGGTCCTGGGATCCAGCCCCACATTGGGCTCTCTGCTCAGCAGGGAGCCTGCTTCCTCCTCTCTTTCTGCCTGCCTCTCAGCATACTTGTGATCCCTCTCTCTCTCTCTCTCTCTCTCTCTCTCTCTCTCTCTCTCTGTCAAATAAATAAATAAAAATCTTAAAAAAAAATCCTCTTCAGAAACTAACTTCCACCTGAGTGGCAGTGCCTAAGCTCAAGAAGCATAGATGCAAAGGGTTCTTTGCCTGATCAGCTCTCTAAGGGAGCAGGTATGTTGTTTAGAAAATTTTCCACAAGGGCAAACTTTCTATAAGAAATGAGTCACATTAGAAACTCTCAAAGTTTGGTTTGGGTTACCTCAAAGAGTTGAACAGCTATAATGAATAAGTACCCTGAATTTATTTGATTCTATCCTACAATGAGTTTACCATTGAGCTACATACCTTGTCTTATCTACTCTTCATTTCTTTAGGTCTCTAAAGGGATGTCGAGTCCTCCACAATGTTGGTCCTCATTCATTCAGCTTTTCACATGATGTTAGATATTTTCCTCTTTGATCTCTCCTGGAATATTTTTCTTAATTCTATTATTGTCTTTACCATAATACTATGTCTTTACCATAGTACTATTTTCTTACACCTCAGTATTAAATTCCAAAATATAAATTTCTCCAGACATAGATAAAATCTTGTATTCACTTATCCCCCTCTCTACTGTAGTATATTATCTGAAGTTTTCCCAAAAGTAAACTCTGAGTCAAGGATTCAAATGCAAGTAGTTTATTTCAGAAGGGCAGAGAACCCTGGTATGAAAATGGGGCAAGCAATACAGAACAGAGAAAATTATTAAGGGGTGAACTATTAGATATATTAAATGTTAGGGGAAACTTGAGAAAAATGGTCCAAAACCTAGTCCTCAGATTTATCCTTCCTGAGGACAGAGGAAGTTGGGTAACTGAATACCAGCTACTAAGAGGAACTGATGGAGGTATACTCATTCCTTGGCCCTTCCAGACTGCTGCTCTGCAATCATGAGCACCACAGCTTTCTGGAGTGTAAGGAAAAAAGCCCCTTGGGCACATGTCTACAGATATTGACACTTGGAAGTCTACCTGAACGCATCAAGAGTATCAAGGGATGTGAAATACATAATGGATGTTAAAGTCTGCATTTTGTACTGCTCTGATTTATTTGTGCCTCATGTTAAATTTCCTCTCTCTCAGTCCTGCTTCTTTAGTATGGTTTCCAGTCACAATTTCTAGGGAGGAGAGAGACATCATAAAGGAGGGTTAGTGGAATAAATTACAGTTTCCACTACTGCAATTGATATCTGTCATCTTTTTCCTCTTCTACCCACTCCAGATTCCCCTCACCTCCCACCAGCACTTCTGTTTTGGAATGTTTGGCTGATGGCATAATGCAGACCTCATTTCTGATGAGTTGGGGGTCCTTGCTATCATGTCCTTGGCAGGCTAAAGTGACTGCCGGTGCCCATCTACAATTACTACTAGATATAGAAGCACAAAATAGCTGTTCAAGTGAATCTCCTTCTCCACATTATAGGACAGCAGTCTTAGCACCCCATAATAATCAGGATCAATTTTCTATTCTGGCATAAGAACGACTTTTTCCTGATAGTCTACTGGCCATTCAGATGTAGCCATAACTTTTATTCTTGTGTGCTAAATTTAGTGGTGCTATCAACCTTTCCTAGACAATTCATCTTCTTCATTTTGTTTTGCAAACCTTGCCTCTGCTGCAAAAGCTCTGTGGTTGAACATCAGTGTGGGACACAGAAATGCATCATCTCTGTGCCTGATCCTATAGGTACATCCATTCCTCCACACTCCCCCTCACCCCCAAGAACGGTATACCTCACGTTTCAATGTTCTCTCGGGTCCCTGGCCAAACAGCTGAGCCATTTGCTGCTGCTCAGAATTTTGTGAACTTATTTATCTCAGGTCAGCTCTCCCTCTACACAAATTTGATTATTTGAATCTCTGCCCACTGAGATACAATCTCTCCTCACAGTCACTCAGAGATACACTTTAGTGGGATTCTTACGCGGCAGCAGAACATTGTATGGTTC
Source organism: Ailurus styani (assembly GCA_002007465.1). NCBI lineage: Eukaryota > Metazoa > Chordata > Mammalia > Carnivora > Ailuridae > Ailurus > Ailurus styani. Next base: position 1,250,103 of record LNAC01000113.1, read on the forward strand.
TATCCATATATCTATACAGCCATTATGAACAGGCTCTTAGTTTTTCTCCTTTCCAATCACTGGTCATTGGGGGCTTCCTTAGAGACCATAGGTATAAACTGTGGGAGAATCATCCATGAGACAAGAACAGAAGGCATGGCCACCTGCATTATAAGTTACTTCTACCCTCTAAGTCTGACTGGGTCTGATTCAAAGTGTTTAATTTCAATCGTGTGATGGATTACTCTGCATCCAATCACTGCTGTGACTTTCTGGGCTTTGTAATTATCAGCTCATGTTGGGCGGCTCTGCTAGCACAGCCACTTAATCGCTCAGCTTCTGTTGTCTGGCATGTGCTAGGGCTGAGTAGCAAGTCGGGAACTATTTTTAATATGGTCACTACCTCTTTGCTGGAGTTGGCATGTCTTTGCTCTAAAAGTCCCAGGGTCTGTGCTGTGACCCTTCTACTGGGACTTGTCAGAGATTTTAGCAAAGCATTTTAATATGTCAGGAAACTTTAAATTGACAGCTTTCTAAGCCATCCACTGAATGGGGCAGATTGTATTTTCAAATGTGATATGTGCTTTCTTCAAAATATGAAGAAGCTAGGGTGCCTGGGTGGCTCAGATGGTTAAGCGTCTGCCTTCAGCTCAGGTCATGATCTCCAGGTCCTGGGATCAAGCCCCACATTAGGCCCCCAGCTCATTGCGGAGTCTGCTTCTCCCTCTCCCTCTGTCTTTACCCCTGCTTGTGCTCTCTCTCTCTCCATCTCTGTCTCTGTATCTTTCTCAAATGAATAAATAAAATCTTTAAAAAAATATGAAGCAGACTACTAAGTTCTGTACATTTTCTTAGTGGTAGGGGGCGCAATATGCAATAGTTTGTCTTTTATCTTAGAGGAGATATCTTGACATACTTCTAAACTCTGGACACTTAAAAACTATACTTGTGTGACATATTCTGGAAACTTTTGATGACTTATCTTCTACCCCATGATATATATGGCCTTATGAGGCCATCCAGAGCACATGACACTTACCTTTCTTTAGGTTAAATTAACATGGTGTCCTCAAGGTAGTAGATCAGTGTGATGTAATGTGAAATGTCCTGATGGTCAAGGTCCCGTCTGACTTTCTTGTGATGAAGAGAGTCAACCTCTTCCACTGACAAAACTGAATCTATACTGCTATTTATTCCCAGTGAATGTGAATGATTCTGATTCTCTGTGACAGGGATTAAAGAAATATACTAGTTAAATCAATAGCTAGATACCAAGTTCTAGAATTTATGTAAAATCTTATAGTAAAGACACCACCTACAACACAATAACTGTGATTAGGACTACCACTTGAATAATTTATGGTAGTCTGTCATTGTTGTAACCCATGTGACTTTTTTAGGGACCGGACTAGTAAACAGGGATCTAAGTGGTATCATGACCCCTGGATCTTTAAGTTATTGAGACTAGCACTAATATTTATCGTTTTATCCAGAGTAGAGCATTAGTTCTGATTTACTACATCAGTCAGGGAAAAGAGAGTAGTTTGAGGGCTTCCCCTTAGCCTTTTTTATCATTATGGCTTTTACTCCAAAAGACAAGAAACCAACGTGTGAATCAAGACAACTACAATGTATCTCCATCCAAAAGAAGTAGGCCTGGGAAACAATTGGACACATTGTGAGATGGGGTTTATTTAGGATCCCAGCTATCACCTGGCCTTTATATGCCCCACTCCAACAGTAGGGCCATGCTGGCATTTGAGTCTTCCAGTATCATTGTCATTCTACATTCTGTATTCAAATGTCCTAAAAATTTTAGTAGACCCATTTTCCCATTGTACAAACATTTAGTAAGTAAATTTGGTGAATTTGGAGGAAAATCACTACTCAATTTATTCGCCATTTGGGGTTTGTTTGCAAAATGAGCTAGCCTCCAACTTAAACAATGAGCTCTGTGTCATAGAATTGCCTCATCTGTAGAAACTAGATGAGACATCATGGTTTTCCATTGTGGCCACTGATGTCAGTCTTTAGTTCCCTTATTCTTGATCTTTTCTGGTCACATAGGTTAAGGAAGATACTTGTCATCTTTTTCTCTATTTTACCTCTTAGAATATCAAGGTATGTTAGCTATTATTATAGATTATTGCAAGTCAGGTCCCCTTAGATGACATCTACTTTGCTTCTGACAGTTAAATGTTTCTACATGACCCTTATTATCTCAGAATTGTATTATCTCCTTTGACTCTAGTGAGCCCAATACCACAGAGATTTACCCTGCTGCCAATCTTGATTTAAAAACAGGCAACAGTAAGCTTCTTAATGATGCTAGGGCCCTTTCCACCATTGTTACTGTTATAATAAAGTAGCTCTTTCTGCAGTCTACTAGGAAATATAGACAGCTGATATGTCTTTGTATCTTTGGGAATAAACTCTTTCATTCTTCTCCTTTTGTACCTTCCTCAATATTCTATCGAGACACCCGAGTCCAGCATCCTTATGATCCATTCCCAGGAAGCTTCTAATGTTTCCCGATAATAGATAAGTTACGTCTTGCAGCTCTATTAGTGATAAACATTTTTCTTCTAAAGCAGAAGAAATACTTCCCTCGGGCCATGCTGAAAATATGATCCTAGTTATTTGCCTAGAATGTGCAAGGGAAGATGGGGTCGAATCTCAGAGGACAAATATTATTTTTTGAGTCATCTGTCTCTTGTAAGTCCTCTGCGTGGTCCTCAGACAAGAACAATTTTCTGTCTTTGAGCAAGAGGCAGTAAACCACTTCTACAGTCCCAGAGCATTCATGGAATGTGGAGGTTCAAGGTTGCTTAGTACATTCACACAGATGTTCTCATCTAAATTTCAAGGTCCTAATACTTCTGCATCATAATCTTTACCCTAAATCAAAGGCCTCCTGTGACTTAAAGGGAGAAAAAGGGACAAAACAAACAAAAACTGCAATTTTCTTCACTCACAGTCTTATACTGGGCCTTGTTTTTAGGCCTTAACACACCAGCTACAGGAGGTGAGAGTCTTGGCTCCACATAAAGAACTTCTGATTCTTTCATTGTGGTCTGAATTGGTGGTTGGTGAACTTAAACCTGTCCTTTCCTTTCTTTATTGCATCATTAGCATTGAATGAGAGCCGACCAACTCCATATATCTCGAAGTTCCCGTTTTCGCCATATGAGCCAAATGTTGAGAAATTACGTGATCAACGCATCCCTTTATCTCTATTGTTTCCCAGTTCAGTACAGGAGAGACTTAATAATTGTAACACTATAGCATTCCAGGGATTATGCTTCCTCTAGCAGAACCACCAATGGGCTTCTTGTTGTCATTTGACTATAATGATCCAGGAACTGCTTCTTGGGACCACTTCTGATAAACTGTCTTAAAGTGAGTTTTTCAAAAGGAGATCCTAAGATAAGAATTTGAGTGTAAGTAATTACTTGAAAGTGCAGGAAACATGGTTTTGGAAGTGGGGGACATAATACAGGAAGGGAAAACTGTCAATAAATGGTGAGCTTTTTTTTTAAGATTTTTTATTTATTTATTTGAGAGAGATAGTGAGAGAGAGCATGAGAGGAGAGAAGGTCAGAGGGAGAAGCAGACTCCCCATGGAGCTGGGAGCCTGATGCGGGACTCGATCCCGGGACTCCAGGATCATGACCTGAGCCGAAGACAGTTGCTTAACCAACTGAGCCACCCAAGCGCCCCAAACGGTGAGCTTTTAAATGTTCATCAGAGCTGTTTAATATGAATCTAAAGCATGGTGCAATTCTGAAGAAAGATGAATAACATATCTAAAAATTACTCTCCCCGAGGAATAAGGGAACTAGAATATTTATATATCATCTCCTGACAGTAATTCACTAAGAGCTCCTGGTGGTAGTAATGATAGTGGGTTCCATGATGAATATTACAACTTTTAAGTTTCAATTAAAAAAAAACCAAAACTCTTGGGCCCAGAGATGAACATGCTGACATTTGGAACTTAAAACATTTAAAGAAGGTAATGTGTGGGCATAAAGAACATCCACTACACATTGTATATAGGATATATTAAGTGTAGAAAAATATATGAATAATATTAATCATTAATGGGAAGCTGGGCTCTTAGGAAGTTAATTTTCATATGAAGGTAATTAAACTTTCAAAAGTTTGAGTGTCAGGGAACTTATTTGAAAGCAGGAGTTTATTGCAGTTCTTGTTATGGCTGCAAGTGACAAACTCAAACAGTGAATATTTACCATCTCTCATAACATGAAGCCTGGAGGCGAGAGAGTCTCAAGAGTTGATAAATGCAGCAACTTAGAGTTCATGTGCCACATTTCTTCTGTCTTTTTGCTCAGCCATTCTCAGCCTGGATGTATCATAGCACGTATGTTAGTTTGGCTCCTCCTCACAGTTCAAGGGGCTCATGTGCAAAGGATAATATCCAGACAAGGAATATATCTGTTTTGTGTCCACATTTTTACTCTGAAGAAAATCTCAAATATCCTGTAGCAAAGTTTTCCTCACTTTCCATTGCCAGGATTATATATATATATATGCCCACGTCTAAACTAACCACATGGCAGTTGGGAGACAATTCTCCTTGGCAGTCTCATGTTTCTGCATGTATTGCAAGAAGAGGTACCGAGTGCTCTCTGTTCTGGACCATCATTTGAAGGATGTTTGCATAATGAAAAAGCCTTGAATGATAGAAATAGTGTGTCCCTCTGGAGCAGAGAGTAAGTTTATTTATACTTTTGGCAAATAAAGATAGTGTCTTCCTTGGGATTAAAGACAGGCTTGCTTATTAAACATTATAAAAAACTGAGGTTCCTTAAGTTTCAGTTTCTTCTTCTGTGTTGTACCCCACTGTGTGTGCAGGGGTCAGCTGTCCCTATATTCATCACTTTGTGGGGAGCAGGGCTCAGAGAACTGGTGAAAAAGCTGCCGGTATTCTGGCTACTGATAATGCGGTGGGTGTTAAACTGTGCTTCATCCGACTCGGAAATAACGTGTCTTCTACAAGAAACTGTGGAACTGTGGTGGGCTAACTTGTTAGCTAGCAAGTTGGGTAGAAACTCAGAGCTGCACAATTCATGAGACAAAGGGAATAAAAAGCTCAAATACATAAAGGCTTACACCCTGAATCTGGGAATATTTTAGACAATTTCACTTAAGGGCAGAGCAAAGAAAATTAGAAGTCTATTTATAAAGAAGTACATATTTGGAGATGGCCATGGGATGAATAGCAACAATAACAATAACACACATACACATATACACAAACTGTTTTCCACAAGGCTAATAAATACCTTGTAAAATAATTTTGATTATTAGTATGTATTTAATAATTCTAGCCATTTGATAGATATTTAACGAGTGCATAAATCCTTTTATAAGAATGGATTATGGCATGACTATTGCTTTTCAAAATAATTTATGAATATATAAAGTAATATATAAATATTTTAAAATTCCAAATACAAAATATAAGTTAAATATCCATTTTTGCTTCACAATGGCTGAATAAATGCAATTTTTAAAAATCTCTCTTGAAAGATAGAAGAAACATAAAATTTAAAATAAATTTTTAGCAATATTAGGAAATATGTAAGGTAGCCATTAGCAGATAAAAGGGAGAAGAATTTCTGAGAAGGTAAACAAAAATGAGAACAGGTTACACTGATAATCAATTCTAATAAAGCCAAGATGCAAATTTGGGTTAAGAGTATTATTTTTAATAATATGAGAGTATATAGAATGGAAACCTTAGAACCATTCTTATGCATAAATTAAAATTTGCCAAAAATAGGACTACTCACGATCCAGCAATTGCACTACTAGGTATTTCCCAAAGGATACAAAAATACGGTTTTGAAGGGATACATGTATCCTGATGTTTATAGCATCCAAAGTATAGAAAGAGCCCAAATGTCCATGGACTGATGAATGGATAAAGAAGATGTCAGTCAGAGATGCCATTCAGCAAAATAAGTCAGTCAGAAAAAGACAAATACCATAGGTTTCATTCATATGTGGAATTTAAGAAACAAAACAGGTGAACCTTTGGGAGGGGTGGGGAAAAGACAAAGGGAAACAAACTGTGAGAGACTCTTAAGGATAGAGAGCAAATTGAGGATTGATGGAGAGAGGTGGGTGGAGAATGGGCTAGATGGGTGATGGGTATTAAGGAGGGTACTTTGATGAGCACTGGATGTTGTATGTAAGTGATAAACCACTGAATTCTACTCCTAAAACTAATACTGTACTGTATGTTAATTAACTAAAATTTAAATAAAATCTTGGGGAAAAAATTTGCCATAAGATTTGTTTCAATAGTTGGAACAAAAGAAATGCACATTTCCAATTCATATCTATGCTTAACAATAAATGTGGGTAAATAAATCTGTGTAAATATAAGATCTCAATAAAAAATATCCTAGAAGCAAAAATACAAACAAAAACAAAAGAGATTTTGTTCTTTGCATGATGAAAAACTTTAATTGAAAAATAAATCTATCTTTATAAATAGATTTTAGATGTGGAGGGCCTTTCTAAAAAAGAAGAGAAAGGAGCTCTAAGGAAAAAGACTGGCAAATTTAGCTGAATAAAAAAGTCTTGTGCATGTCAAAATTCATCATGATCAATGTCCAATAAAGCCATAGTTTGAAAAAATTTTGAAACTTCTACAAATTAACATTAAAAAAGACAAGTAACTTAACAGATACATTTGCAAGATGTATGAAAAAGTAATTAGAAAAGGTGCTGAAACTGGAAAAGATGCTTAAATGTATTGGCAATAAAAAGGATTTAAAACGAGATATTTTAGAACTAATTACTTGGGCAAATTACTCAAAATTGATAATACTGAAGGTTAGTAATGGAAAAAGATTTTTTTCATACATTATTTTGTGGGAGAAGGAATTGGTACAATACTTTTGTGGGCGATTTGACAGAATGTATAAATTGTCAAAATTTACCTCTGTGTTATTTCAGACATGCAAGAATCTTTCTCTATTAGAATATTCCTTATAGATATGGTAATAATAGTCAACAATTAGAAAGTAAACTAAGTATCCAATAAGAGAAGAGTGGTTAATTAATACATTTCTATGGACTATTTCATAATTAGCTGATCAGCCAAATCCCAACAGACTGCTGGCTGTTTGTATGGATGAGCCCAGCCAAGACCAGGAAAATCTGTTGGCAGGCATACTGTCACAAACTGGTGGGGTAAATATATCTATTTTGTATGCCACGAAACACTGTTGTTTATCTGTTATACTGCATTATTGTAATAATAATTATTGAAAACACATGTAACTGAGAAAATACTAGTAACCAGAAATTTTAGAGACTTTATATATAACTATTAAGAAGAAGAAAGTGAAACAACCCAAAAGAAGATAGTCTAAATGACAACAAACCAAAAAGGATGTATAATATCATTAAAAATCAGAAAAATGCAAATTAAAATTACAGTCATCCTATTATGCATCTACTAGATTGACAAAAATTTAATACTGACACTATTGTGTATTAGTAAGAAAGCTCCAAGAAATGAGAATTTTCTTTACTGTTGGTGAGTGTGTAAATTGTACAACTTTGGAAAAGAATTATCTTTTATTTATTATCCAATGAAGTTGAAGATACATACACCCAGTATCTAATCAATTTTACTTCTAAGTATATACTCTAAGTATGTACTCTTACACATACGCAGAAGGAAATATAGATAGTAGAATGTTCACAGCAGCACTGCTCATAATAGCAAACACTGGAATCCAACAAAAGGCCCTATTGATATTGTATGAGGTTAATACACTGTGGTACATCTATTCATCAGCATACTTAATATACAACGGTGAAAATGATCAAACTACAGAAAGATCAGTCATGACAGTTAAATCTCACAAAGAAAATGTTGAGTATAAAAATAATCACAGAAGAATAAAAAAAGTGTGTCTCAATTCAAATAAAATTTTCTTAATTTAAAAATTAAATATACTTGATGGATTCATATGTAGATTTAAAAACCACAAAGAAAACTTGCGAGAATAATCATCTTAAAAATCACAAGAGTGGTAGTATATAAGGAAATGCTGTGGAATAGGACACGTTAAATGGTTCTAAGTGACTGCAATGCTCATTTCTTAACCTGAGACATAGATGATTTATAGATTTTTTTTTCATTTTGGTAGTCATTGACATTCTTCTACTAAATGGAATTGTAGAGGAAAATTGCATTTTGGGAAAAAGATAGTTATTATAATTATTAGATAGTATATATATAGCTGTCTTATATAGTTCAACTTATATACATTTATATTTTCTCTTTTTCTTTTTTTTTAAGATTTTATTTTTTATTTGACAGAGAGAGATCACAAGTAGGCAGAGGCAGGCAAAGGGAGAGGAGGAAGCAGGAGCCCCGCCGAGCAGGGAGCCCGATGCGGGCCTTGATCCCAGGACCCTGAGACCATGACCTGAGCTGAAGGGAAAGGCCCTAACCCACTGAGCCACCCAGGTGCCCTACATTTATATTTTCATATAGATATAAATACATTTGTCTATATCCAGTTTTCATATACATATTGGTTATAAGTTGTATAGTTATGTATATAGTTTTAATACATATTTTATGTATGCATATATATAGTTTATATGTATTTTAATTTATATATAGCTCTCTATATAATTATAATATAGTTATAATATACAGTTAAATATAGTTGTATGTATATAATTATAGCCATTATAATGAAATGATTTTGTCATAGAAACCATTTTATGTATTCCACGTCTCTTTTGTATTCCTATGGAAATATATGTGTGTTCATGTATGTTACATACATACATATGTGTCCATGTATAATGTATATATGTATAAGTGCCATTTTAAGGCTCATCATTACTTGAAATGAGTCAATCAATACATTTTTATTGAAATCTCAAGAATTCATATCATGATAATGTATGTATTTCATAAAATTGGCATATATTTTGCTTTAAAGGAAAAGGTATGTCTTTACCTATCCTAACAACATAATAAAGGTACTATTATAAATTTCCAGGAAAAATTAATAAACCCTAAATATTCAGTTACCTACTCTATATTTAGCATATGGAGTATAGTGATATAAAAAGAAAGATGTTGGGGAAGAATACAATCCTATAAATGTAAATTAAGAAAAAAAAATAGAACCTCTGAATGTGGTGATAAACATTTCCTTTTTCTAGATCAGAAAACTTATTACTATGAACACTTAGTTAAAAAAGAATCCTTATCTATACTGTACATACAGTGATATTTGAAATAAGGTTTTTGATCACAAACACAACTTCCTTTATGTAAGTACATTTCTATGATAAGAAAACAAAGAACTCACTATAATGCCTCCTTAAAGTTGATAAAATATATTCATGAGACATTTTTCAAGCAATAAAATCCCAAATAATACATTGGTAAATGATATACTTATCATTGGATACCACTCGAAGGAAAACATTGATGTCTGGAAGTTTGAACATTCATAAAGTTAAATTATGAGGTAGAAAACCAAAGCTTAGAAATTTGTCTAAAGTAGCCACTGTGATATATGAAAATAGGGTAATGACATGGAGTGACAAATGTGGCACTTGAAATATGGATTTATCTTGAGGTAGCTCATTTAACTATCTTTGACTGACCTGTTTTATGTTTTATGTGAACTTCACAGAGTCTTGCCACTTCAGGTGTGCCGACGCTTACTCAAGTCCTTTGATTAGCAGGTGTACAGTTGATATTTCATAGAGCCCTTCCTTTTTCCTTGTATTGGTTCCTTCTTTATGTACAGCAAGAGAAGTCAATATGTGCCTGTAGCAAATACCTTTATCTAGTTTCCACCAGAAAAAAAAATAATGAGCATAAGGAGAAAAAGGATAATGTACAATCTCGATTCGCATGAAAATTTATTGGTTAAAATCACTTCAAACTTGGAGATTGCTCAGGACTTGCAATGAGGATAACATTATTTGGCATTTCTTTTAGTTGCCTTTTCTTAAGTGAACAGCAGATTTTATGGAAAGAATGCACGAAATAATTTTAAGGAAATGTATTTCTAGAATGTCTGTACTTAATAGAACCTGAGTTCTGATCTTTATCCTATGGCTTACAAACCTGACTATAGTCAATTTACGTCATCTTTCTAAGCTCTGGTTTCCTCGTGTGTAAAGACGGAGAATACATACATGCAATGCATACATACCTATGAGATGTAAGTATTAAATGAGATAAATGAAGTCTGCAGTGTGTTATCTGACCCAAAGTAAAGAATCAAAAATGTCTACCCAATTATATTGTCTCAGATGTGGGAAAATAGATGTACGCCTTCTTAATTGTCTTTGAACATTGTCTTTGTCTTTCCCATTTTTAAACTCAGAAATTCTTTCAGCTTCTCCAGTCTTTTGGCAGTGCTATACACAAGGAGGGTATTCAACATTTTTCATGTTGCCAATCATCTTTCATTAAGAGAAGATTCCTTTTAATTCATATAGTTTTTATTTTAACCATCTATGATGACAAAATAGAATCAAATTGCATTATTATTATTACTCTGGGTTCCTAACATTGAAGTGGCTATCAAAATTGTATCTAGGATTTTTCTAAAATTTCATAAACTTCTAAAAGTGGGGGGTTGGGGCTGGGTGGCTCAGTCAATCAAGCTTCTGCCTTCGGCTCAGGTCACGACCCCAGGGTCCTGGGATAGAGCCCCACATCAGGCTCCTTGCTCAGCGGGTAGCCTGCTTCTCCCTCTCCCTCTGCCTGCTGCTCTGCCTACTTGTGGTCTCTCTGTCAAATAAATAAATAAAATCTTTTTTAAAAAATAAAAATAAAATAATAGTCATGCCTATGAATATCTAAAAAAGCATTAAAGAAAGTATTATTTTTCCTTCTACATCTTTTGTCTTCCTCCTAATAGCTTCCAAGTGTTGAAACAACTGAGTTAATGTTTGGAAAAATAAACATCCCTACCTTATGCCGTAATTCAAAATAATTTAATCTTCAAAGGAATTAAATATGTAAACAAAAAGTTTAAGGAATAAAAGAAAATATTGGCAAATAGTTATCAGACTTATGGTTGTAAAGATACTCTCTAAGTGTTGTGACTAATCTGAAGCAACAAAAGGACCTCCAAACCATAATTTAGTTCGGATGTCAAGACAGATGATGCCACACACATATGAAGAGGATATGAAAATGTTTATTACTCACATAATGAGGCTTTTGGGGAAGGGCAGGACAGACTTCCCAAGCTGATCTGAAAACCGCGTGAGAAAGCAAGAAAAGGAGATTGGCTTGGGATTTTTATTATGGCTTGGGAGTGTGGCTTGGATGAGGGTTCCCAGGTGCAAGCAGAGGCTTGCTGAGTTTGAGCCTCCCATGCCAAGTACCAAAGGAGGAAGCACCCAGGCTTTCGAATTAGCTTGTCCAGATGTAGGGCAGAAGGAAAAGAATGAGAATTAAAGCTTAAAACTTGTTCTAGGGGCACCTGGGCGCCTCAGTCGTGAAGCGTCATCCTTCGGCTCAGGTCATGATCCCAGAGCCCTGGGATCGAGCCCCGCATCGGGCTCCCTGATCAGCAGAGAACCTGCTTCTCCCTCTCCCTCTCTCCCTGCTTGTGTCCCCTCTCTCAGTGTCCCTTTCTCTGTCAAATAAATAAATAAATAATCTAAAACAAAAGTAAAACAAAAAACTTGTTTTAAGCCAAACACCAAAAATGGAATCAGAATCCTTATTTTATTAAGTACTCATCCAAAGATATCATAAAAAAATCATTGGTATATAGTTTTGTAATATTCAACAAACATCTAAACACTCCATAATTAAATGAATGATATTAAAAACTGTAGCATATATTCAATGTTTATTAAAATGTTAATAGGGGCACCTGGGTGACTCAGATGGTTAAGTGTCTGCCTTCAGCCCAGGTCATGATCCCAGAGTCTTGGGGTCTAGCCCCCATGCTGAGCAGGGAGCCTATTTCTCCCTCTCCCTCTGCCACTCCGCCTGCTTGTGCTCTCTCCCTCTCTCTGTCAAATAAATAAATAAAATCTTAGAAAAATAAAAATAAAATGTTAATAACAAAGATTTCTAACAAACAGAAAAAAGATGAAAATTACTAAGGAAAAATAATCAAAGACTATATATAGCTAATTCACAAAAGAAGAAATGCAAATTGGGCGCCTGGGTGGCTCAGTAGGTTAAAGCCTCTGCCTTCGGCTCAGGTCATGATCTCAGGGTCCTAGGATCGAGGCCCGCATCGGGCTCTCTGCTCAGCAGGGAGCCTGCTTCCCCCCCCTCTCTCTCTGCCTGCCTCTCTGCCTACTTGTGATCTCTCTCTGTGTGTGTCAAATAAATAAATAAAATCTTTAAAAAGAAGAAATGCAAATTGCTAAGTACACACACACACATAAAGACCCTCAATTGCATCAAAGAAATATTTTTTAAAAGACTGCAAATTAGATATGATATTTCTCTTCTGGAAAAATGGCACAAATTGACAAAAGAAAAATAAAATTTAGGTCAGGTGCTCATCCTGAGAAATGACATTCTTGTGAACTACTGATGGAAGTAGTGATGGTACACACTTTGGGGAGAAATATTGCAACTAAGTATCAAAATCTTTAAAAGCATAACAACTCTGTGATCTGGAAATTTCATCTTTGAAAATTTCACTCAAGGAAATTAAATAGATAGGCATAATTATTTATTTTCAAGGATGACCAACATAGAGTTATAAATAATAAAAACAAATCCAGGAACATGGTAGCAATGACATGCCCAGCAATATATGAATTATTGCATATAAATTATGCTACATTTATATAAGGTACATCTATGTAGTCATTAAAATTGTATTTCAGAAATAAATTATATAATTGTGACTAAGCACAAACATGTTATAAAAACATGGTGTGTGTGTATATATACATGAATACACGTATGTAGTGTGTGTGTGTGTGTCTGTATATAGAGAACCCAAAGATCTATTCGATACCTCCATTTGAACATCTAACAAACATCTTTTGAATGTAGTGTTTTAAACAAACAAAAAAAAAACATTTCAGACACAATTCTTTCCCTCCTAGTTTTTTCTTTTATCTTACCTCCTCTCTATAGATGGCACCACCATCCACTTGACCTAGGTGGCATTCTAGATCCATCCTCTTTTCTTAGTCCTCTCCTGTCATCCATTCCATCCTTAAGTCCGGTGACCCTACCCCTAACAACATATTCTTACCTCCTTTTCTTTACCTGCACTGGTATTCTTCCAATCCAAGCCACCTTCTTTCATCTGAACTAAAGAGTCGTCCACACTTCAATCCTTCGCCTCTGCTTCTCTTTCAGCCTACCATGTTCCATTCCCCACCCAGAAGTTACCTTTTTTATAAATGTAAATCAGACATAGCACTCTTCTGCTTAATAATTATTGTTTTTAATTTCTTTTAAAGATTTTATTTATTTTTTTGATAGAGAGAGACCCAGTAAGAGAGGGAACACAAGGAGGGGCAGAGGGAGAGGGAGAAGCAGGTTCTTCACTGAGCAGAGAGCCCATCGCGGGGCTCGATCCCAGGACCCTGGGATCGTGACCCGAGTCAAAGGCAGATGCTTAACCCACTGAGCCACCCAGGTGCCCGATGCTTAATAATTCTTAATTACTTTTTCCTTACATGAAAATTAAACCATATGAAGTAAGTAAATCAGCGATCCCTCTTCTGAGTATGTATCTAAAAGAATTGAAATCAGGATTTCCAAGAGATATCCGTGCTCTCATGTTTACTGTAGCACTATCACAATAGCCAAGATATGAAAACAACCTAAATGTCCATTGGCAAATGAATAAAGAAAATGAGGTATATACATGCAATGGGATATTATTCAACCATAAAAAAAGGAAATCCTACCAATATGTAACAGCATGATAAATCTGGATGGTATTGTACTGAGTGAAATAGGCCAGTCACAGAAAAATACTGCATGATTCCACTAATATAAGTATTCAAAATATTCAAACTCCCAGAAACTAAAAGTAGAATGGCCGTTGTCAGGTGCTGGGGAAAAAAGGAAATGGACAGTTGCTGCTGTTCAATGGGTATAAAGTTTGTTATGCAAGAGAAGTACATTCTACAGACCTATTGTATAACATTACCCCCAATGATACTGTATTGTGCACTTAAAATTTTGTTAAAAGGATAGATCTCATGCTAACTGTTCTTACCACAATAAAAAAAATTTTTTTTTTTTTTAGTAAAATAAAATCCAAACTTCTCGCCTACACAATCTGGTCTAATTGCTTTTCCATTTTCACGTCATTATCAATCTCTCCCTTGCTCAATATTTTCCATAATTTCTGATGTACTGTTTTTTCGGGATTTTTGTCTTGTTTTGTTTCTGTTCCATTACACTGAAGCTTATTCCCACTTCAGGGGTTTGCATTTTTTTTTATGCAGCCTGGAAAATTTCTTTCATGGATGACCACATTATCCGGGCTGTAGTTTGAACATCATATCCTCCTTTCCTGATCACCTAATTGAATTACATGCCTTATGCCTTTCTCCGTTCATGCTTTATGTTATCCTGGGGTTTTTTTTTCTTCCTATTATAATTATCAGATATTTTGCTGTTCTTACACAATTTATTGTCATTGTCCTTACTATCATAATGTAGGTTCCAAAAGCAGGAGGTTGACTGTCTAGAAGGTTGACTGTCTAACAGATGCTCAGTTAATAGCCATCGATTGAATAAATATATAAGAAGCAGAAATAATGAACATCAATATGTTCTTATATATATGTGTAAGTAAAGAATAATTTATGTGTATGTAGTAAAAAAAAAAATCTTCCTTTCTCTCTTTCTTCCTTTCTTAGTAGGCTCTAGACTCACTGCGGGGCTTGAACTCAAAACTCAGATCAAGAATTGCATGCTCTACCTACTGAGCCAGCCACATGCCCCCCAATTTCTCTTTCTTTATCTACTCCTGAAACTTCAAGATTTTCCCCCAATCAACACACAACATATTTGTATCAAATACATTATAAAAAGTATGCAAGCAATTTAAAACTTTTAAATGCCAAAATTTATTCTCTTACTTTAAAATCCTGCATATTGAATTTAATTTAATCTCCCTTGTTTATTTAGCACTTTGAGTGTCTCAACAAAAGAAAATAGTAATTAGATGTACTTGATGACTTCTTTTTTTTTTTTTTAAAGATTTTTTTTATTTTTTTTATTATTTATATGACAGAGAGAGAGATCACAAGTAGGCAGAGAGACAGGCAGAGAGAGAGGAGGAAGCAGGCTCCCCGCTGAGCAGAGAGCCCGATGCGGGCCTCGATCCCAGGACCCTGGGATCATGACCTGAGCCGAAGGCAGGGGCTTTAACCCACTGAGCCACCCAGGCGCCCTGTACTTGATGACTTCTAAAACACTTTATAGATATTATGATCAAATTCCATAGTAGGCGGTAAATCTAGAAGGTGAAAAAGAGAAATTTAATCAGTACAGATCAAATAATCTGGATTTGCCTTTTATAAATTACCATAAATGTAATTACTGTGATTTCTCTCTTGTTCTCATGAGTTAAGGGAAAACATTTAAATAATCATTTGAGGATTTCCACTATTTGCTTCAAGTAATCACAAATTGTTTCTGTAGGGAAAATAGAATACTGATAATACAAAAGTATTATGAAAATGAAATTAAAACATTTTTTCCTTCCTTCTTGGATCTGGGAATTGTGCATCTTGCTTTAAACTGCATATTTTCCAACTTTTATGAAGTGAAATAAAATTAATGGGAATAAGTTGTAGTAGCAAAACCCAAGCCACAGTCTGTGAAAATCATTATTGGTGTCCTAACTATTGACACATGCCACATTACTTGGCCAAATGTGTAATTTTATTAAGATTGCTCTATATAATGAATCATTAGTTTCATAGAAATATAAATTGGTCCCCCAAAGACAATAGATATCCAAAAGTTAGTCATTTTCCATGCTTACTGGCAATTTGAGAAATGTAGATTTTAGAAATAATCTAAGTAAAATATATTGCTATATTACTGGTGATTTTTTATCTGTAAAATGGATTTCTCTGGTATGAAAAATTACATGTTGTTCAAACTTTCAGCATACACATGAAGAAGAAATAATTTACAAACAAGAAGCATTATTCTTACAAAAGCTTCTTATTCACAGGAATTCTTTGAATTCAATTACCTTGCTTCTCATCTGAATATTTATTGATTTGGCTTAATAGCTGTATAACCTCCTATTCGTGTTGTATCATATAGAATGGAAGATTAATAAAATCAATAATGGATATAGCAGAGGAAAGAATAAAAAACTCATCTCAGCAAGATTGTTCATGGATGTCAAAACAAATCACCGAGAATACAGACGGCTCTGTTTCAATTATATTTAGAGGGAGGGCATGAGAATGGAGAGGGAATGAGTTTCCTCTCTTTATTGCTTAAACTATAAAACTAACTATGAAGCATTAAATGTCTTCTGGGAGCTCACCCAATTTTGGAAAAATAAGCTTGATTCTCTGGAATTTGATGCATTCCTCTCCAGAATATAAGCTCATCCAGAGTTAGTGTGCTAAATAAATGCTGGAACAGGGAAACAGAGAAAGGAGAGGGGGAAAATCAATAAAATAAATTATGATGAAAAGATAATGCAAGTGCCTCACACATTAATAACACGTCTTTTGAAAGGTAAGCATGAAAAGTGAGCCACTGGGGAATTGAGATTAAAATAAATCACATGCTTGTTCAATAATTATTTGAGTAAAAGCTAAACACATTCATTAGCAAATGCAAATGATTCCTTTAATTAGACATCAACAAATGAGGTCCAGTAGCAGAAGTCATGCTGTTTGGTCTCAATAGATTTTTATTCTAAAGCTCCAGCATTTCAGCTTTCTCTGAGTTTCCTCTACGGTTGTACACAAAGAAAATGAATTTAATACTTTTAAAAACTATGTTTTCTCATTTCCCCAGCTGAATATTTTGAGAACAGTTTATCTCATTTTTTCTCTTTTCAGTCAAGAGCCCCCCTCAAAAAAAAGCGTTTATCGATTATCCAATAAATTCGATCAATAACAAGTAAAATTATAACCTGATAATCCCATGCTTTCTGTGATGACTTATCATTTAAAGTCAACACATTTACAATGAAAACTATTTTATAAAAATGTATCAGGGCTGGAAACTGATGCTGAGTTTAACTCAAAACAAAAAAGATTTGTTTATTTGTAACCCATAGAATTTATATTTCACAAAGGAAGGGAAAATGGTATATGCATATCTATATATAATTGATGTAATATCCTCTGTATCGTGTGCTTATTTTTTATTTCATTAAAACTTCTCAGTAACTATAAAACACTAGTGATAGTCTCATATTTTATGACCAAATAAATAGTGGTTAATAAGACTAAGTAACTTACTGTAACTTACACAGCTACTATGTGGCAGAGGTGAGATATAAGGGCCTATATGACTAAGAATCTCATTATACTAATCCTAAAACAACCTAACACAGAGCCGGAAATTACTTTTTCTTGACCCATATGGTTAGTTTTAAGACTGTTTGTTCAATTTAACATCTTAATGGGGTGCTACCCTGAGTACATACCAAAGTGAGCCATCTCTACTGGCCTATCTAAAATGGCCTCTTCTCCAACATCTCCAAACTCAGAAGTGGCATGACCTTGCATTCAAGTAATTACAGCTGAAATTTCACTCTCCATCTTTTGCAACTCCCCAGATGAGAACAACTCTTCTTATTGTCTCCAAAAATCTTTGAATGTAATTTGTAAGAATTTTAAATTGTCATCTAAAAGAAATTAAGGACAATGTCTCTGGCTAAAATTAAGATAACTAAAATTTATTTCCATTTTAAAGATTTTATTTTAAAATTTTCACTTAAAAATGACTTTGTTGGGGCACCTGGATGGCTCAGTCAGTGAAGCACCCAACTCTTGGTTTCAGCTCAGGTCATGATCTCAGGGTCCTGGGATTGAACCCTACATCAGGCTCCACACTCAGTATGGAGTGTGCTTGAGATTCTTTCTCCCTCTCTGCCTGCCCCTCCCCACCACTCACATGCATGCACACTCATTCTCTTTCTCAAATAAATAAATCTTAAAAAAATAATAAAAATGATTATTTTTTTCGTGGGGTACAAAAGAAATGGTGCACAAATAAATTTTAATGTATCTATAGATTTGTTTAACCTCTATGTCAAAGTTAAAAGGAAAAGTTTGTTTTTTTCTAATTTGTATTCTGTTGTGCAAATATACCTGAATTTGTTTATCCATTCACCCATAAAAGAATATTTGTGTTGTTTTCAGGTTTTGCAGTTATGAATAGAGCTGCAATAAACATTAGTGAACAGGTCTTTTTTTTTTTTGGAACATAACCCAAGAGTAAGATTGCTGGGTCATATAGTAAGTATATGTTTAACTTCATAAGAATTGCCAAACTTCCTTCAGAAATGCTATGACATTTTACAGTCCCATCAGCAATGCGTGAGAGTTCCAGCTGTTGCAAATCTTAGCCATCACTTGGTTTTATCATCCTTCCTACTCCAGGTTTGCTTCTGCTATCATTTCCTTCTGTCTGAAAAACTTCAGTAGTTTTTCTGGTAAGTGAAGTGTCAAAATTTTTTTTCAATTTTTCTTTATGAAAATGCCAAATATCCCCATCATTCTTGAAAGATACTTTCTCTAGATATAGAATTCTAAATCAATTTTAGTCCTTGAAAATACATTATTTGTTTTGAAGAATCTTTGAAGAAAGCTAGAACCATTCGAGTGTAATATTAGACAATTGTAAATTAATTATTGAAATAGAGCTTAAAATATAAGAGGGGTAAAAAAAGACTACAGATTAAGAGGATGGGGACAAGTTATTTCATACATAATTTTCAGCATTCAGAAAAAAGTCTATTCAAAAAAATAACCAAGAGAAAAACCAGATCATTAAAAGAGAACCATAGCTTATCTGGATATTATAATTATCAAACACTGAAATAGCTATGAATAATACACTTAAGAAAATATTTGACAAAATATAGCCTAGAAAAGAAATACACAGAAATAGAACAAGAATCAACAACAAATTAAGAATTCAGTAAATGGGGGCGCCTGGGTGGCTCAGTGGGTTAAAGCCTCTGCTTTCGGCTCAGGTCATGATCTCAGCGTCCTGGGATCGAGGCCCGCATCGGGCTCTCTGCTCAGCAGGGAGCCTGCTTCCTCCTCTCACTGTCTCTCTGCCTGCCTCTCTGCCTACTTGTAATCTTTCTCTCTGTGTCAAATAAATAAATAAAATCTTTAAAAAAAAAAAAAAGAATTCAGTAAATGGACTCGGTGTGGCCACTGCACAGACTGCGCAGACCAGACTTCACTCCTTTTCCACTTCCTCTGCAACCAAATTTGACAAACCTGATATGGCTGAAATTGAGAAATTCGAGGTGTCGAAATCGTAGAAGACAGAAACTTAAGAGAAAAATTCACCGCCTTCAAAAGAAATGATTGAGCAGGAGAAGCAAGCATAGTCATGAGGCATGCACTGCCAATTTGCACTGTGCATTCCACAGACATTGCCTTCTTATTTTACATTTTTTTTTTTTAGCTATTTAATTTTGTAAGATGCAAAGAGGTTAGATCAACTTTAAATGATTGCTGCCCCTTTTCTCATCAAAGAATCTGGGGGCACCTGAGTGGCTCAGTCGGTTAAGCATCTACTTTCAGCTCAGGTCATGATCCCGGAGTCCTGGGATGGAGTGTCCCCACCCCCTGGGCTCCTTGCTCAAAGAAGAGTTTGCTTCTCCCTCTCCTGCTGCCCACCCGTAGCTCATGCTCTCCCTATCTCTCTCTCTCAAATAAATAAATAAAATGTTTAAAAGAAGAAGAAGAATCTGAACTACTATCCATGAATGCAGAGCCTACTCTCCAGTTTGCCTATCTGTCTGGCAGGGAAGGAAAAGAACTGGCATGTTCAGGAAAGAAGCTGAGTAGGGACAACCAGCAAAAACTATGTTGGTCCAAGGTGTCCTGCAGGATATAAGTACAGTCTAATCATTTTTTCTTCAAGTGATTTTAATTATTGGAATACACAAATTTCAAATATGCAAATAAAAAGTTTAAAATGTGAAAAAAAGAAGAATTTAGTAGATGGATTAAAGCAGATTAAATGCAGGAAATAAGAGTAGTAATGAGTTTAAAGTTGGATCAGAAATATTCAGACCAAAACAAATAAAAATGTTTTTTCATAAACATAGATGAAATAATCTAAAGCAAGAGGTTAGCAAATATTTAGCAATGTATTAAAAGAATATGATTTCCAGGGGAAAGTGAGTTTTTCTGAACAAAAAAAAATTTGTTGTGACATGCAAAATCTATGTCAATCACCACACCGATGATAAAAATAAGAAAAATGCATACCAACATCTTACTAGATTCAGAAAAATCCTTTAATAAATTTCTGCAGTCTTTCATGAAAACCTCTTAGCAAGCACATGATAGCAACTTCCTTAATTAAATTAAGGCTTGATACAAGACACTAATATGTAATATTTTGCTTGCAGTGAAATATGAAAAGATGCTGCTGTCACAACTTCTGTCTGGCTAGTAAAATAAGGTTTTATATAATCTCTTAAATGGAAATCACACATCATTAGCATAAGAATACGGCATTGTTAAATACGTTTCACTCAAATTAAAAATCTGTTCATCAACACATTAGGAAAGTGAAAAGATAAGTCAAAGTGGGAGAAAATTTGCAAACATATATGATGCAGGATGTATATCAGAATATACAAACAATTGCTACAAATCAATAAGAAATCATAGACAATCCAATTGAATATAGGCAAGATATGAACCAATACATACACAGATTATGTATAAATGGCCATGAAGGAAATGAAAAGGTAATCATTTTCATGGTTCTTCAGAGGAATGCAAAGCAAACCACTGAGCTGTCACTACACAGTCTCCAGAAAGGCTAGAGTTAAAACAAAAACAACAGAAATAGGTCATGTAGGTGAAATGAGATGCAAATCAATCTCAAAGTGCTGGTGGGAATGTAATTTGATACAATCAGTTGAACTCATTATTTGCCACTGTCTACACAAACTCAGCATATGCATACTGGCACTTACACCCATAAGGTATTTTCCCAAGAGAGATGTGTCTGTTTGTGCACAAATGGATATGTACAGGAATGTTCATAACCACATTATCTATAATATTCCAACACTGGAAAAATCTAAATGGCTATCAGTACTAGAAGGAAGAAGTAAATTGTGTATTCATGTAATAGAAGACTAAACAGTAATGTAAAAAAAATGTACTAGGGCTACATGCAACTAAACTACATGGAAATAATTTGGTTCCACTTTAAGTATTTATTCTCCCTTTGCTTAGAAAAAGAAACAAAGAGATTTGACATTTGTTTTTAATTATCATGCACTTCACATCAAGCATGTTAGAGATCAGTTAAGGCATTATTGCTGTGAATCCTTCACAATTTGCAATCCCCAAAATCAACATTCCCACATGGCCCTTACTTAGGAATTTTGGCTATGACTCAGATTTATTTCAAATCATTTTTACAGGGATTCTTAGATGAGTTTATCCCTTTATGAGGATTATCTCTGATGCTATATCCTGGAAGTGACAGAACAATTGGTAAGGAAACTTTATTTCTGTCATTTGTCTCTTGTTTTTGAGCACTTGCAACTATTTTTCTAAGAAAAAATTTGAAATTATTACGCTGTTTTGTTTACTCATTTAAACAATTTTGTTTATTCATTTATTTGCTGCTACTTTTATAAAAATTACTAATGCAAGAATATGGATTTTGTTGGTATACAATTTATAGAGTACTAAGCTATACAGTCTTATATGTGTATTTAATAGGTCCAATTATAAGAAATGGTTTGTGCTGATTGACTATATCCCCTACTACATTCCTCATGTGATCAATGGCATATAAATTGCTAATATATTCTACTAAAACACTGGATTACTTAAGATTACTTGTTATTGTCTCAAGTAGAACAGCAATATTTATTTACTTATTACTCCTCATACAATTTTAGCATCATTTGCAAAGCTGAAATTGAACTGTAAAGGAGATATTTTTATTCCAAAGCAAAAGGATGTTAAAAAACATTTTGATCAAACAAATATAGCGGAAGTGTTAATCACTGGTCTGGAATGATTGACCAAAGATCAAAGTATAACTTCCTGCTTTAAAGACTAAAATAAAAGGAACATTGATTATAGGTAGAGTGGAAAATAAAATGACAAGCAAATCAACTTGGGAACTACTCTAAGTTAGCTTTCTCAGAGTAAATCCATGAGGTGAGGTGTGTATTGTATTCCTCATTCTTTTGGGAATTCACTTAAAATAATTGTCCTTAATTTGGGAACCTACCAGAAAATAATTTCTTGTGGACCCTTAGATGATTAAGTTTAACAAGAATCAGATAAAAAAAAAATGCCCACAATGGTGAAAATGCATATAGTATATACATACATACCTATCTCTATATATCCATATGTGTATGCATGTGTGTGTGTGTGTGTGTGTGTATGATGTATATAGATACTGACAGATATATATATATATATATATGTATAAGTCATGGTATGTATGTAAATGTATATCTGTCCATCTACATATCTTCATGTTGCTTGGATCTGAGATGTTATAATCATTGTTTTGCTTAAAAGACTTGAGGGTGCCTGGGTGGCTCAGTTGGTTGAGTGACGGCCTTCGGCTCTGCTCATGGTCCTGGAGTCCTGGGATCGAGTCCTGCATTGGCCTCCCTATTCAGCAGGGGGTCTCCTTCTCCCTCTGACCTTCCCCTGTCATGCTCGCTCTTTCATTCTCTCTCTCAAATAAATAAAAAATCTTACCAAAAAAAAAGACTTCACATACTTGATAAAAATAAATAGGCCTTTTTGAAACAAATAGTATTTGAGCATATTTTCCATAATAATGTTCGTCAGGTGAAACATATCTCACCTTATCTCTTCCTGAGACTGAGATTCTTAAGTCATCGTTAATCAGCAAAACTGGGAATCATAAACATCTGATACTTATAATCCCTAGTATTTATCGAGGTCTTGCTATTCATCTTTGGTTCTGCTCCTGATAATCCCTTCAGGAGCTCTCATTCAAACTATTATATTAAACTGTCCCAAAATGTGGGATCATTGCTAATTCATTCAGTGGCTATTTATGGAATGTCAACTATGCACTATGCACAGTTATTTTAGATTCTGGGATTATATCAACCAACAAAACAAACAGCTCTTTTTGAAGCTTGCATTCTTGTTAGGGGGTGGATTAAATACAGAAGGTGATGAGTGCCATTGGGGGATGGGAAGATAATTGTGGAAGTAAGAAATTAATCTTGCTAGCTTATCCATTAAAAAGAAAATTCTCCCCCCTTATCATTTATAGAAAAACATTTAGAGATAATGAATTAAATAACGAAAACTAGAACTTTTCTAAAATACATGGTACTTCAAAAACCCAGGTCACTGTAATTCATTGAATTTAGTGGTGATCCCTTAAAAAGACAGTGAGCATGCAGAAAAATGTAAAACACAGGTCTCTTGCCTTTAAGGAACTTCTGCCCATATTGTTATGGCGTCATTTAAAAATCCTAGGAGTCAGCTTTTCTCTTGCTTTGAGGCATACAAAGTGAGAAACAAGTAAAATGATAATCACCCACCACCAGCACCCAGGATGGGCCATTAGCTCAAAGAACATTCTTCATTTGACTACTTTAGATATTTGGGGAACATTTATTTTGACTCAAAAGATGTTTTCCTTTTTTAAACGTTGAATGGATAACCCAATTGAAACTGATTTTCAGTAGCATTTGACTTTTAGTTAAATAAAATGAGTTCTGCAATATATGAAAAACAGTCATTTTAAGTGAAGCCAATTGTGGTAGGAAATCAGAAGCTTTTGAGGTCTTTCAGTCATGTGTGTTTGCTTGTTATCAGAAGAGCTTAAAGATCTCTATCTAAAACAGATGTAACTTTACTAAATCTTCTTGTGGAAAGCTTTGTCTAAAAAGAGTGCATTTTAAAATGTAGCCATAATTAAATTTATCTTATTGAATAGCCCAGAAAGCCTCAGAAAAGGACTGTTATAGGCCCATTGATCCATATATTAAATACATCGTAACAGTCAGCTACGAGGAGTGACTTTAATTAATTTGCTAAGAAAAAGGATTTCGTATTTGGTCATTCTTACCCTGCGTTTGAATCATTCTGTCAGAAAACATGAAAAAAACATATTTCTCTTTTTATTTCATGCAGAAGTCTTTGCACTCATAGTGAGTTCATCTTAAACTTTAAGTCTAAATCAGTTTTTAGTGGATTTTCAAATTCTTTGAGCTACTTTTAGGTGGGAGAAATAAAATCAAAAGAACACTGGGGGGGAAAAACTCACTCACTTAGTATCAAGTATCATCCTTTCCCACATGCTGGTGTGCAAGAGTGTTCGTTCCAGGCACATTTGACTAAAAGCTAAATCTTGAGAAATCAACCTCTCAACATCAGCTAGCTGAACAGTAAATGCTTCCATGTGTGATAAAAGCAAAGACTCTTACTTTCCCCCCAGCTGATTAAGAAAAGCAAGTCTTTCTTACACAATTCTAGTGGAGAGATTGAAAGCATCAAGAGTTCTGTCAGAAAGACTAGTGAAAAACAGGAGAACACAGAGAAGATTAAATTACTTAAATGTTGGATCCAATTGATTCACGGAGTAAAGTCACGTTTTCTTTCATTCTGAATTCTTTTCACAGTGCTAGAGCATTGTTCTGGAAATCATGATTTGACTATGTGGTTATAGAATATGTAAATAAGATCCTGAATATTTTTAGTGCTCTCATTAGCTTGAAATTCTAATATATAGATAAGAATATATATATTATATATAATAATGTTGCATTTATCAACAGTGTATTTTTTAAAATAACTTTATAAATAGAATTGAAATGATTCTGAATTTTATATGCATAACTAAAAAACAATTACCTTTCATGATTTTAAGTAAAGTTTTAGTTTTATTTGTATCAGTTCCACTCATAAAGAAAGAATAAAATGAGTAAACTTTCCTTAGTGGTTCACAATCTATTGCAAGTCATGGCAACTACTGAGTCAGTATTGCTGCCAAAAGAGAATACACGTTGATTACAGCATTTAATAGAGTCAAACAGCCACTTCACATCTGAAAGAAACACATGAGCCTTTGTTTTGTGTCCTCCAAGCAGAAATGTCACCTGTGGAGAGTAAACAAGGACAGTCTACAGTTTTCAAGGAAATTTTCTTTTCTTTTCTTTTAACCAACTGTGCTCATTATCTCCACTAATTTTCCTTAAAATGTTATATTCATAAATTGCTATGAAAAAATGAGCCAAAAATTTCATGGCATTATCACATTATAATGCACATGATACAAGAGTAAAGAATTCCTCATTTAAAAAAGCCAGGATAAATGTTTAATAAACTGAAAAAGAATATTTATATTACCTAAAAGGAAAAAAAAAGTATTATCTGAAAAATATCTTTAAAACTTATTACCATCAAATTTTGTTAGACTTCAGATTTTTCACCTCTCTGTGTCTTCCCTTTCCATTCTTTCATAAAGAATTCCAAAAATTCCACACACTTCTAGTTAAGATTGCATTACAAATTCTAAACCTCTCTCATGCTTGAAACAATAAAATTAGTTCCATGAAGCAAAAATGGAAAATGAATGCTTAGAACTGACAAAAACTAAAGCTGCAGATCTGCTAGATTCTGAGTCCAGAAAAATAAAAAAGAACATAACACAATTTTAAAATATTTTTTTAAAAATAGTTATTGAGGGCGCCTGGGTGGCTCAGTGGGTTAAAGCCTCTGCTTTCGGCTCAGGTCATGATCTCAGCGTCCTGGGATCAAGGCCCGCATCAGGCTCTCTGCTCAGCAGGGAGCCTGTTTCCTCCTCTCCCTGTCTCTCTGCCTGCCTCTCTGCCTACTTGTAATCTCTCTCTCTGTGTCAAATAAATAAATAAAATCTTAAAAAAAAAAAATTAAAAAAAAATAGTTATTGAAATAAAAATAATCTATAAAAGGAATTAACTTTATAATGAAGTAGAGCTTCCACAGTGGTTGAAAAAAAAAATTAGTGAATTCAAAGACAATAGAGAGGAATGATCTTAAAGAGTTCTCAGAGGCAAAGAGATAAGAAATATGAATGATATAAAGTCTCATTTCAAGTAAATCAAAAACACAATGGAGATACGGCAGAAAAGTAAAACTGAAGGAGTTAATAACTGAAAATCTTCCAGAATTTCAGTTAATAACTGAAAATCTTCCAGAAAAAACATCATGATTGAATCACTAAATTCTACACCTGAAACTAATAATACACTGTATGTTAACTAACTGGAATTTAAATAAAAACTTGGAAAGAAAAAAATAAAAGAAAATAGAACATGGTTATTGACCAGTATAAGTTTTTAATTATTACCTAGATTCATCACAACAAAACTGTAGAAAATCAAAGATGAAGGGAAAACCTGTAATAGTTTCTTGAGCATAAAGATCACCAGATAGAAATTGGATTACTGACAGATTTCTCCATAGTAATAATAATGCCAATGTATGTTTTCAAAATACAAAGGAAAGATTTTAAACTATTTCTATACTCAGCTAAGTCATTATCTAAAAGGAGATAAAGACATTTTAAGACATTTGGGAGTTTAGTATTCCCATATTCAACAGTAGGAATTATCAAGCATGTATTTCAACCAGAAAAAAAATTAACTCAGAGGAAATGAACAAGATGAGCAAAACAAAAGGATGAAAGTTTTGAATAATAACAGAAGTTGATAAAAAATATTTCTCAATTAGCTATTGATACTAATTTTAAAAGAGTGAAACAAATATTGGTTTCATTTTTTTTTTCTGTTTTGAAAGCTACATCTAAACTACAGATAACATGATAAGGATAAAGTGAGGATATATTCAATGTATATTTATTCTTTATTGCTGTGTAACAAATTACCCAAGAACTTGGTGTCTTAAAACAATATATATGTATTTTTAATCTTACAGTTTGTATAGGTCTGAAATGAGGGCTTAGTTAAACCAAATCACTGCTTTGAGGTTTCTTCCATGCATTAATCAAAGTGCTGTCCATTTAGCACAGTTATTGTGCTAAATATGTCTTCCATCTAGCTTGTGAACATCTGAAGCATTCTAAAAAGTTCTGTATAGTCACTACAGAATGGCTGGATCTTTCCCTCAGTGAATTAACACTGTGGTGAATGTTTTTCATCTAGTTGTGAAGACTTATTTCTAGGTTTTCTTTGAAGGGTTTTATGGCTTTAGTTCTTATATTTGTGTTACTGATACATTTTAAATTAATTTTCTATAAGATGTGAAGCAGGTGTTCAACTTCATTCTTTACCTGGAAAATCCAGTTGCTCCAGAACCATTTGTAGGAGAGGTTGTTCTTTCCCCAATGAATGAATTTAGCACCATTGTCAAAAATCAGTTGGTCACGGATTTATGATTTATCTCTGGACTGTCAATTTTATTTCATATCAATGCCTATGCCAGTACCACATTGTTTTGATTACTGTGGTTTTTCAGGAATTTTTTTTTTAATTTTTTTTGAAAGATTTTATTTTATTTATTTGACACACAGAGAGAGATTACAAGTAGGCAGAGAGGCAGGCAGAGAGACAGGGAGAGGAGGAAGCAGGCTCCCCGCTGAGCAGGGAGTCCGATGCGGGCCTCGATCCCAGGACGCTGAGATCATGACCTGAGCCGAAAGCAGAAGCTTTAACCCACTGAGCCACCCAGGCGCCCTTCAGGAATTTTTAAATCATGAAATGTGAGTCCTCTACCTTTGTTCTTCTTTTTCAAGACTGTTTGGCTATTTAGGACCCTTTAGAATTCAGCATGAATTTGAGGATCAGATTTTCAATGTCTGCAAAAAAGCCTGTTGGAATTTTGATAGCAATTGTGTCTAATTAGTAGATCACTTTTGGCGGTATAGTTTTCTTGACAATACTAGATCTACTGATGCAGACATGGTATTCCTCTCCATTTATTTATGTCGTCTTTAATTTCTTGCAGCAGTGGTTTGTGGTTTTTGGAGTAAAAGCCTTTCACCTCCTTGGTTAAATTTATTCCTGTATTGTTTTTCTTTTCGATGCTATGATAAATGGAATTGCTTCTTAAAATTTTCTTTTTGTGTTGTTTATTTCATGTATGTAGAAACAGAACCACTTTTCCTTTGTTAATCATGTAACTTGCAACTTGGTAAACATTTTTTTATTAGATCTAGTAGCTTTCATATAGATTCTTTGGAATTCTCTATATGTATGATTATGTCATCTGTGAGCAGTTTTACTCTTTTCCTTTCCAGTGTGGATGCTTATTTCCTTTTCTTGTCTGATTGCTGTGGTTGGAACTTCCAGTGAACGTTGACTAGCAGTGATGAAAGTGTGCATCCTTTTTTGTTGTTGTTGTTTTAAATATGCTTAAATAAATATTAAAAGTAAATATGTTAATCATTAGAAAGTTAGAAAATAAAGCAACAAATACATAAAAAACTAATATAACTGAAAAAGACTAAAAGAATATAATAAAGATAAGAACAGAATTTATTGAAATAGAAAATAAATCAAAAAGAGATAAGTAGCTGGATCTTTGAAAAGGAATATCAAGCAGATTACAAACCAATATTAGGTTTTTTATTACTTCTGTAGAGTTATATAAGAGAATTATATGAGAATGTGATATTAAGTAGGCTTTAAGTACATCTGTAAGTTTTTTTGAATGACTAAAGCAAGTATGGTGCTTTTATGAATATTTGTCATGTAATTGTGTTTTTCTGGATGATCTAAATATGTATAACAACAATTATGTACACGTATTTCAAAAGAAGATCCAATAGAATATGTAGTATTTAGTGTTCATACATTTTTTAAAAAGATTTTATTTATTTATTTGACAGAGAGAGACAGCGAGAGAGGGAATATAAGCACGTGGAGCTGGAGAAGGAGAAGCAGGCTCCCCACTGAGCAGGGAGCCCAAAGCGGGGCTTGATCTCAGGACCCTAGGATCAAGACCCAAGCTGAAGGCAGACCCAAGCTCAGGCACTTAATGACTCAGTCACCCAGGTGCCCTAGTGTTCATACATGTTTTAAAACACATTTGTCCTCTAGTTCTATCACATGAAAAAAGATTCTAAGTTAGGAAGAAGAAACAAAGGCCTAA
Organism: Ailurus styani; assembly: GCA_002007465.1. NCBI lineage: Eukaryota > Metazoa > Chordata > Mammalia > Carnivora > Ailuridae > Ailurus > Ailurus styani. The sequence continues at coordinate 1,279,431 of LNAC01000113.1, forward strand.
GTAATACTCTTTCAGAGAAATTAAGTAATAAGCACAGTAGTTGGGGGAAATCTAACCACATAACACACTTCAAAATTACTGTTTTTTTTTTAAGTTTGGAGCATTTGTGAAAATTAATTTCCATATATTTCCAATCTGTTTATCCTTAACAATTATTATTTTATTTGGTGAACTGTGAGGCTGAACTATAGGAGATAAGAAACTGAATAAGCTAGAGATTACCCAAGCAATGAATGTATGAATGAACATAGCATATACCTTGAGACATCAAAATATAGCAACTTTTTTAAAATACGCATTTCTGTCTAAAATAGCTTTAAACCTCCATTGAACTTAACTCTCTTCAGATTAAAGCAAATTTGTTTCTCCTAGAATAACTCAAAACTTAACATTTTATTTACAAAAATCTCATTCCATATTTCTGTTTCAGAAACATACGCTTATTATTACATTATCAAAAAGCAAAATGTTAACTGAGAAATAACCCCGTGATTTTTTTCTCTTTGAAATTTTAATAATTTTCTTATTTTGAGTCAAATATATAAACCAGTTTTGGATTCCTCCCCTATAGCAGAGTTAGCAGTATTGTGCGGCAAAGCAATCCACACTTATAATGATGACATCTTATTTTATGAAGACATGGCCACATTTCAATGAATAAATTCATGAAGTCTCACCGCTCTGTGACCCCATATCTACAGTCTTTTTTATCTGGTCCCATTCTAGCTCATTACTGTCATAACAAAAGCAGCCATTCTATTTCACTTCTGATCTTATCTGTCCTTTAAAGGTGAAGAAACATGAAAGCAACGAAGAAAATAAGAACCTCACATTTTTCTTTCTTTAAATTAGTAAACTCACTTATATTTAGTCAAATTCACTCAAAATAACTATATGCTTTTTCAATAGGGGAGTTTCTTAGATTATGAAACTGTACTGAAAATATAATTGCCCCATCTTCAGCTCACCTTTTTCAAAGATGCCTTTTTGTGCATGAAGTCTCATTAACATTCAGAAATTATCCCACTGAAACCCTGAAGATAGGAGGTAAATAGAGGAGTGTGTGAGCTGATCTCTGTAAGGCATTCACAAGGTCAGAGACAACTCATTAAAATACTGCTAAAGGGTCTCTTAATGACAGGGAGTACAGCATATCATTCTTCATCACTCTCTTCTGAGTCCTGACCCCTAGAATCTTGCTAATTCACATTTATGTACAGGTTCAAAGATACTATTAAACATTTAGGATCTGAGAAGCATGAGGTGATTTGTAGTGAAATTAGTCACCCAAAATTTCTAATAGAAATCAGATAAATGTGGCAGATTTACTACAGAGAATTATCACATCTGCTTCTCAAAAGCTCATAAAAACAAAGTGATAAAGTGATAATTTTAAAAAAGGTGTAAACCCATGAGGACAGAGAGGAAAGAAATAACACAAGAAATTTTAATAAATCTTTGGAATACTGGTAGTTGGGATAAAATTGGTGAATTACTTAGAAAAAGAAATAGTTGTTATCTAAAAGCCGTTAGAGTGGAAGAGGGAAAAGTAGCCAGAAACTTTATTTTTGAACAACAAAGATGACCCAGGACTTGGAAGCATAAGGGAAAAGTAGAAGGTAGGAGGCCATTCCAGACTGTAAACAGAGTGGTTTTAAAATGCAGATGCCGGGGGCCTGGGTGGCTCAGTAGGTTAAAGCCTCTGCCTTTGGCTCAGGTCATGATCTCAGGGTCCTGGGATCCAGCCCAGCATCCGGCTTTCTGCTCGGCAGGGAGCCTGCTTCCCTCTCTCTCTGCCTGCCTTTCTGCCTACTTGTGATTTCTCTCTCTCTGTCAAATAAATAAATAAAATCTTAAAAAAAAAAATGCAGATGTCTTTTCCCCACCAATGTAGCCTCGTTGTGTACCCGTCTGCCTCACACCGACCTGCCTTACCCTTCCTGCAGCCATTTATTTTTAATTTCTCCTACAGGTGCTCTGCATTTAGTGATGCAAAGTACAGAAGATGGTGACGAAGCATGACACTAAAAACATGGGCATTAAGTGGGAATTCTCAGGCCCTTGTCCCTTCTTGGTACTGAAACACGATAGCAGGCATATGTGTCCCGAGAAAAGAGGGAAAGTAACTAATATGGGAAGAACACCCCAACTGGAGTAACAAAAGAAAGAACAACCACGTGGGATAATCTTAATTGCTATAAAGACTGATACTCAAAACAATCGTTACCATCATTTTCATTTCTTTACTTTTAATCTTGTAGTAAATAAGAGATAAGCAAGTAAAATTTCATTTGTCATATTGTTTTACAACCTATGACAAATATTAGAAAAATACATATGTTTATTGTGTTATTACATCTTATTTCATCTCTGAAATGCCCTTGCTTAAAAAGATTCAATCATAATCATATTCATAATCCTAATCACATATTAAAGCTCTACTAGTCCTCTTTCTTGAAATAAGGCCACCACAATTTCAAACATATGCTAGCTCTGCCCTGAAAGACAACTGTTTTTCTGTTGTTTGGTTGCCATTTGTGATTAACGACTGCTCGATGAATAGAAGAAAGCAAACCCGGAATGAAAGAGTCATCAAGTATTATTAAAAGTGTATTTCTTCATATTTTATTTAAACTTATACTTCAACAGATACTTTGGGTTATACACTATTAATTTTTAAAATCACTTTTTCAACCTTATATCCTATGAATCTTGTTTGTCATACAACAACAGTTCCTTGAGCTGCTTGTATAATACGATCAGTGGATAGATTGACTTCTGTGTTATAAGTAAAGTGAAAAAAAAATTTTTTTAAATCTACAGTAACAAAGTCACATGTTTACATTGTGCACAAAGAGAAAGGTTAGGCAGAAAACAACTTGTCAGCCCTCCCTACACATGGATGATGTCTTCAGGGCAGAGCATTATTTAAATCTCTGTCTCGACCAACCTGAGGAAAAGAACGCATTTACTTATCTGCGGAATCAAATAGCAAATAAAGGTTTGGCAGGTTGGAGGGGGTGGGCGGG
>LNAC01000113.1:1282529-1351504 GCA_002007465.1 Ailurus styani
GAGAGGTTGGAGGGGGTGGGCGGGTAGGGGTTGGAGGAGTGAGAACTATGTAGGCTACCAATTTGATTTCATAATTTTTCATAAGTATTACTCCATTTCTAACAGCATAGTACACACTTTAAAATCATTTCTAAGGTTTAGCCTCTGTTCTTTGCAATTTTTATGGCTTAGCGGTATAATAAGTCAAGGACGATGTAATTAGTATCGCTATGTGCAGAATGCCATAAAATGCTAAGAACTGCTTTTGCCTCATTTCTTATTTCCCCCAGGATTCAAAGGAGGAGTAGATAACACCATCCACAGGAGTGACAATCGATCCGTCAGTATTGCTTTGGTGTAGGTTTTAGTAACTTCATCATCTAAGGTTCACCCTTAGGCAAGCAGATGCAGGAGTCTGGCTGAGGCGTTTTGATAAATATTTTGTGTTTGTACTACTCCATAAAAATCTAATGTAAACTGTGTTACTGCATGATCCTGTATAGACAAATATTTCTCATAATATATTTTCCAACGATGCCAGAATGCTATCATGAGAAAATAAATTTAGAAATTTGTCTTCAGGGTTGACTTTTTGATATCACAATTCTGATTGTATTTCAGCTACATCCATGACTTCCTCAAAGATAGACTTTTGTTTTCTAGTTTCTGTAGTTACTGTGAGGTTGGCAAAATTCCTGTTAATGCAGAATGAGATATCCATATTTAAATTTTACCCCTATTTTTTAGAAATACTTCGTATTTCATCATCATGGAAAACTGATAATGTAAATCAGGTGAGAATGGATAACCTTTCAAAATATTAACTATCAAGTTCAAACATATTTTTCTAAACTCAGAAAAAAAAATGTTACTTCAGATTAGCTAATGAGAGCATTTTAAAAAATACCTTTTCATTATGTGCACCTATTGATTATATAGCAGTGAACTACAAAAAAGATACTCTTTTCTTCACTTTCAAGAGAATAGCTACCAATTTCTGAGTGTTTACTATGAGGCAGAAAATGGCCTGCACAATTACATATTTTAATGTGTAATTTTATAACAAATGTATAATAGTAGATGTCATCACTCTCATTCTTTAGGTAAGGAAACAGATTTGCAAAGATCAGGCAACTTGTCCCAAAAGAGTTAGAAAAAGGAGCCAGACTCAACTCCATATCTCATTAACCCCCAAAACTCTGCCCACAGACTATTCTACACTATTCCTTTTTAAAGGGGAAACACCATTCAGAGTTTCAGAAGTAAGCCCTGTAATTATGTGAAAAATTGTCACAATACTGAAAAATCTTAAAACTAGTTTTCAAATGCTTAACCTAGCATATTAATAACAAAAAAACAATGTATATGGTTTGCTTATGGAAGGACACACTTAATACTATGGATAATATATTTTCATTCTTAATACCATTTTTGCTTCTTCATAGTTTGACATTTTTAAGAAAAGTTGACTTGATTCAGATCAGACTACACTAATTTGAACAGTCAATTCTTTCATAAATATTCTGCATGAAATACAGATTTTCTTAAAAACTAGAATTACATTATACAAAGTGATTAAGGAATAATTATTTTGCATATTGCAGTAGAGGAAATAAAACAAGGTCAGATGTTACAAAGTGATTGCTCTAAATATTTAAAGTCATCTTTTAAGTAAAGAGGAGTTGCTTCTTTTGGAAAGATCTCAAAAATTAAGTAATGTAGTACTTGACATTTTGTTTAATGACAATTTAATTTTTCTTTTTTTATTTTTAAAGATTTTATTTATTTATTTGACAGAGACAGATCACAAGTAGGCAAAGAGGCAGGCAGAGAGAGAGGAGGAAGCAGGCTCCCCGCTGAGCAGAAAGCCTGATACGGGACCCAATCCCAGGACCCTGGAATCATGACCTGAGCTGAAGGCAGAGGCTTAAGCCACTGAGCCACCCAGGTGCCCTAATTTTTCAATGTCTCATTCTTTTCCCATACTTGCCTTCTGTTACTATGTTGAAACAGTCTTCAGTTTTTATCTCCAAATCTATATATAAATCTAATCTTAAATATATCCACACAAATGTTAAGTACATAAAAAGCATAAACATATACATATACCAGCATAATAACTTCTTGTAGCATGGCATATTATCACTATCCAATAATGAGAAGTGTTTCATTAATAGCTTTAAAAATGTTCTCATATTGGGCACTTGGGTGGCTTAGTCAGTTAAGCGTCTGCCTTCGGCTCAGGTCATCATCCCAGGATCCTGGGATCAAATCCTGTATTGAGCTCCCTGCTCAGCAAGGAGTCTGCTTTGCTCTCTACCCCTCTCCCCTGTTCATGATCTCTCTCTCTCTCTCTTTCTCTCTCTCCCATGCTTTCACTCTCTCTCAAATAAATAAATAAAATCTTAAGAAAAAAATGTTCTTACGTCATTTCACTTGATTTTACAAAACTCCTGTGTAGTAGAAATAACATGTGTTTTCACCATCTATCTATGGATAAGGAAAGAAGAACTCATGCAAAATTACTTATTTTGTACTTTTAATCCAGGTCTTCTGCTTCTTGGCCCTCAGCTCTTTCCATACACATATGAAGTATCTTTTACGCAAATTGAATGCTGGCCAGTTTTTCTATGATCTCTAACTTGAACTCTTGTGAAGCAGAGTTGCCTAACCTACTGAGTAGGTTATAAAACCTTGCATCTGGCACCTGGGTGGCTCAGTCAGTTAAGCAACTGCCTTCAGCTCAGGTCATGATCCCATGGTTCTGGGATAGAGCCCCACATTGGGCTCCCTGCTCCTTGGGGAGCCTGCTTCTCCCTCTACCTCTGCCTGCTTCTCCCCCTGCTTGTGCTTTCTTTCTCTGTGTCAAATAAATAAATAAAATCTTAAAAAAAAAACTTGCACATTATCATATTTAAAATATCTAAAAAGGGGGCACCTGGGTGGCTCAGTCAGTTAAGCATCTTCCTTCAGCTCAGGTTATGATCTCAGGGTTCTGGGATCCAGCCCCACCTAAGGCTCCCTACTGAGTGGGGAACCTGCTTCTCCCTCTCCCTCTGCCTCTCCCCCAGCTTGTGCTCTCTCTCTCTCTCTCTCTCTCTCTCTAATAAATAAATGACGACCTTAAAAAAATAAATAAAATATCAAAAAATGATATGGATACATGTCCTTCATGTTGGCATAGTTATTGATACTGGAGGGGTTGGAGGGTGGTGGTGGTGGTGGTGGAGGGACAGAGGTGGAGGGAGAGGGAGAGAATCTCAAACAGACTCTGTGCTGAGCTCAGAGTCCAGCATGGAGTTCAATCTCACAACCCTCCAAGATCATGACCTGAGCTGTAACCAATAGTCGGATGCCCAATCAACTCAGCCCCCTGAAGCTTGATTTTTAATTGTGGATTTCTAGAATGTGAATACAATAGATTTTTCAGAAAGAGCGTGATTTTTCTGTTCAGAACCTTTGTAAATCCTCATTCTAATTTATTCATAAATTTTTAAAAATTTCTATCTACGTAGACATTAATGGTGAATAAAGAGTTTTTTTTCTTTATAATCTTTATACATGTTGATTTTTTTTCTTCTATTAACACACTGGCATAAACATCTAATACAATGTTAATTAAGTGAAGGAGTCAGTAATGAACATATTTGTTTTATTCCCTATCTGAAAAGTAAAATTTTCAATGGATCATTACTAAGTATGATTTTTTTAATGTAGACCGTTTTTATAACAGCTAAAGAGCTATGCATAGATGTGACCCACCTTGAAATGGACATAGGCCCTAACTAGCCAATGGGCTACTTACAACTGGGCACAGTTATCAAAGAAAGGAAAATCCCCTACTTCTCATATTTCTTTGCTCCACTTTATAACTATAGCCCCTCACCACCTTCTCTGCTGTTCCTGCCGGCTGCTCCCTTGCTGTGTAGTCAATAAACTTCTATCTCCTTTCTTCCACCTTGGGTGAATTCTTACACTGCCTGTACTACAGGCTGCCACTTAATTGGAATGAACCACACTATCCTTGTAAGTACTTCATAATTTAAGAGAATTTTTATGGGGTAGGAAATGAAAAAATGTTAAAATTTAGCTGTCACTTTTTCTGCATCTTGTAAAATAATCATATACCTTTTCTGCTTTAATTTGTTAATGTCATGACTCACGTTGATTTTTAAGGGTTAAACAACTATGTATAGCTAGTATAAATTCTACTTGATAACCATATATTTATTTTACTAGTATTTTATGTAGAATTTTTGCTCCTATGTTAATAAGAAGACTGGTTGGTAATTTTGTTTTATCATATTAGTCCTTCATGATTTTTTGCTTCACGGTTAAATGAGCCTCACAAATGAATTTGGTGAATGTGTTCTTTTTTTTATTTCTCATAAATACTTTATTTAAGATGAAATTATAGGAGCGCATGGGTAGCTCAGTTGGTTAAGCACCTACCTTCAGCTCAGGTCATGATCCTGAGCAGGGAGCCTGCTCCTCCCTCTCCTCCCCGTTTGTGCTCTCTCTCACCATCTCTGACACGAACCCTGTCTCTCTCTCTCTCTCTCTCAAATAAATCAGTAAATAAGCAAACAAATACATAAATCTTTAAAAAAATGAGGAATTATATTTTCTTTATATCAATGGCAACAACTGCATTAACTGGAGCATTGAATCTGAATCCTCAAAGCTCCTACCCTGGCCACAGCAGAAACCTCACATTCCACATATTCTTTTGGGCTTTAAATGTCAGGGCTATGCCATTCCTCAAGGTTACTGACCATGTACCAATATGTTGGAGCTTTATGGGGACAATAAATAGCACTCTTCTTATAATAATTGTCTACTATGCTATTACAAATAACCACAAGTTTACTGTCTTACAGTTCTGGAGATCAGAAGTCTGAGATCAGTTTCACTGGGTTAAATTTATAGTGTCATCAGCAGATTCTAGGGGACAATCTGCTTCTTGCTTCCTCCAGCTTCTGGTGGCTACTTGCTTTCCTTGGCTTGTGGCCATACCATTTTTGTCTCTGCTTCTATCATTACACATATTTCTTTCTCTCAGTCTAACACCCCTCTTATAAGGAACCTTGTGATTATATTAGGTCTACCTAGATAATCTAGAATTAGGATTCCCAACATCTTTAACTTAATCAAATATGCAAAATCCCTTTTGCCACGTAAGGCAACATATTCACAGACGCTGGGGAATAGGATGCAAAACATCCTTAGATAACAATTATCCAGCCACCATAATCCACTCTTTGTCACCCAATAATTCACATCTGTCTCACAGGCAAAGTGCGTTCATTCCATCTTAAACTCCACCAAAATCTCAACCCATTATATTATTAATCTCACCTAGTTTTATCAGTTCAAAAGTCCCAAATCCCATGATCTAAATGACCTACATTTGCTATGGGTAAGGCTCTTAGTATAACACATTCTGGGGCAAAATTCCTTTCCATATGTGGACTTGTGAAAATAGAATACAAGTTATCTACTTCCAAAATAAAATAGTGAGGCAGGAAGATGATAGGAGTATAGACATTCCTACTCTAAATGGGAAAACGGAAGAAAAAGAGGAGTCATTAGTCCCAAGATATTTCAAAATCTACTGGGCAAATTCCCAAAAGTTTCAAGGCCTGAGTATAATCCTCTGTGTCTTAAGTTTCTGTCTCCTAAGACTATGCCTCTGCCTGTGAAATTAATTTTCCCTTTTAGCATGTGTTCGCAGCTGAGTAGTGTTATCAGCTGTTGCCTTCAGGTAGAATTTTCAGAGTAGGAAGGCCCTTTTAATTATGTCCTCTCTCTCTCCCTTTCAGTCCAAGTCGGCATGGTGGTTTCTGCTGGGATAACATTCTCAGAGCTTTGTAGATCTCCCATCTATATTTCCTAGATTCACTCAATTAGACAAGAGGATCCTCCAAAGATCTTTCCTGGATAATCCCAATTCTATTTCTGATTTGCGCTGAGATGACGAAGAGGATGGATCCATGAGGCATGAGCCCAATTTCTTCAAACATCCCTCTGTGTGATGGAATACTTTAATGTTTCAATCCTTTGGAAACACGAGAAAAGAAGTGTTTAGTTATATCTTCAGCACTCTGTCTAGTGCATGCTTTTGTGGTAAAAAATCTCTAATTTTAACAGTCTGGATAGCCTGAGAATTTTCCAAATAGAAAGGTCTTCTTTAGTTTTTTCCCTCAATACATCCCTTTCCTCACATTTTACTCTAAGTATCAGGAAGAAACCAGCCACACCTTCAACTCTATACTTGGAAATCTCTGCTAAATATTGGAGTTCATCATTCCCATATCTTATGTACCATTTAACTTCAGAACTCTAGTTAGCTAAGCTTTTTGTCACTAATGCAACAGTAAATAATGCTTCCTTCAGTTTCCAGTGATGTGTTCCTCATTCCCATCTTAGCCTTCATTAGCATCACCTTCATAGTTCAAATCTTTACCAACTGTATTTTTGGTAATTTAGGTGTTTTCCAATATGGTATATATCACCTCTACCTTACTTATTCCCTTCTGAGTCCTTATTAGCAGAATCATTATCATCCAAATTTCTACTAACTGTTCAAGACAAGCTGGCATTTTTTTAAATCATCCTCCCCAAAATCCTTCTAGCTTCTGCTGTATGCTGAATCTCAAGCTATTTCCACTTTTTTTGTTATTTGTTACACAGCAGCAACCTGTATCAAAATCAGTATTTGTTTCTGATTGTTGTTATAGCAAATTGCCACAAACTTACTGACTTAAAATAATACAAATCTTACAGTTCTGGAGGTCAGATATCTAAAATAGGTCTCACTGGGCTAAAATCAAGGATTTGATGAAGGTGTGTTTCTTTCTGGAGGCTCTGGGATAGGATATGTTTCCTTTTGTTTTCCAGCTTCTAGAACTACCCACATTCTTTAACTCATGGCCTCCTTCCACCTTTAAAACCATCAGTTACGTCACTTTGATCTCTCCTGCTGTCATCACACCTCCACCTCTGTATCTGACAGCCCTGCCTTTCTCTTTTACAATAAGGACCCTTGTAATTTCACTGAATGCATTAGTGTCATCCAGGACCATCTCCCTCTCTCACGAGCTTAACCTTTTTAAAATATTTATTTATTTGTTTTAGAGAGAGAGCAAGTGGGGAAAGAGGGAGAGAGAGAGAGAGAATCTCAAGCAGACTCCATGCTGAGCATGCGGCCCCACTTGGGCCTTGATCTCATGACCCTGAGATCATGGCCTAAGCTGAAATTAAGAGTCAGACGCTCAGGTGACTGAGCCACCCAGGTATCCCAAGAACCTAAACTTAACCACTTCTTCAAAGTCTCGTTTGCCATGTAAAGCAACATATTTACAGTTTTCAAGGATCAAAACTTGGATATCTGTGAGTAGCCATAATTCTGCCTACCATAATATTCCAGGGACTAAGTCCTCTTCCTTTTCTGATAAGTAGTTGTACACATGCTTACTCTAAAGGGTGTACTTAACAGACACTGTTCACATACACAGAACTCTGTCTCAGACATTCTGTATGACTGAAAGACATAAGAAATTTTTAGCAGCTATTCCATTAATTATTTTTAACTGTGAAAGGGTCACAGAATGTTCATCCTACAAATCAGGAAACTATCATTGTAAAACAGAAATACCAAAATAAAAATAATATATATTTCTGAAGAAACATAAATTATTTAGGAAAGCAAATTTCCCTCAATAATTTGAGAAGATATATCCATAAAATAAGAAATGGATTCTCTGACAGAAAAAAAAATTACTGAAAAAGACCTTAAATAGGTTAAAAAATTTAACTGTAAATTTTAAACAAGAAAAAAGAAATGTAAAGATCTGGAAACTAGCCATACTACAGATGTTAAGAATAACAGAGAAAACATAAGCTATCATGAGGACCTAGGAAATCAGTGTCACATCCATTTGACCAAAATCCTGGACAGAATAAACAAAATGGAAGGGAAAATCAGTGGAAGAAGAATGAAAGATATAAGCTTTCAGGTGGGAATATCACATCAAATACTCACTAAGTGGCCGAAAAGCCACCTCCAGATAGATGAAATCACACAAACTTCAAGATTAAGAGAGGAGGGTGCCTGGGTGGCTCAGTGGGTTAAAACCTCTGCCTTTGGCTCAGGTCATGATCTCAGGGTCCTGGGATCGAGGCCTGCATCGGGTTCTCTGCTGAGCAGGAAGCCTGCTTCCTCATCTCTCTCTGCCTGCCTCTCTGCCTACTTGTAATCTCTCTCTGTCATATAAATAAATAAAATCTTAAAAAAAAAAAGATTAAGAGAGGATATAGAAAAAAAATATGTAAGAACAAAAAAAGAGACCAGCATGGAGTGTAAAGAACAAGAATGACTTCAGAATTCTAATTAGTAATTGATGGGGGGAAAAAGGATGCCAATGCCTAGCAAAATTATTTGACAAATAAAAGACAAAGTAAAGACATTTTCAGACATGTAATTAATCAGAAAATTTTCATTTATTGACCTCTTTCTAAAATGTTACTAGAGGATGAGTTCCTATAGTACACAGAAATTATAAAAATGTTACAATTCAGTAGATATCACAGATTTCAAGAAACAGTGGACCTTATCTAGAAGTACTATGAGAAACATCCCAGGATGATATGCCATCTGATGATCCAAGAAATAAACTCATCTAAATTAGAACAGTAATTCAACAAGCTCCAAAAATAATACCTCAAGAAGAAACTGAAGTCAACTGAGCAAAAAGATAATTTGAGTGATAAAGTAAGCACACAGCATATAGACAATTCTTGTCAACAAAATTGAACATGATTAGAAATTTCAGGGTAAACAAATGATGGAGAAACCATGAACAACATGTGCAAAATGTGAAGCTAGAGAAAATTTGGCATAATTTTATTTTATTTTTTAAAATTTTTTGGCATTAATTTATATAACTGATGAAATTTAGAGAAAACATTTGTATTTTTACCTCCATATTATTACATTATTCATTATGTTGCCCTCACTGGTGGTTTATCACATGACTGACTTCTTTAAAGATTAATCTTCCAACGATCATAATATTTCAAATGCAGTTTCAAAATTGTCAAAGTTTAGAATTAACTATAAATGAATGATGGATAGTTTAATAAGATTATAGATTAGAACATAAATCACATAATTTTTCACAATGTAACAAATAATGGTGACAAAATTGAGTGTTTAAGTTAGGTAGAAAATTGGAGGCAGAATTATTTCATCAATAAGAAATTTAAGGATCTGATGAGTCAAGAGAGATTTTAGTTATGAAGCTTATGAATAGCAAAAGAAAATAAACATATTGAAAGAAGAAGGAAAAAGACATTAGAATAGAGAGATGTTGGATATACTCCTCATTTTCCATAATAGAAAATGAAAAAGATATGATTTTAAAATAATAAAACAAGAAATAGACTTGGAGCAACAGAAAACCCACCAGAATTATGCAAATGTGCAGTGATTAAAACTGGCAAACCCTGGAAATTAGGACTCTGAATAGAAGTTTGTGGAAGTACAATCTATAATTTTGTATCATATTCTTATTTACTGCCTTAATCATTCTTTATAACTGGTTTGTTTACATTTATAGTGAATTGAAAGTTCACATACCTCTCTTTCTCACCCCATCAATACAATACAAAACATTAAATATGGCTAAATTAGAAGATGCTAAATACAAAGCAAAAAAAATATATATATATATATCAGGACTAGCATGACTTTTGTTCTCTAGATGGCTGGAGGATTGATGAGATGATTTAATTTATTACTTAATATATATTCTTCTAATAAAAATATTTCATATGTAATTATTCCATCTTTGTAAATTTAATCTCTCTTAAAAGACTCAAGATTATATATATTTTTAAAACATTTTTAGGATTGTCTACTGTTTCTAGTTTATGCAGAAATTCCATGGAGGAGATGTACATGTACTTATTGAAGAGAATTATCTTTAAATTAACTGACACATAGGAGATAGACTGAACTGAATATAAAACTCTGAATGACCAGAATGAAAAGGTCTTCAAAAAAAGATTGGAATCATCAGGAAAGAAGAGGCTTTTGACCTCTATCTTTAAATAAGTGATGAACAGAACCGACCACTAGAAGGAAAAATCCTGACTTCTTGATAAACAAACCTATTTGTCATTCTAATGCTTAAAAAGAATATGGAATGGGTTGTTCCTTATTATTTCTAACTTAAATTTTCACCATCCTAGTATAACAGAAAACGACCAACACAATTGTGTTAGACTGATGCCAATTCAGCCAATTTCCTTTCACAAGAGGCATTAGAAATGGTGCTCCCTTGAACCTCAGAGGAAAAAGCTGGACCCTCATTTCTTTCCAGTAGACAGTGGGTAGGGGTTTTGCTAATGGCTTCCAAGTGAAATCTTCCAGCAGAGAAATCACTGACAATGTCTTCTCTGTGTTGGCTTCTTCCTCTACACTGCATTACCTACTTAATAACCTGAACCAATGTATGGAGACTATCACATATAAAGAATGAACTAGGTATTCCATTCAGGGCTAGAAAAATCATTTTAGCACATAATTTTATTATTTATTTTTTATTTATGTTTTTTTAGAGAGAAAGAGAGAGAGTGCATATGAGCCAGAGTAGGAAGGGCAGAAGGAGAGGGAGAGAGAAAATCCCAAGCAGGCTCCACGCCCAGCTGGGAGCCCCATGCAGGGTTTGAACTCCGGGTCCCGAGATCATGACCTGAGCTGAAACCAAGAGTCAGACGCTTAACTGACTGAGCCACCCAGGCCCCCTTTGCATATATTTTTTAAATTAAACTTTTAACACCATTTTAAATAAAATAGATCTATTCTCTGGCCAGATCTTTGAAACTAGCATAGAAGATCACAACTACAAGAACTTTCTAGAATATTTAAATTTTAATTGTCAAATTGAAGTCACTCCTTTTTTTTTAAGTCTGAAATAAGAAATTTCAATATCTCAATGTGGTTTTACAGTCTACCTTTGTTGTAACATTCTTTATGCTGTAAAATCTACCTGTTTAGTCATATTCTTTTATTCAGAATTAAATGACACAAATACAGTTAATATTAACGGAACAAACTTTTGTCAATAGTACCTACTTTAACTGAAGCGCTATAATTAATTTACTTACTAAAACCTGAATTTCTATTTTGAAATTTCCCAAAAGAAAAGAGCTATTCAAAAAAGCCTTAAAAATTTGACAGCTTAATCTTCTTAACCTGTCACTGTAAGAATTGTAAACTGCTGTCACATTTTGCTGCTTTTGAGACTAATAGAGCTGGTATTACAAAGATCAAGTGCTGGAAGAAAGTGTCACGTTTCGGGGTAGTTTGGAAATGAATATTGAGAAGAAGAATAAACAGAATTGCACTCAAGAGATTAGATCAGTAAAACATTATAAAAATTTAGCACCACCTATGCAGAATCACAAGGATAATGTTAAAAGCTGAATGTTTTGCAAAGTAGACACTCTATTATTTGAATTTGGGTCAAAAGGTGCTCTTCCAGATTCTAAAGTAACACTCAGTATAGAAGTAACTGAATTCCCTTTAGCCTTTCTTTCTTCAGTTATGCTAATGGTACATCTATTCTTGACCAAACAAAAAGCAGATATCAAAATATATGTACGAATACTTTTTTCAGGTGCAAGATCACAATGCCTGTTAATTCAACCTTATTTTACTGCCCATCCTGTCAGTGATGATGCCATTAACTGATGGTTCCATTAGTGGATTCAGCTGAGGCTGAGTACTCTGGAGTGAGAGTCCCCTTATCCATCGGTTTCCTCCGGACTCTATTTCAGAGATTGCACCAGATTTCCATTCAAATAGATCAATTCCATTACTGCTTTGTGAATTGTTTGCTGCTGCTTTTCTTCCCTGAACCTGATCATGCTACCTCATTTCATTCCTGATTCTGTCATTAGAACGCATGTCTGCCCTTTCTCTCTCCCTCTCTCTCCTTCAACTTAATTCCTGTGAGCTGCTTTGATTTTCTGTCATCAGATGTGGATTAAGGAGTGGGTCAGTAAGGCAGACGCCTGAGGCAGCAATCTTGAAGGAATGTATTTTGAAAGAGAAAATTGTATTTACCAGAACTCCTCCCCAGAAGTGTGTAGTGGCACAGAAATGGAAGGAAAACCTCAACAAGTCCTTTAGTTGGAGGATCAGATTACCCAGAGACTTGCTGAAGACTGGTAGCTGGTCAATCCACTTGTTTTCCACCAAGGGCAAAGCCTGTTAGAGACGCGGCTTTTCTTTTACTGCCCTTTCCTCCCCCACCCTCACCCCCGCCCCCAGCTTTATTTCCCCAAGAGCCATTGGAATGATGCTTCATTGATTGTAGAGGAAAAACCTGGAGCTTCATTTCTAGAATTCCCTGACAGTAGGACCTGCATTTTTCAAATGAGCAGCACTATTGTGAGATTCGCAAGTTGGGATTAGGGCTGAATTGCCTGGGGCCATGAGAAGCTGGTAGCCTAGTGTTCCCTCACTGTCTTCAGGTACACTCAGTGTCCTTCAAAAATATTCATAGACTATCAGAAAGATGGGATATAAAATCTTTCCACTCCTGCCCTCTATTACCTGTTTTTCTTTCATGATCAGCCGGGCAGGAGAGTGATGCAGTGAATAGAATGCTTGAGAACCAGCTGTGAAGAAACTCTTTCAAGTGGATCCCATCTTATGACTCAAGTAGTGATTGCTCTACATCGTAACAACTTTGAGAGAGAAAAGATCATACAAAGCAAAACCTTTCTTGTTACAGAGGGCATAAGTGTTTAGTACCTGAACCCAGTCAAAGTAATGGTAGATATAGGATTATAAACCCTTTCCCAATAAAATGTTCTTTAATTCTTAAACATCTGTGATATACTCAGTATAATCATGCAGATTATACTTGGTATAATATATGCTGATACCTGGATAATATTATGACCAACTATGTATTCTTTGCAGTTTGATGCCACATTTTGTTGTATTCACAAAAATTACGTCCCACTACAACAAAATTAAACCAATTCCGTAAACAGGCTTTTCTTTTATTTTACATACAGATGATGTATTTGTCAGAATCCTTACCAGGTGTTTGGTGACACCACCAATTTCTAGAATGTCAATACATTCTAAATGCCTTTCCGTGTTTCCTGATTTTAGTTTTATTTAGGCCCTTAGTTATAGAACTCTCACCAATACAAAACAGTTTGTATTCTCAGGGCACCTGGGAGGCTCAATCCATTAAGTGTCTGCCTTCAGCGCAGGTCATGATCTCAGGGTCCTAGGATTGGCCCCCAGATTGGGCTCCCTGCTCAGTGGGAAGTCTGTTTCTCCCTGTGCCTGCCGCTCCCCCTGCTTGTGCCCCTTCTCTCTCTCTAGCTTGCTCTCTCTCAAATAAATAAAAAAAAAAGTTTGTATTCTCTTAAAAAAAAAAAGTTTGTATTCTCTCTACCTCTTAATTTAGCTTCCAAGAGTACTGTTACCACACAAAAAGCTTAGGATAATCGCCTCCACACTCTGAATTATTATAAGTATATGTATACGTGTGTGTCTTTTGGGGAGGTAAGTGTGAATTTCATATTTATTGTTATATTATTGATAATGAAATATAAACTCAGTAACAACAGCCCTGGTAAATAAACTTATCACTTCCATTGATGTTGAGAAATAAACCAGATTAGACGACACTGACATTCCCTATAAAGTGATATTATAGAATAATCCTAGAATATATTTTTTAAGGTTCACTTATTTATTTGGGGGTGGGGGAGGGACAGAGGGAGAGAGAGTCTCAAGCAGCCTCTGTGCTGAATGTGGAACCCAGCACAGCACTGATCCCAAGATCCCAACACTATAATCTAAGTTGAAACCAAGAGTTGGGCCCCCAAACAACCATGCTACCTATTCACCTCTAGAGTGATCCTAGAATCTTTAAGTTTAAAACTCTAAATCTACATAAAAGAAAAATTATTTATCAAAGTATTTCTTAAAGATGACCATGAGGTATCAGGATGTACTTTGGTTGTTAAAAATTGTGGACAGTATTTGTTTCAATGCTTATACTTTTTATTAATTTAATTTTACTTATTTTATTTTTATAAATATAATATTTAAATATATTATATATTTTACATATATTTATACATTAAAATTATACTTACATTAATAGTTTTAACACATGGTACATGTGTTAGCTATCATCATGGTAATTATTATATGCATAAGAATGAGTGATGGACTTCTCTAGGAAAAAACGGTATTGAATGCGTGAATGAGTGAATGAATAAATAAATGGAAATGCTCATTTTCCATAGCAATGCTAAGCATTTACTTTTTAAGCATTTTATGGTCACTGGCAAATATTTACAAAAACTCAAGTTTGTTTTTCTTTTTTTAAATAGATGATGCAAAAAAATCATCATTGATTTTGAAATACTGACCTTCATTGGACTGCCTAGGAAAAGCAGCTGCTCCCTGCTCACTTTTAGAATTAATTTGGGGTGGGTTTTTTTGTTTTTTGAAGTAGTCAAAACATATTTTTTTCACTTACTTTCTCCCAGTTTGTGAACATATGCGTGCAGAGTGGACATTGCTATCCAACTATAAAGGAAACTAGGATTCTATTTATTTATTTTTTTTTATTTTATGTATTTTTTTTATCATGATTAGTGTACTCTTTAATCCCCATCACCTATTTCACCCATCCCCTCACCCACCTCCCCTCTGGGAACCATCAGTTTGTTCTCTACAGTTAAAAGTCTGTTTCTTGGTTTGCCCTCCTCTCTTTCTCTCGCTCTCTTTTTTTTTCCTTTGCTTGTTTTTTTTCTTAAATTCCATATATGAATGAGATCATATGGTATTTTTCTTTCTCTGACACACTATTTTTAAAGCATTTTCTTATACCTCCAATATAGAAGATATAAACAAGATCAAAATTTTAATAACACTTTGTACTATTGTTTCTGTTCTAGCTAGTACTAAAATTAAGCACTTGAAAAAAAAATTTCAGAGATGTCTTCCAGTACTTTCCTCCCCCCTCAAAGCAGTGATCTCTGTGAAGGAGTTTGACAGCTTAATCTTCTCAATGTATCACAGCATGAACTGTAAACTGCTTGCGTGTGTGGGTCTGCTTCTGTGACAGAAATGGCATTGAGTCAAATGTGTGAAAATGAAAACATTAAATATTGGTTAAATCTGCTTTTATTGCTACCATTTATAATGTCATACTTGATAAAGTATAAGTTTAATTATTTCAATACTTTATTTAATAATTCAATAATTAATTGTAATAAAACAACATAAATATAGAATCAGTGTTAGGCTTGGGGAAAATATGGTGCAAGTGACATTTTCTTCAACAGCTCAATGATTCTTAATTCTCCTTCCTTTATCCACTTATGTTACCTTATTCTCCTGCTACATGGATCAGTGTCTTATTAAAAGGCCAAAGTTTCCTGTATGACAATCATACATAAGGAAATTTAAGTACAAACTGATTAAAGTGTCCATGCCTTACACTTTATTCTTAGAGAACGCCCTTAGTTAATTGAGTGCTTTATTGACACTTTTCTTCTACCATGCAAAAAATAATTCTTACTAGAATATCAAATATTAATTGCTGCCAACTAATATTTTAGTCTTTGTGGAGCTTTTCTTACTCGAAAGGACAATTTCTGAAAACATTTGAAGTGTATAAGTAGCATTTCAGGAACTATATAATTCAAATGGAAGAGCATCTCTCAAGATAATTAATCTTCAGGCACTGTATATCATCATGCTTGCATTTTGTCGTATCATACCTGCCTGGAGATTTCTTCAGCTCTTTCTACATGTAAGTCTTCTCTTTCCTCGTTGTCAATTCTTCACCACTGATACATTGTGTGACATATAATAGATACATGTCGTATATATGTCAATATAGAGATATCCATTGGTTATCCTTGACACCTTCCTAACTATTTTTATTTCTCCTTCACCCTTTTGAATCAATTAATAGGACCTCCAGGTTTTCCATTTATACAACTCTCTACTCGTCTCCATCAACACCACCACCAGTCTTGCCCAGGCTATCCTCTTCTCTCTACACAATCTGCTAGGATAAGTTCTTGAATGGACTTCTCGCAACCTATTTTGTTCTGTTCCATTTGTTTTTAATAGTAACAAGATTGCAGGGGTGCCTGGGTGGCTCAGTCAGTTATCCTGGGGTCCTGGAATCAAGCCCCATGGCAGGCACACTGCTTGGTGGGGAGTCTGCTTCTCCTTCTCCCTTTGCCCCTCCCCTGCTTGTGCTCTCTTTCTTTCTCTCACATGAATAAATAAAATATAAAAAAAAAAAAACCAACAGTGACAAGATTACAAAATTACTGAATCCCTTTAGAGGCTCTCCAAACTACAGAGAAAAGAATATTTTACCTGTGGAGTAGATAATTTTGTGATGAAGCCCCTCCTCTGTATGCCCAACTATTTTCAGCAAGAATCACGTCATAGTCAATAATTATTTTTGTTATTCATTCTTTAGCTTTAAATTTTAAAATAAAAATAAGTTTTAATGTCAAATACATCTTAAATCAGTCTATTTCAATCACGAACAGATATTTGCACTTTATTATTTTTTAAAGATTTTATTCATTCATATGACAGAGAGAGAGAGAGAGATTACAAGTAGGCAGAGAGACAGGCAAAGAAAGAGGGGGAAGCAGGTTTCCCACCGAGCAGAGAGCCTGATGCGGGGCTCGATCCCAGGACACTGAGATCATAACCTGAGCTGAAGGCAGAGGCTTAACTCACTGAGCCACCCAGGTACCCCTGTACTTTAGTCTTATTAGTCACACATCTTTAATCTTGTTAATCTATAGTCCTAATTTCTTTCCAATTTGAAAAAGTGTTATAATCCTTTATCATTTCTTATACAAAATCAGTTTCAGATGATATTTAAATGGTAAATATGTGAATGTTAAAAATATTTAACATATCTAAATGAAAACAAGTGTTTATAATATTAAAGACAGGTTTTCCTTTTTTTTCTTTTTTTTTGTGCACAGATTTTTCTGTCAAACTAAAACTCATGAAAAAAACAACTTAGTGAATACAGAAAAAATTTAATTTTCTATAAAAAAGGTATGATAAAGAGTAAGGAAAATGATAAGCTGGGGGAAAAAATTGCAATATACCCCACAAGGAAGTAAAAATAAATACACCATAATCCTTATCGTTTAAAATGGGCAAATGAATGTTTACCAATATAGCTATAAAATAATAAATTTCAAAAAATTGTGAATAAAGCAAAATTGACAAACAGATTTAAATTGGACAAAGCATAATAGATGATTAGGCTAACCTTGCTATCATCAGGCCCTATTGCATTCTCTCTCCAAAGCTGTAGCCACTGACTTACGCCTACAAATGGGTCTATCTTAGGTATGGAGACCAACTGTGTCCTCAATCAGGAGAAATAAATAAGTATTAATTTTTAAAGTCAGGGGGCTCAGAATTGAATTCAGTTTTATCCTATTCCTATCCTGCTATGTTTCCAGTTTTAGCAATAGGGCTTCTGTTTTATTTTTTTTTGTTCGTTTTTGGTTTTGTTTTTTTCCCCATGAGATTCTAGAGCCAGTAATTGAATTTTTTTTTGCCCATTTCAAATCACATGTTCTAATTAAAATACAAATATTTTATATTTCTTTCTGTGAAGATATCCTAAACGATTCCTGAGTTCAAATAAATTATTTTATTTGAGAGTATGGTTTTGGAAAAGGTTAGTACTGAGTGTAAAAGATCATTTAGCAAACGATAAAATATATTTTGTTAAGCAATGACATCTAAAAAAGACAGAAAAATTATGTACACATATCTAATATATGTGTGTATACATATACACATATAGAAATATCATGCATAGACATACAGACATATATACATGTATATTTATATTAATTAGAAATTTAAATAAAAGTAATGTGATGATCATTTTTTTCCCACTCTTCTTCATTTCTGGGGTATTTAATAGGTAATATCCTTTGGAACAAAAAAAATAGTAAATTCTTTATTTTAGCATAGTTTATATTTTGAAAAGAGTGATGAATAGAAGCTGGCTAGAAGGTTAAGTAGATACATATCAAGCATAACAAAAGATTAAATCTAAAATGATTTAAAATAGAATGCCACCCATCTTATATCTATGCCACCAATAATTTTGTTGCCATATTATAATTATTAATAGTACTCATCTTTTAACTCTTGAAAGTGTCCTGTTTTAGATAATAATTCATATGCTTGCTTTACTCATGCATTTCACAGTGTTAGGAAAATGGACAAGCTCCCCCACTGAGGTACAGAGCAAGGGCCAGGGGGAAGTACATAGATTTGCTGTGGAAAGAAATTAGTCTCTCTCCTTCATTCCATCTCTACCACTCTTCAAATGACTGGACAAAATTCAGTAGTCCTGTCTCTCATCAAACAATATCCACAGGCTTTCCTGTGAGTGGGGTATAATTGAGATGGAGTCTTCTCTTGCCCTGTTGGTGAACCATTATTCCTAGCACCATGAAGATACATTATTTTGGTCTGTTCTAGCTCAATCCTATAATGTGTTGCATAGTTCCTGTGTTTCAATTTTATCCTCCATAAACTAGAGGGGTGGCTTCTTCAAAGATGAGTGATGAAGAATAGCCATGTTTAAATTATATAAAGGTCATAAGCCCCACATAAATGTGGAGTATAGCAAATGATCATCCACAGACTCTTGCTGGCTTCTTACCAGGATAGCAATCACATTCAGGGCAAATGCAGAGAGTATAAATTAAGAGTATAGCATGTCTGAACACAGAGGATTTGCATTTGTTATGTGAATTCATTTAATGTTTCTCTAATTCCTCTGAGTTTTGCATTTCATAGACAGCCGGCTCAGTGTGAAAGCTATGAAGCTGTTCCAGAACCATCTAAAAGAAGTATTTAGTAACAGATGGCAATAAAAACACTACAATGGGCCTTATTTTGTTTTATTTTATTAGACCTAGGTTATGGCCACAGTTATGAACTTAATCTGTCTTTTTTTTATAGCCATAATAGTGGTTTACATTGCTGTCATATCACCAGCTGCCTTTGCAGAATCAAATGCTCTTTACTGCCTAATGCAGCTAAGCAATGGAGCAAATAACATATTTAGTGTAGCGTCTCATCAGTATGAAAATAGGAGTATTCTAAGAAGGCAGTTTGGAGCCTGAGTAACACACATGCTTGGTTTTAAGCTAGATGCATCTCTAGAACAGAAGAGTAAAAATAAACATCAATTTCCAATAATGAAGACTATTTAGTAAGATTTAAGATTAAATCAAAAGAAGCTGAAACAAGGGGGAAAATGATAGGGCAAAGGCAAACAATGAAAAAGGTAAGATAAGTGAAGAGAATCTGGTCATGATCTCTAAATTAAGTAAGATTATCTCATTTTTTAATAAATGTCTGTAGAACAAATTCTTCTTTAGTTTAATTTTAGATTTGGGTTATTCTATTTCATTATTGAAATAAGACACAGGGGCGCCTGGGTGGCTCAGTGGGTTAAAGCCTCTGCCTTCGGCTCAGGTCATGATCTCAGGGTCCTGGGATCGAGGCCCACATCGGGCTCCCTGCTCAGCGGGGAGCCTGCTTCCCCCTCTCTCCCTGCCTGCCTCTCTGCCTCCTTGTGACCTCTCTCCCTCTGTGAAATAAATAAATAAAATATTTAAAAAAAAATGAAATAAGACACAGGATTCAAAATGGACAAAGAACAACTGAAGCTCTCAGGAGACAAGAGCCCACAATGTGTAAACAGGTTGTATTCATTGTTTACTTAGATCCAAACACATTGCCTGTGTAAAAGACAAAAGAGTAAATTAGAGATACTTACAGTAGACTAGGAGATTCTAGTTAACAATTTAGGGGAATTGGGGCGCCTGGGTGGCTCAGTGGGTTAAAGTCTCTGCCTTTGCTTCAGGTCATGATCTCAGGGTCCTGGGATCAAGCCCCACATCAGGCTCCCTGCTCAGCAGGAAGCCTGCTTCCTCCTCTGTCTGCCTGCCTCTCTGCCCACTTGTGATCTTCCTCTCTGTGTCAAATGAATAAATAAAATCTTTAAAAAAAAACACCAAAAACAATCCAGGGGAATTTATAAAATCAGTACCATTGATTTCAATAACTCCAACATCTTTAAATTCCTTTGCTTTGTCACACTTGCATCCATTGAATTNAAAAAAAAAAACACCAAAAACAATCCAGGGGAATTTATACAATCAGTACCATCGATTTCAATAACTCCAACATCTTTAAATTCCTTTGCTTTGTCACACTTGCATCCATTGAATTTCTATTTAGTTCTTATGCAGAGCAGTTTCACTCTCTCCTCTTCTCCCTGCGCTACCCAGTTGTCTTTTGATTACTAGTTTGCTTTCCAGATATCCGGACACCAAGAAGGGGATGGCACAAATGTTGTAGGTACAAGCATGTAACCCTTGTCCAAAAATTGAAGTACAAATTTTACTGGCATTTTGCTACATGCATCAGTCATTATTGAGTTTTGTTAGAATTATTTAGGATGTGAAATCCAGGTAAACTCTGATTACACTACAGATTTTAGTCTCTCAACCCAAAAACTGAGGATCAGATACAGTGAACTTAAGTGCCACCAAATCTCCTTCCTTAATTGTAATACATAATATCAGAGATAAAGAGATATGCTAAGTGCACACATTACAAAACAATATCCAAATTCTATTAACTATGACTTGTACATTAATCTCCTTTGAGGTTGATTACAGAAAAGTTATTTTTTAAATTATCAAAAATTTTTGAGTTTATAGTTTGTATCTACCAAATTAACTTACAACTACCAACTGCTATAAGATTGCAGAGAAACCGGGCGCCTGGGTGGCTCAGTGGGTTAAAGCCTCTGCTTTCGGCTCAGGTCATGATCTCAGCGTCCTGGGATCGAGGCCCGCATNACTATAAGATTGCAGAGAAACCATGAGCACTGCTTGATTATATGGGCCTATGTGTTGAGAGTTTCTAAAAATGGTGACTAATTTCTTTTTTTTTTTTTTAAAGATTTTATTTATTTATTTGACACAGAGAGAGAGATTACAAGTAGGCAGAGAGGCAGGCAGAGAGACAGGGAGAGGAGGAAGCAGGCTCCCCGCTGAGCAGAGAGCCCGATGCGGGCCTCGATCCCAGGACGCTGAGATCATGACCTGAGCCGAAAGCAGAGGCTTTAACCCACTGAGCCACCCAGGCGCCCANTGATTATATGGGCCTATGTGTTGAGAGTTTCTAAAAATGGCGACTAATTTCTTTTTTTTTTTTAAAGATTTTATTTATTTATTTGACACAGAGAGAGAGATTACAAGTAGGCAGAGAGGCAGGCAGAGAGACAGGGAGAGGAGGAAGCAGGCTCCCCGCTGAGCAGAGAGCCCGATGCGGGCCTCGATCCCAGGACGCTGAGATCATGACCTGAGCCGAAAGCAGAGGCATTAACCCACTGAGCCACCCAGGCGCCCTGGTGACTAATTTCAGAGTTAAAAATGAAATGCAAAATAGTTCCCAAATTGAATTTTTAAAACAATTGTTTCAGAAGTATTTTTANTGACTAATTTCAGAGTTAACAATGAAATGCAAAATAGTTCCCAAATTGAATTTTTAAAACAATTGTTTCAGAAGTATTTTTATGATAGATAATAGAATTCACAAATTGCATTAAAGAAACTCATTTTAGTGCCAATAGAAGATTGGATTTCCAGAATAGCACTGAATTTTGTGATAAAATAAAATGTCAGTAGTAAAGACGCAAAGTCAGAATGGAAATAATGTAATTCTTTTCCACTAGTCTCAAAATGCATGTGACTATGATATATGCCAGCTGCAATTAGCTAACCCCTCTCCCCCAAATGTCTTCATGTTACATAAAACAATAGTGAGAATTCAGCTGTCTGTTCTCCTGCTCTGGTCCCTCTAACTGCAGAGACCCTATCTGGGCAGAATGGTGTGCTTTGAAAGGGGGGTCAAAGGGACATTTCTAACCACCTCTTCTGCCCCCTCTCCCATGCATACCATTTTACTTCTCAGCTAAATCCAAGCCTCCTTAAATAGAAGCATATGACTCTGGCAGATCAGCAAAACTCTGATTCTGCCTTAGTAGCTAAAACTGAGCCTGTAAGGAAACTCAGTTTTCGTAGTTGCCCTGACTATACACTTTTTGCTAAAGTTGTTACAGACCTGAAACAGTCTGCAACTGGAAGGAGGTCATTCTAAATGGCTAGAAGAACCAATTCCTCAAGCTGGGGCTCCCATGGACCAATACCAGTGTTTGGAGCTATTTGTTAAGGGATGTTTACCTTCCTTGGCAAAGGAGATGAGACACTTTGATTTAATCCTTCCATTGTGGTGGGGCACCTGGGTGGCTCAGTCAGTTGAGCAGCTGCCTTAGGCTCAGGTCATGATCTCAGAGTCCTGGGATCAAGTCCTGCATATCCTTGCTCAGCGGGGATTCTGCTTCTCCCTCTCTTCTCTGCCACTCCTCCTGCTCTTGCTCACTCTGTCAAATAAATAAATAAAATCTTAAAAAAAAATCCCTCCATTGTTAAGTATTATCTCTGCGAGCTTTGATCAGTTACCAGATTTCTCTATCCATCAATTTAATCATCTGTTAATTGGAGAAATGGTCCTCACCTAGCTATTTCAAAGGCTAAAGTAATTTCTGTTATAGTATCTGATACAGATTAGGGTCTAATAAATGTTGCAGGGGAAATGACTTCCTCCCTATGACTGATGAGTAACTTGATCCCCAAATTCTCCTTATTTTTAATGCTCCTTTGTATAACTAAGCCCAAACACTCTCTGGACCCTTTCCTTATATTCAGTGAAACAAACAACTTATTCTAGTTAGAATAAACACTTGAGTCTTTTCTGAAATAGTGGACATTGTTTAAAATATTAACTATAATTTGGCCAACACATTTTTCAACGGAGATACACACAGGATGTAAAAAATATAAACATATTTAAATCTTCAAAAAATTTAAAATTCTGATTAACTAAATATCTGTATTATTGTTTAAATTGTAGATCCCCTATATCTACAAGTGATTGACTCTAGATTTTAGAGATGGTGGCTCCTGAGCTAGGCCTTGAGAAGGATTTTGATAGATGATACACTAACATGGGCTAGAGACATCACAAAATCCAGAGTTATTTCAATCTATAGAACTAACACATATGAGAAATCTCTGGGAGAGCAGAAAATGGGGGGCAAAACTGAAGAGTTGCTGAGTCCATGAATATGCTCTTAGGTAAAAAATGATAAAGTATATCCTTTCTTTCTTGCTCACATTGCTCTGGATGGAACATTGCCACTTCTAAGGCCCTATAAGTGAGAACTCTTCAAGAAGTCTAGGTCAGTGAGGAAACTTTATAGTGAATGGGACAGAAATACTTTAAAACAGGAGCAGATAGACCGGCCAATCCTGAGAATGTTTTCAGCATGCCCTTCCGCATCCTAAAGTAAATGAATCCTAAAGTAAATGAATATAATTTAAGGAAAATCTCTTGGAAAAAAAAGTGACTCTCAGCAGAAGCATATATTAAGACATAAAAGTTTTCTGTGCTGAGGCATATTCCATTCTAATAGATATCCTTGATTTAGCATAGGGACATAAAGTAGGGTACATGTGTTATAAACCTCACCCAGACACATTATCAATTGAGATACTAACACTGCCAGGCGACTAAGTTCACAGGGAAAATAACAATGCATTAGCATTGTGGACTGTGTCATGAAAATACCACAGCTTAATACCTGATTCAACAAGACAGAATTTATGAATCAGATGAAGTAAAGGGTATTAAAAAAGCATATTTATATTTTTAAAAATTAAGGATGGAAAATTGAAATGTGAAGCAGAAATAAGAAATTATAAAGAACAGTTTTCAAGATATAAGAGTTCCATTAAAAACTCAGTAGATGGAGTGAATTGCAGAACGATGCCCCTGGAAAACAAAACAAAACAAAACAAAAAAACCCAGAATATGTGGAATCTTTTACAAAATAGAAGTTAATAGACATGAAATATAAAAGTCAATATATGACAACATGTATTATATGTGTTCTAGAAAATGATAAAAAATGCATAAATGAATGTAAAGGAAATCTGACAAATGAAGACCAATAGCTTTTTAGAATTAGAAAAATATCCAATGTTTTAGGCTGAAAAACTCATAGCAAGTCTGCCAAGATTAATAAGTTTTGAAATCACACGTTATAATGAAATTCAAACCATTAAACAGAGACAAAATTATAAAATGTGTTAGAAATCACCTATAGGGATACCTGGATGGCTCAGTTGTTAAGTGTCTACCTTTGGTTCAGGTTGGGATCCCAGGGTTCTGGGGTCAAGTCCCACATTGGGGTCCTTGCTTGGTGAGGAGTCTGCTTCTCCCTGCTACTTCCCCCGCTTGTACTCTCTCTTCTGACAAATAAATAAATAAAATCTTGAATGAAAGAAAGAAAGAAAGAAAGAAAGAAAGAAAGAAAGAAAGAAAGAAAGAAAGAAAGAAAGAAAAAGAAAAAGAAAGAAAGAAAGTGAAAGAAAGAAAAAAGGAAGGAAGGAAGGAAGGAAGGAATTAAGGAATCACCTATAAAAGAATAAAAAAAACATTCTCAAGATCATTATTGGATGGAGACAGTAAAGTAACATTTTCTCTTTGTTGAAGGAGAAGAACTTCAAGCATACAAGTTTTTTTTAAAAGCTAAACCATCGTAACAATCTGAAGACTAGTGACTCTATTATCAGGAGCACACTAAATGTCTTAGAAGACTTATCCTAAACAGACCCTCTGATAAGAGTCCTCAAAAATGTATTCCATCAAGAAATATAAGATCAAAAGGATGCTGTGACACCTGGGAAGTAAGGGTGAGTAAAGAACTTAGAACATGTATCAACATATCTAGATTGGCAAGAAACATTGGTGCTGGGCGCAAGGGTGTGATATGAGGAAAAAAATAAAATCAAGCAATAGTAGAAACTTGCGGGCGCCTGGGTGGGTCAGTGGGTTAAAGCCTCTGCCTTCGGCTCAGGTCGTGATCTCAGGGTCCTGGGATCGAGGCCTGCATTGGGCTTTCTGCTCAGCAGGGAGCCTGCTTCCTCTTCTGTCTCTGCCTGCCTCTCTGCCTACTTCTGATCTCTCTCTCTGTCAGATAAATAAATAAAAATCTTTAATAAAAAATAGTAGAAACTTGCATAGACCAAATAAGCTTCTTTTTTTTTTAAAGATTTTATTTTATTTATTTTGACAGAGAGATCACAAGTAGGCAGAGAGAGAGAGAGAGAAAGAGAGGAGGAAGCAGGCTCCCCACTGAGCAGGGAACCCGATACGGGCCTTGATCCCATGACCCTGAGATCAGGACCTGAGCCGAAGGCAGAGGCTTTAACCCACTGACCCACCCAGGCGCCCCCAAATAAGCTTCTATGTAATGAAACAAGATGTATGACTGTCTACGAAAGAAGAAAAAGATGAAGAAGACAAAGAGAAGGAAGATCAAGCAGAGGAAGAAGAAGAGGGGATGGATATGAGGTGGATCATGATGGAAGTTCAATTTAGAAAGATTTAGTTGGGCGCCTGGGTGGCTCAGTGGGTTAAGGCCTCTGCCTTCGGCTCAGGTCATGATCTCAGGGTCCTGGGATCGAGGCCCGCATCGGGCTCCCTGCTCGGCGGGGAGCCTGCTTCCTCCTCTCTCCTCTCTCTCTGCCTGCCTGTCTGCCTACTTGTAATCTCTCTCTCTGTGTGTCAAATAAATAAATAAAATCTTAAAAAAAAAAAATTAAAAAAAAAAAAAAAAGAAAGAAAGATTTAGTAGCCCAGGGGCCCCTGGATGGCTCTGTCAGTTAAGCATCTGACTTTTGATTTAGGCTCAG
This sequence comes from Ailurus styani, assembly GCA_002007465.1. Classification (NCBI taxonomy): domain Eukaryota; kingdom Metazoa; phylum Chordata; class Mammalia; order Carnivora; family Ailuridae; genus Ailurus; species Ailurus styani. The sequence continues at coordinate 1,308,477 of LNAC01000113.1, forward strand.
ATCGTGACCTCAGGGTCATGGGTTTGGGCCCACAGTTGGGCTCTGCACTCAACTCAGAGTCTGCTCATCTCTCTCCCTCTGCTCCTCCCCCCACTCACACTCTCTTTTTCTCACTCTCTAAATAAATAATCTTTAAAGGAAGGAAGGAAGGGAGAGAGGGAGGGAGGGAGGGAATCCCAGATTAACAAGAATGGAAGTTTGATCTCATACCACAATAAAAAATAAAACTAGAAAAGTGAGGGGCTAGCTAGTGAAAAATTGAAAATTAACAAGTAGGCATTTAACCTTGAAGAAAATGGATTCACTGAATGCTTTTGACTAGGCGAGTAACGTGATCAAACTATCTTTTAAAAAGATAACATGAGCACTAATATTTAAATTAGTTGATGAAAGAGAAGCCAAGAAGGTGTTAAAAAGATATTAAAACAATTCAAGAAATTTTAATGCCTTGAAATAAGATGATGGTGTAGCTTATATGACAAGGAGGGAAGAGTTAAAGAGAAGTGTCCCCTAAGTTGCTTTATCTAATGTAATGCTGAACGACATCACACAGTATTGTCACTTTGATATACAATGGGGAAACACATTGTTTTCTCACACTCCCAGTAAGAAAAGTTCTCTTTTGACAAAGGGTATGGAATATACATCTTTTTCACCAAACTGTAAAAGAAAATGCAGAGCATAAAAACAGGAATTAGCACAGTTCAGAAGGACACAAGCAGAATGAAAGGCAGAGAAGCCAATCGTAGATCCACCAGTGGGATAAGATAAACCAGATTCCAATCACCCTTCTATCAGGGGAGTTAGCTGGAATGAGGAAGAAATAATTGGATCTGGCACTATTTACAACTGTTATGGCTGAGAAGAAGTCAACTACTTTCAAAAAGAAATTCTTAAGTGCCTGGTTAAAGTCACACTAACAGGAATAATCTGTTTCTTCGTTTGGCACTTGCCCAGTCATATGGGCTTCCTTCTCAGCTAACTAGGCGTGGTTAAGGGATTGAACCGGAATCTGAGCATTAACCATTTCCCGTTGAGAAGATGGCAGCCCACTGTCAGCTCCCTTCAGAGTCAGCCTGAGTTTGAGCAGAAAGGCTTCCCCAGGACAAGCTTAAAGCCTGAGACCTTTGAAATGATCCCCTAAGGAACATATCTTCCGTTCCGGAGTATGGATACTAATTAGACAGACCCACGGGCACATGAGCTTGTGAAAAGATGCTAGGGAAAGAGGCAGCATTGGAGAAAGGGAAGGAGCTTATATGGGAATCTTCCCATCCCAGGTTTGAAAGTAAGATCAACTTGTATTGTTTATCCTACTCAGCATTGTCTTCTGAGATCAATCGGTTCAGAAAAATGTGTAATAATCTCACTCCAGTCTGTTGTGGGTTTTATTTGGAGAAGGTTAAAAATGGATAAGAAGAAAGGTATTTAGAAAAAGGAATGTGTTAAGAACACAATTGTGCCTCTTCACCCTCCACCCACCCTTCCATCCTACTCCACCCAATTCATATGCAAAGGCTCTAAACTCCAATGTAACTTTAGGAGATAGAGCTTTTAGGAGGTGTTCAGGTTAAAGAGGATATAAGTGTGGGGTCATAATCCAGTAGAATGGTGGTTTTATAAGAAGAGGAAGAACAAGATCCCTCTCTCTCTCCCTGTCCTGTGAGGACACAGTGAAAAAACTGCAGTCTGCAAGCCAGGAGGAGGGCTCTGGCCAGAATGACCATGCTGGCACACGGATGGAAGACTTCCAGCCACCAGAACAAGGAGAAAATAAATTTCTGTTGTTTAAGCCACCTAGTCTATGGTATTTCTTTAAGGCAGCCCAAGCTAACTGACACAGGAGGTAAACACAGTGCCTATTCTGTATGACCTTTATCCTTGATGTTAGAGGGTCTCTGCTGAAAATGAACATATCTGATCATTAGCCCGCTCCACTCCCGAATGAGTACAGACACAGTATGTCTGAGTGTTGCATTTATGTACAAAGCCTCTAGAATATTATGCTTGCTTTACACACTACGTTGTATCCATGCAGAATGAAACGAATTTAGAGCTTTGTCTACAGCAGTTGCTGATGTAAAATTTAAGATGTTTGATGAACCCAGTTGGTTACCATTTACTAAAAATGCTTAGCAACAAAAAGTTTGAAATTCTCAATTTCAACAATGTTTATATTTAGCAAGTAAAATAAGAGCAGGTCATTTATTCTTGCTTGCTACAACTTAGTGGTTATATTACAAAAGACTGTCTTTGTGCCTACAGCTAGGACCATGTGTTGTTTCACTTCAAAATCTTAAAAGTTATGATTAGTATTTCATTTTTCACATAGTTATTAATCACTAGCAGCATAATGAAGCATAAATATTTTATAAAATAAAGTTTTACGTGTAATGTCAGCACATATTTTATTTCCTTTGACAGTGCTTAAAATAGATGTCCTGAGGACGTTTCCCTTAAAATATATCTTTTAGAGTGAAATAAAATACTGTCAATGTAAACACATTTTAAAGTTCACATTTTTTCCCCAGTTCAGGCAATTTGTATTAGCTATTGCACACTTTTAAAGGAAAAAAATGGATCCTTCTCATCCCTGATCAAAATTCATAGTTAATTCAAAATAAATCAGCATATGGGAAATTAGTATCTACTTACATCATATCACAGAAGAGCATCCTTTTTAGTGGCACTAGTCCACATGATAAAACAGCTTGCAAAATTTTATATCATCTATAAAAGCCACATATAGTTAGAGGAATTTTATACTAGCACATTAGATATCCCTACAAAATGAAAAAAAGTGTATAGATTTATAACTGTATTCTCCATCTATTTTTTTGTTTGTTTTAAGTCATTGATCATGGCTGAGTTTCTTAACCTTTTTTAGAAGCTCCTCTTATGGGCGCCTGGGTGGCTCAGTGGGTTAAAGCCTCTGCTTTCGGCTCAGGTCATGATCTCAGGGTCCTGGGATCTAGGCCCGCATCTGGCTTTCTGCTCGGCAGGGAGCCTGCTTCCTCCTCTCTCTCTGTCTGCCTCTCTGCCTACTTGTGATCTCTCTCTCTCTCTCTGTGTCAAATAAATAAATAAAATCTTTAAAAAAAAAAAAAGAAGCTCCTCTTATAACAAAATTGTAATAGCTTATGTAAGACTCTGTTTAGAAGCTACAGTCCCGGGCGCCTGGGTGGCTCAGTGGGTTAAAGCTGCTGCCTTCGGCTCAGGTCATGATCCCAGGGTCCTGGGATCCAGCCCCACATCGGGCTCTCTGCTCAGCAGGGAGCCTGCTTCCTCCTCTCTCCTCTCTCTCTGCCTGCCTCTCTGCCTACTTGTAATCTCTCTCTCTCTGTCAAATGAATAAATAAAAGATTTTAAAAAAAAGGTATTTAAAATTCTTAAAAAAAAAAAAAAAGAAGCTACAGTCCCCAGCAGATTAGCATCATTTGCTTTGTAGTTTTGTGACTATCTTAGATATAGTTTTGCATATGTGTTTATTTTGCCTCCCTTGATCAGATTACAAATCCTCTGAAGGCAGGAATTATGTTTTGTTCATTCTTTTGCCCCAAACCCCTACACAAGAATTGTCAGTAACTATCCCCTCAGTAATTGCCCGCAGAATGAACAAATACTCAGTAGAAATGGAAGCAGGGTCTCTCGAGCCTTAATGTGTGGGTTTAAATCATGGTTTTGGACTGGCTGTTACCTTGACAAATTACCCTGTCTTTTGGGGGGATAATACTAGAATTTAGGTTATATGGTTTTATTGTTAATGGAGTTAATAGTTGTAAAACATTTAGGCTAGTGCTTGGATCTTAGGACTTAATCAACATCTAGTATTATTATTCAATATAGGAAAAATAAAAAACTGTTAAACTACATTTTTTGCTGAAGTTGTGCTAAACAAAATAAGGCAGTATGTTCTTATTTATGCACAGTGTAAAATGACTTCTACATTCTGCAATTCTCTAGATAATATAAGCTTTTATCAGCTTAGTTAACTTGTCTCAAATTCAGTTCAGTTCATCCACTCAACAATCTTTATTTGGTAGAATATGAAGTAAAAATAATCCTGACCTTTAAGATATTCACAGTTTATATGAGGGTTTGACAGAGATACTCACAGAGAAATAGTACTGTATGAAAATCTTTATTACCTCAATATTTTGTAATTATGTTTATACTTATCTTTTAAATAGAGTCTGAATTCATTTAAGGGATATTTTTTAAAAATACTTTACCATTCTTACATCCCTACTTCCCGAACATTTAATAAAGTTTGACAAAATAATATATATGTAATAATGTAATTGATTCAGATTCATCTAAGGGATGAATACAGGAAGTTGATTAATATTTTTTAAAAGATTTAGTTATTTGAGAGAGAGAATGCACAAACGTGGGAGAATGGGGTGAGGGAGAAAGAATCTTAAGCAGCCTCCCCACCTGAGCACAGAGCCTGATGGGGGGCTTCATCCCAGGTCCCTGAGATCATGACCTGATCAAGAGTCAGCTGCTTAACAGACTGAGCTACCCAGGTGCCCTGATTAATATTAATTAATATTTCTAAAGCAAAGAATTATTTAAAGATACATACTCACCTAGATATTTAAATTCAGTTTTGAACAGGGGAAGAACACTAATTTGTCTACATTTTAACACAGAATTCAGGAGTTTTCTATTAGTAGGGGTGTCCTATTCATGTTTTACAATATTCATGCTTTATATTTCTTATATAAGCAGTAGTCATAAGCCACTAACTAGAATTTCCTATTTCTGTTTTTATAAAGAATTTTAAACTATTAATGAAACAATCTGAGTGCAAAATAACTCAAGAGTTTTTCCCTCCAAGTTCTTAAATAAGTCTAAACATGAATTCAACAGTAGTGTTTTCAATTATTTGCTTTCATATTTCAACCATAAAAACCTCGACTTCATTTTCTTAGATATAATGCTCTTTGTTTTTGCATGTAAATTTAATGAATTAGCATTAAGTTTAAACTTCATAATTACAATAACAAATGCAATTGGCATATTTTGGGGAACAAAGATAATGCACTATTTGTAAACAGGAGTCAACCTGTGCAAACTTTGGGGCTTGGGTGGTCGAAACTACACACGCATGCAGTAGTTGAATGTTTGAGAGAACAGAGAGTGTTAGTTAATTAAGTTCTATCACTGGAGGTCTATTAAAATAAATTCCATTGTGTATCTGGCTGTCGGAAATCTGGAAAATCTTTACAGAGCAAGTGGGTTATTTAAGATAAACCTAAGGAACAGGAAGCAGCCTGAGAAATGACCTCAAGTCTAGAAAAAGTGTGACTCCGGGGAACCTCAATTAGTCCAGCCTGAACATATGAAGAAAGAGGTTTGAAGGAGTAAATTTCTGAAAGCTCTTGAATGTTAGGATGGTTAACAGAATTTAATGCCTTAACGATGCTGGAAATGGAAGATTGGTGAATGGAAACATGGTACATTAAGAATTATTCTTTTATCAATATAAGATACTTTAGATGGAATGAGGTACTAAAACAAAAACAAAAAGCTTAAACTAAATGATGATGATAGGAAGCAAGATTTTTATTACAGAAATGCTTTAAAGATTTATTAATCTATATAATCTATATGCATATATATGCATACATATACACACATACAAATGTACCTTATGTCAAAAAACCTATCTCCTAAGGCATTTAACAGGTTTGATTAAAAATAATTATATAATCTGCATTGTTCTAAATGATTTACATGAATAGCTCATATAAGTGACATAATAATTTTAGTAGGTAGTTACTACTATTACGTGCAAAATAAGTTGAAGAAACTGAGGCACAGAGAAATTAATTAATTTGTCCGTGGTCATGCAGCTAGTAAGTAATGGAATCAGGCTTTGAACTCACACTATGGCTTTAGACAACATTTAATGACTAAACTGCAAAGCCATTCCATAAGAGAGATACAAGCAGAACAAAGTGAAGTAGGGGCTGGGGCTTTTATAGAGCTACATGCTTGGGGAAAATTTTTTTCAGAGCCAGTCATGTCTTCTGGGCTATATATGTTACTTTTTCCCCTCTAGATGGTTACCCCTTCTTTTGCCAAATGTTCCTAAAATTCCACTGAGTGTTGCATCCTTTTCCTACTGTGTAAAGCTCATGACTCTACTTTCAACACCAAAGGTAGGTCCTGATTGGTTTAAGTCATTCAATAAGTCCATCTTCTTCTGATAGTAATTAATTCAGGGGTGGCAAATGATTCAATTGACATGACAAAATATTTAGGAAAGCAAATTCTTTGCTCTTCAAGAGAACTACCCAAAATTTCTCTCTCTGCCAACCCCCTCCTCTCCCAACCTTTAGATATCAGCAGGGAAGCATTTGGCCATGTTATCAATCCCTGCTGGCATTTGTGGCTATAAAGGAGCCCTGACTGATGTAGAAGCTATATCCCAAAGACAAAGCAAAAAGAACCAAATCTTTAACAGTACTGCAAAGCTACGGTATTTATGAGTGTCAATAGATCTTTTGGTATGTAAGTCATTCTAAATTGGATTTTAGGTTATTTGTAAAATTTCTGTAGCTTTTTATACCCAGACAATGTCACTTAATTACAAAGTTTGTGACATTCTCCTTTTATGTTCCATCTATTTATAAAACATTTACAGCATGATATCCTTGATTCCATACTGATTTCTTCACCTAAAGGTATGTAACAGATTTTCCTGTTTGGACTATATAGTTTCATCTTTGTTGGCTTGCATCCTAGCTAATGTGTCTTCCTTAACACATTCCAGGCTAAAAAACTTGACAAATTATTAAAGTTGTTGGTATTTAAAAAAAAATCTGTCCAGGATACTTACTTTACTCATCTGGGTCACAGAAAAAATTTAAGTACTATTCACTGGTTTTATTAAACTAAGCCTTGATTTACATTGTTCTTATATCTTATAATAGGATGTTAGTTTCTAGTTATATAGCTCTTTAGTTTAATTATTCCATAGGTTGCTATAGGTTGAAAGTAATTTTTATGTATATCATCTTTATATTTAATGGAGTTGTCTCAATCCTTCAGATGAATGGGGTTTTTTTTTAAAGATTTAACTATAATCTGGCACAATCTGAAAGTATTGAGGTCAGTCTCCTCTAGAACACTCTGATCTAAAACAAAGTCAAAATCATGAAAAAGTACCATGTATTTTAGCGTTAGGTAACTTTAAGTATGATGAGACCCACTTACTGTATCAAGAGTGCTTATGTCAAGCTTCCAAACTCAATTATCTAGAATACTTTCTAATATGTAGAAATATGAGAATCATGTTTAAAACACAGTGAATGATCTGAATAAGTCCAGGAAGTCATTGCCTTTACAAAGCATTAAATTATTTTCTTTGTGAGCATAAGGAAACATTTTAGGATGAGTCCATTTCTATCAGATTCATAAAGGAATATACAATTCAAGTTTGTATGTTTTTGAAGCTCAATAGTCAGTGTAAGAGAGCATGATGAACAGATCTGAGTTATCAGTATGTGAAGTCACAGTAATGTAGTTCTGGAGTTAGTAAAATTGACATAATGGGAAGAATAAAGAGCTTGTGAAAGAAAATACATTTTATTTTGAAATAATTTTTGAATAGTTTTTGAAATGGACTTTTAGTTTCTAATAAAAGCATATGGAAATATCAAATAGGAAATTGGAATTCTGCATCTGAATATCAGAGGCAAATTTTCAATCAGATATACATATTTTTAAAACACAGGAAATAAATTGATCTAGACTCAATTATCCTTTCTGCCATTATGATGGGTTAGATGGTTTAAGAAGCTTCCTACTTCAAGAAAACTAAATCCTAGTTTAAATTTTTTTTTCTATTTGCAAAAGGTAGAAAAGTTCTAAAACAAAACAAAATAAAAATAAACCATGCTACTTTACCTCTGCATTTTTTCCCCCATACACCTGTATCTGGTGATGGAGCAAAGGTGTAAAACTGTGAATGGACAGGAAAATAATTTCCCCTAAGGCAGATGCTCATAATAGCCCAAAAAGTCTTAGGTAAGAGGTTGAATTTGGGATCCCCAATTGATTTGGGCCCCTCTGTTGGGAAAGGGAGCAAAGTTGCCCTGGGTCTTTGGCAAATCCCAGCTGCTTGCAAGAAGCAGACTAAAGTCTTTTCTAGAAGAAAGCATCCCCCCAAAAAGCATGGTGGTGAGATATAGATTAGCGGCAACCAATGAGCAGGTGCACTAACCAATGGGTAAAATAAAAAACAGATTTCCATTCCCTAACCCTAAAAGATGATGATATAAATTGCAAAATACAGATAACACTAAACATGACCATGCTTAAAGAAGTAAAAGATGATATCATTAAGATGAATGGATAATGAGTGGAGAGTTAGAGACTATGAAGAATGAAGTCAAAATCATTCCTGATTAAAATATAAAGCTCCAAGAACAAGTTAGGTTAACAGGTGACGAATGATCTATCCAGATTTGGGAGCTAGGGGTAGTGTTCTAGCTCTTGTGTTGACAGTTGTAGTTCTAGTTCTTGTATATTTACAGTTACTTATCTCAATATTATGCATCATAATGTATAAAGAAGGGTTTAACCTATGTTTCAGTAATATATCAATAGTTACATTAAAATTAAGAGAAAATTTTATATAATTTAAGATTGTGTAGCAGGTGAGGCTTCCCCTTGATTTTGCGGAAGAAAATGAGATTGCCCTATAAGTGACCTAAACAAATTTCAAGAGGGAAAGTTGAATAATAGCATAGGCAAATGATCTGAAAAATCATCAGTGGAAAGCAAGATGCTAATAACAATAATATTATATTCCTGATGGTTACTTATCAGTTTCTAGATGCAATGCTTCTTTGTTACATTCTCCTTTGAAATCAGTCACTGGATTTAGAATCATCTGAGGTAAGTCAGCTCTCCATTCTAAAAAGGGTTTTTGGGGACGCCTGGGTGGCTCAGTTGGTTAAGCAACTGCCTTCGGCTCAGATCATGATCTTGGAGTCCCCGGATCGAGTCCCACATCGGGCTCCCAGCTCCACAGGGAGTCTGCTTCTCCCTCTGATCTTCTCCTCTCTCATGCTCTCTGTCTCCTCTCTCTCTTTCAAATAAATAAGTAAAATCTTAAAAAAATAAAAATAAAAAGGATTTTTGTGTGCACAAAAATGAACACGCAAATTGCTTAAAATAAAATGAATGCTTAATTTTGTCTGTGATTTTCATACTTTGCTCTTTAGAACCTTCCCAGGGCTCCATAAAACAGAGGGGAAATTCCAGCTTGACTTTGAGCTCCTCCATTTATGTCCAGTGGCACAATCATTCTGCAGTAAATTCCTTCAACTGTAGTTCCTGGTGGGTATCAACATAAATGTTCTTTAAGTAATTCAGAAGCTTAAAAAACCCCAAAAAACAAAACACTTGGTCTCTAAAAATCATTTAGTTGTTATGTATTATTGCAGTCAAAAGATAAAAGCACCAGTAATCTGATAGGTCTCTGTCAACATGTTCTACATTACAGAAGAAAAAACTGGATTAAGTAAAAGCAAGTGATCTATTTGATTCAAGAACTTAAAGGTATAGAGCAATAAAACTATATTTGCTCAGTCCAATCAAGGTGAAGAAGAAACAACAACAATTTCATATTTTACTTTTATTGGTACTCCAGTCCAGGCAACAAATATGAATGACTTCAAATGAGTAGTTGGCAAAAAAGGAGAAAGCCACTAAGGTACAAAAGGCACTGGAAGACCATATTGCAATCAGATCTACAGTTCCTGGATAATTGCTTGATTCTCGTCAGAGACTGTCAATACTCCATTCATTGCCATTACCAATAAATCATTGCTTTTGTTAGGATGGTAAAAAAAAAAACATGGGTAAATATAGATATCTAGTATTATATTCTACTTATATTCTAATATGTAATATTTAGTATTATATTTATATTTTCATATGAGTAAGGAACAGATGGGGCTAGGTAGGGAGAGATGGAGAGCTTTGTGATCAGAAATCCCAAAAATGTGGGGGTGTGGGGAAACCAGAGATAAGGAACACACACACACACACACACACACACACACACCCGGCCTGTGGGGTGGGTGTCTTTTCAAGATAATTATCTGTGATCGACAAAGAATAACTAGACCTTAAAAAGGAAGTCATTGAGGGTGTTATCACTAGTCCTTGCTCAATGGTGATATCAATAGAGATGTTAAAAGGATTTAATTTCCCAGGTTAGCTTTCTATAAAAGATCAACCTTAAAGGCCCTCAGTGGCAACCCTGTCAGGACCCCTCTCAATCCTAAGAGCTTTTTCTGTATCCTTGCTTAATAAACTTCTATTGCTTTACTCACCTTTGTCCGGGAGGTTCATTTGTAAGACTCCGTGAGACAAGAACCTAGCTCTCCTGCTTCAAATATATCAGTAATCTTTTCTATAAATAGCAACAGTTTAAAGAGAAAAAAGTTGGAATACAGGATGATTTCTATCAGCACTTTATGTAACTTGGAGAATTTTCAAACTTTATAAATCATTTCTCCATGGAATGAATGCAACTTTTTTTGTTCGCAATTATAGTCTAAAAACATTTCCCAAGAAAATGTTGGCTGGTATTGATGTGGTTTTAGAATATAGGTGAGGTTCAGTGGGGTGAGGTCTGGAGCTGATAACCAAGAAAGAATTCTTGAGGCATCTTTATTGTGCAAAATGGTGGTTTATGAAAGCACCGGGACAGTACCCGTGGCCAGAACTGCACAGGGCTTGTGAGAAATGGCTTGATTATATACTTAAGGAGTGGGGGAGGTAAGGAAAAGGGAGGTTTCAAAAGGTTTTTCATATGCTAGAGGACCAGCCTATAAGATACTGGAGGTCTTGCCATTGCCAAGTTAAGGTTGTTTTCCCCTCTAACAAGGTAGTAACATTAAGATAGTTGGGAGGTACATGTGAGAAAGTCACACATATCCTACCCAGAAGTGAGGGGTGGGGAGAGGTTGTAGGTTGTCAGCTTATGCTTTGTCTTCAGCTAGCCTTCTGCTTCCTCATAAGAAAGGCATATTCAATTCAATAAATTAATTCATTTACATTTTCTAAGCTTGTTGGTCAAAAAACTTGCCAGTTTTATAGGGATGAGAAATAGCAAGTTAGATTAAAATATGCAAACACAAAAAAACAGTATTATAAAACATCTATGGCACAAATATATCTATGAATTATAAAGTATCACCACTCTTTCCACATGAAATAATGGTTTTGTATATATATAAGGAAGGAGATATAAGAGCGATTCTAATTTTTTCTTTTGTTTTAGATCTCAAATTAGCATATTAAAAGAGATAAATAAAGTATGTGGCTGGGCTATGAACCAAAATTAAGATTTCAAGCAAATGGCAAACATAATTTTTCAAATACAGATAAAACAAAAACTAACTTCCAAAGGTTGCCAAATCCTTTATCAGATGTAATTGTTTTTCCAGACTTCATTTCACCTTTGTCTTTGTGAACCATCAATCCATATTTTGGGGCATTCTGCTAATTTTGCTTTTATTCCACTGTACTTCTTGATTCACTTCCTACTTCTCTGAACTCTCCTTCTTTTAGTCTTTAAGACAAATTTGAAGTAGTGCCACTATTATGCCCATCAGACTACTGGGAAAAATAAGCCTTAGAAAAGATAAGAAACTTATCCAAAATTCCACAGGCAAGAATCCTGTCTAATATCCCATAGCTTTTCTGTAGCAAAGCCAGGGATGTGTCCAGGTCTGCCCGGGTGTGTATTTCAGAATATTTATCCCTGGGACTGCACTGTACCATAAGATAGAGAGCATGATCAATGGTTAGAGATTCAGTTATGGACAGGTGAGATTACAGATTAAACCGTCTAAGGAAGAAGAACATTAAACCAATTGAGTCTCTCCATATGACTGCAGAAATAATTCTCATGGAGATGCTATTTGAAGGCGTGAAGGAAATAGGTAATATTAAAAAGGAGGAGCACTAAGAACAGGATGTCTGAGAACAGAGAAGCCCTGGGTCTAGAACTGAGAAAGGACTCAATAAATATTCAATGAGATGCTGAAAAGAAAGATAAGTAGACAATAGAGATAAATAATAGAGAATTACTCAAGCGATAAAGAAGAGGTGATTATCATTTCAAAACATTGTAGGGAAGAAACCAAAGACCCTGGATAGGCAGTGCCATTTTATTAGTGTATTGTTGGAAAGAATGAGTAGGAAATGGGAACTGAAGGAAGTTATTTTCCTCTTCTTCTTCTTCTTCTTCTTCTTCTTCTTCTTCTTCTTCTTCTTCTTCTTCTTCTTCTTCTTCTTCTTTTTGAAACTAAAACAAGTTGGCGTGAGAAGTTAAGGAACATAAGATATTTTTATGTGGGAAACAGGTTTAAGAAAAGTTTGTTTGGCTCATACAGGCAAGGCCTGAATTAAGAAGAGTGAAGTGAGAAGAAGTATAAATGTAGCCAGGGTACGTGGGCCAAGGGTGCCTGGTTCCATGGATCCCAAGCAGATGGGATTCAGCCATTCACTGCTGACAAAATCCAAAGGCAAGAAGACAGTGGTGGTGAAAGAAATTGTATTTCAGTGAGACCAGTATAGGGAAGATAGTGGACTAGTGTTCCAAAGGCTGTGTCCAAAATGCTAAAAATACTTCTAAGTTTATATAAGGAAAATGTGGGACAAAAGTCAATGGGTACATGCAGCCGGCCAATAAAGGTCAGTTTGCTCATTGTCTTGGGGTCATTGATGCAGGGTATGGCTGGTGTCAGGGTAGTTGTTATTGCTTGAGGGGGTGGTTTCGGTTCCCATCACTGGATACTTTGCACACTGGGTCTTTTGCCTGAGCTAAAAGATAAGCTAGAAAGGATTACTTAGAAAGTACAGACTAAGGTCAAAATGGAGGTTGTTCAATTCCTCTTTCATAAAGATGTAAAACAGAGGAATTAGACTTGTGGGATTCTTGGTATCATACTATGTAAATTCTTTTTTTAAGATTTTATTTATTTTTATTTATTTATTTGACACAGAGTACAAGCAGGGGGAACAGCAGGCAGAAGGAGAGGGAGAAGCAGACTCCCCGTTGAGCAGAGAGCTCCACACGGGACTTGGGACTCAATCCCAGGACTCTGGGATCATGATCTGAGCTGAAAGCAGATGCTTAACTGACCAAGCCATCCAGGCGCCCAGATATATTGTGTAAATTCTTATTTGTATGTTTAAAACCAAGATATTTATTAGAAAGAGGGATAAAATGTAGTTCTGGGCACTAAAGACATACAAGAGGTGCAGAATTAGTGTTTATAGTAATATTTTAGAGAAGAATCTTCTACTGATTTTATGAGGGAGAAGAAACTCAAGGGAAAAAAAAAGAAGGCTACTTATTCAAATTTAATTGAATCTATAAACAAATAAGAAGTAAGGTGGAAGGAGTAACGCTGAACCAAGCAAACAGCAACAACAAAAATAAACCTTGAATCTCTGCTCTTCAAATAAAGCATCCTGGGGCACCTAGGTGGCTCAGTTGGCTAAGCATCTAACTTTGGCTCAGGTCATGATCTCAGAGTCTTGGGAAAAAGCCCTGGGTAGGGCTTCTTCCTCAGTGAGGAGTCTGCTGTCCCTCTCCCTCTGCCTCTCTGCGCCACTCCCCCACCAACCCATGTTCTCTCTTCCTCTCCCAAATAAATAAATAAAATCTTAAAACAAAAAACAAAAAACAAAACAAAAAACCCAAGAAAGCTTCCTGGACTAAAGGAGGAATAGTAAATCTTGTTAAGCAACTTTATACTCATAAAGAAACTGTATTCAAACTCACCCCCTACTTCTCTTAATACTGTGCGTATCATCTACTCTCTTTTAATTCCAATCTGGCAGCACATGTCTTTGTTTCAAGCATTAGTTCTTTCATGGAATTAACGTTCCATTTAGTGATCCTTTAATTTTTATTTAAACCATCCCAGATGAAAGAAGTTAATTGCCTTAGAAATAATGCATTCAATATCAAGTAAACTTTTGTCAAGGACAGTTCCTTAAAAGGAGGCAAGCAGCAAGTCTTAAAATAGTATCAGTTAACTTTAGCTTTTCCCAACTGTTGACAAAGTAAAAGAATGTTGACTAATCTTTTGTTGATGTCAACAATTTAATTCAGATTAAATTATATATAGAATAGAATTACATTAAGTGTTTTAAATACTTTCAATCAAATTTGTTGGCTGATAAAAATATCCTTTCTAGTCTTAACATTGCACATATCCCTGTCTGTAAAAATGGTGAACTTAAATTATCATAATTTATTTTCTGTCACCAGCTGTAGGAGATTTATGCAAACCTATTTTTCTTTGTCTAAAATATATTGAGGATGCACTAGCTGGTTTCACTGGTCTTCTGTAGTTTTAACATTCTGGAATCTATGTTAAATGTTAATTAAAAGAGTGATTTTAAAGGATATTTCTATTTTCAACACCCACCTGCCTTCATAAGAAAAGGCTATTTCTGTAGTCAATATTGAAACTATTCATTCCTCAAGAGGAATAGATAATTCCAGGGAAAGTTCTATAAATAAGTTCTGCATCTTCTTCATTTTCCTTTTCTTTCTTTCTACCTATTTTTCTTTCTTTCTTTCTTTTTCTTTCTTTCTTTCTTTCTTTCTTTCTTTCTTTCTTTCTTTCTTTCTTTCTTTCTTCTTTCTTTCTTTCCTTTCTTTCTTTCTTTCTTTCTTTCCTTTCTTTCTTTCCTTTCTTTCTTTCTTTCTTTCTTTCTTTCTTTCTTTCTTTCTTTCTTTCTTTCTTTCTTTCTTTCTTTCTTTCTTTCTTCTTTTTTTTATCAGTAATCTACCAAAAGATCCAAGGATAGGTACTTCCTCAGTCTACTTCTTCCCTGCTGACTTCTAGATATTAACTAAAAGAAACGAAACATCCTTTACACAAGCACAATCTTGTTTTTTTGGATTGACAAATAATTACTTCTTGATTAGTATATTTTATGCAAACCACTTACTTGTAGAGATAAATGGCTAAACTAATTTTCTGCTGTATTGGCAATCATGGTGTGTGAGATATGAGAGGCCACTCTTTGTTTATTTGTATTGATTCTATTTTATTTTATTTTACTTATTATTATTTTTTATTAACATATAATGCATTATTTGATTCAGGGGTACACGTCTGTGATTCATCAGTCTTATATAAGAACCAGTGCTTACCACAACACATACTGTCCCCAATGTATATCACCTGTCACCCCTCCCCTCCAGGAACCCTCAATTTGTTTCCTAAGATTAAGAGTCTCTTATGGTTTGTCTCTCTCTCTGGTTTCATCTTGTTTCATTTTTTCATCTCTTCCCCTAGGATCCTGTGCCTTGTTTCTTAAATCCTGCTTATCAGTGAGATCATATGATAATTGTCTTTTCCTGATTGACTTATTTTGCTTAGTATAATACCCTCTAGTTCCATCCACATTGTTGCAAATGGCAAGATTTTGTTTCTTTTGTTCATCTGGGCTCTTTCCATAGTTTGGCTATTGTGGACATTACTACTAAAAACATTGGGGTTCATGTGCCCCTTTGGATCACTACATTTGTATCTTTGGGGTAAATACCTACTAGTGCAATTGCTGAGTAATAGGGTAGCTCTATTTTCAACTTTTTGAGGAAACTCCATACTCTTTTCCAGAGTGGTTGCAGCAGCTTGCATTCCCACCAACAGTGTAGGAGGGTTCCCCTTTCTCTGCATTCTTGCCAACATCTGTTGTTTCCTGATTTGCTAATTTTAGCAAATTAGCGTGTGAGGTGTGTGAGGTGTGAGGTGTGAGGTGGTATCTCATTGAGGTTTTGATTTGTATTTCCCTGATGCTGAGTGATGTTGAGCACTTTTTCATGTGTCTGTTGGCCATTTGGATGTCTTCTTTGCAGAAATGTCTGTTCATGTCTTCTGCCCATTTCTTGATTGGATTATTTGTTCTTTGGGTGTTGAGTTTGATAAGTTCTTTATAGATTTTGGATGCCAGCCCTTTATCTGATATGTCATTCACAAATATCTTCTCCCATTCTGTCAGTTGTCTTTTGGTTTTGTTGACTGTTTCCTTTGCTGTGCAAAAGCTTTTAATCTTGATGAAGTCCCAGTAGTTCATTTTTGTCTTTGTTTCCCTTGCCTTTGGAGACACGTCTAGCAAGAAGTTGCTGCAGCTGAGGTTGAAGATGTTGCCACCTGTGTTCTCCTCAAGGATTTTGATGGATTCCTGTCTTACATTTAGGTCTTTCATGAATTTTGAGTATATTTTTGTATGTGGTATAAGAAAACAGATCAGTTTCATTCTTCTGCATGTGGCTGTCCAGTTTTCCCAACACCATTTGTTGAAGAGACTGTCTTTTTTCCATTGGATGTTCTTCCATGTTTTGTCAAAGATTAGTTGGCCATTGAGTTGAGAGTCCATTTCTGGGTTCTCTATTCTCTTCCACTGATCTTTGTGTCTATTTTTGTGCCAGTACCACACTCTTTTGGTTATTATAGTTTTGTAATAGAGTTTGAAGTCCAGAATTGTGATGCCACCAGTTTTGGTGTTCTTTTTCAACATTCCTTTGGCTTTCGTGGTCTTTTCTGGTTCCGTACAAATTTTAGGATTATTTGTTCCATTTCTTTGAAAAAAGTTGATGGTATTGTGATAAGGAGTGCATTGAATGTGTAGATTGCTCTAGGTAGCACAAACATTCTAACGATATTTGTTCTTCCAATCTATGAGCATGGAACGTTTTTTTCCATTTCTTTGTGTCTTCCTCAATTTCTTTCATGAGTATTCTATAGCTTTCTGAGTACAGATCCTTTGCCTCTTTGGTTAGATTTATTCCTAGGTATCTTATGGTTTAGGGTGAAAAAGGGGCCAGTCTTTCAGATATACTTTTCTTCATTTTTATTTTATTTTTATTTTTTTTTATTTTTTACTTTTCTTCATTTTTAGAACAGAGTAAAAATAAGAGGAAAATAATAATTTACTTTCTTGTATGGTAAAAATAACTTTTGGGCAAAGCCAGTTTTTAATGTCTATGACTAAAATCTTGATTCCCCTCCACAACACTGATATAACAATGAACTCTGCCAGCACAAGTCATGAATTGATAATTTTGTATTCTAAAAGCATTCATGCCAGAATGATAAACTGCCTTGGGTGATGGTGGAGAAAGTGATAGATTGTGCTTTCCTTTATAATCTCTAAGTATTAACTTTAACAACAACAACAACAACAGCAAAAGAACAATAAAATATTTTGAGAAGGTGCCTGGATTTCTTTTAGGGTTGTTGTGCATGGGCATGGCTTTGCTCTCTATATCTCATAATACATTCATTAGTAAGAACTCTGAGGAACATTATTTACTATTTATTAGCAGTGTGTATCATAACTGGTCATGTTTGCTTCTTCATGTTGAATGGTAAAAATTTTACATTAAATATACCTACAATTTTCATCAGAATATAGCTTGCCTAAGTTGAAGTGTGGTCAGCAGCAAGTAATCAAACACTAGATTAAGTGTGGCTTACAAAAACAGAAGTGCATTTTTCTCCCATAATAAGATGTCTGTGGCATGTAACTGTTGGTATTTTTGTGGTAGCTTTGTGATTTTAAGGTGCAAGGGTGATATCATTGCTGTTTTCATAGCCACAAAATGACTGCAAGAACTCCAAACATTACTTTCTCATTTCGTATTCAAAGACTTAAAGCAAGGATGAGGGTCTTTTTCAGGGAATAATATAAAATTGTTTCACAATTACCAGAAAGTAAAAATTCTTTACTATTAATCATTCAAAGTATTTCTGTTTAATTTCATTGACCTGAATTACATCATTGGCAATCCTTAGTGGAAAGGCAAGGAATACAGAGAACAGAAGGGAATTAAAAATGGCTTTGGAGAAGCAAAAGAATATTTCTCTGCCATGAAAATCTTCATAAATATGATGTTTATCGTGTCCTTATTCCTAGCTCTATTTATCTTTTGTACTTTTATATTCTGTAACCTAATTTTCCTGCTTTATATGCATTTTTATCTTGCTTCATTTCATGTAATTTTATGAACCCTCTTAAATCTTTGGAATGAGATAAGTATCTATACATATATGTACAATAGCCCTATAAGGCAGACTTTCTCCAGCTGCTTCTCTATGACATATTCTATAGAAGCTTATTTGGCAATCTTTATTGATTTGATTTCCACAGACACTGATAAAAATCTTTCTGTAATTCCATAGTAATTTTATAATAACAAATGGCATGGATAGTTTTATAGTTTGTGAACAGCAAAGAACATTCTTTAAAAAGTTAGCAAGGTTTTCAAATATTATTCATAAAATGGTCTCATGACAAGAATATTTTCATTTTGTTTTCTTTCACCCTTGCTCATTGATCTCTGTGGAATTACCACTGAACCATGAGATTACTGATCCAGGAAAATCAGCTCCCGTGTATTACCAGGTCATAATTCAGCAGAGTAACCCAGGGCCATACCAACTCTCCTCTTTGTCCTGCCAAATGGATGGTTAGTTTTGTTTTGTTGTTTTTTTCAGTGTATGATTGTATGAGTTTGAATAAGAGAGGGAGGTTATTGAAGCAGAAAGAGACAAAGAGAGAATAAAACCAAAGTTTTGGGTTTTTTGGGTTTTTTTGGTTTTTTTAGATTTTTATTTATTCATTTGGAGGGAGAGACAGAGAGAGCATAAGCAGGGGGAGCAGTAGGGGCAGAAGGAGAAGCAGATTCCCCGCTGAGCAGGGAACCCAAGATGGGGCTCTATCCCAGGATTCCAAGATCACAACCTGAGCTGAAGGCAGAAGCTTAACCATCTGAACCACCCAGGGACCCCTAAAACCAAAGTTTCTGAAAAGGTATCTGTTATTTTGTGGTTTGACTATACAAATAGAAAGAGTATTTAAAAGAATGCCAAATTCCAATGAGAGGAAAAAACTAGCACACAGCCATTAGCAATCTGGAAAAAAATGTCTAATTTAAATGTTAATAAGAAATATTGATTATAATATGGTTATAATGGAGGGTAGTTGGAAGAAAGGCAGGCAGAGGCAAGGGGCCCTGTCCTAAGAGGAAACTACCTTTAAAAGGAAAAAGAGTCCATCCTATTATTCTACAGGACCCTGGAAGGAACTGTCCACCTTTTCCCATGTAAACAACTACCTGATAAGTAGATGATGAGCATGAGGACAAAAACCTGATTGGATGACAGGAACAGGGAGAGTTAATCAGATTAAAACAGCCAGCCATTATTCTCATAAAAATCCCTAGACTTAGAAACTCCCATGACAACCCTCTCGGGTTCCCTCTCTTTTCAGGAGTTTTGTACTATCATCGCCCAATAAACTTTGTTTTGCTGCCCACAATTCTTCTGGTCTACCTCTTCATTTTTCTAAGTGGTGTGACCAAGAACCACAGGTACTAAAGGAAAAGAAATCCTGAAACAGTTACATAGAAAAATGCAGATATAAGTAAACTGAGCTAGTTAAGAGAAAATGCCATGAAAAACTGTTACCTCTCAAAGCTTTTTTGTTTGTTTGTTTAACTATGATGGTATTTTTATTTTATTATTTTTTAAAAGGTTTTCTTTCTTTCTTTCTTTGAGAGAGAGAGAACACAAGTGGTGAGAAGAGGGAGAAGCAGGCTCCCTGCTGAGCAGGGAGCCTGATGCAGAGCTCAATCCCAGGACCCTAGGATCATGACCTGAGCTGAAGGTAGAGGCTTAATTGACTGAACCACCCAGGCACCCCTATGATACTAATTTTAAATTAGTTTATGACATTGGTGTTAATGTTACAGAAATTAAAAACTTTTGAGAAAATTTAAATTCATTTAACTTTACTTTTAAGTATTGTTCTAAAGGTTCTTTCAAATGTTCTTAGATTTTAAATAAGAATAATATATTTATTAAAATGCAATCAAGATTGCATCTAAATGATAATAATATTATTTATTAAAATACTATTGAGATTACATTTAAATGATGATGACCACTATGTAAAATTATTTATTCATGTAGACAAGGATTGGTAAGAAATATTTTTAAAAAATCAATGCTGATATGTTAGGGTGACATGAATACATTTTTATTTTTTATTTCTACTCAAAAATTATTTTGTTACTACTAAAATTATTTTATTAAGTAGGTAACATGTTGATAACTTTTTACACTGTACAATACTGTATTACTTAATTGTTTTAGCACTCTACAACTAAAATCTAAAAATATTTGAAAGTATCTATTTTTTATAAAAAATACAAATATATTATTTTTCTTCCTGGTAATTCACAGATAAATATCTCTATTGATGGAGAGAATCCATCTGTACAATTAAACAGAGGGTAAAAACGGTCTTGGGTATACCAATAAGAGATATTTTCCCTATATGATCTTGTGGGTGTATTGAAAACCCACTATCTACCTTTGGGCAAGAAAATCTAATTCATTCGATGTTGCTAAGTAATGGCAAAGAATCATCCTTTGAAGGACGAGTTTTGGAAATTTTCTGAGTCATCAGTATCCAAAGAATGAAGGAGGTGATTAGACTGTTAAAACTTTTGTACATGAAATTGAATAGACTGCCTTCTGAAATTGACTAGACTTTCTGACTGTGAAAAAGTTTGGACAAAAGCTCCTTCCAAGAAGCAACTTAAGAAGTTTTGGTAGATGTTCTTGCCTTTATTGGGAGTTTTGCTTCAAGCATGTCCTCTCCAATTTGTTTTGGAAGTAGGATGATGAAGGTGTAGCTTCCAAGTGACTTAGAATAGAATCCTGAAAGAAATGATCTCCCACCATCTTGGTAAGTGGCAGTAATGTTTTGAAAAATCTGCATAACCTACCAGTGTGACAATTTCAAAAGCATGCTCTTGGATCCTGGAATTCTGATTGAGATACGTTTCAACTGTATTTTAACAGTTAAAAATAGTAATACAAGAAGCTGGTGTTTCAGGCTAGCTGGTGTCAGTTATTCAAAAACATTTCATCTCTACTGTAGTGGCTGAGGGTGAAGAAACTCCAATTTTATCAGGACAGGACCAGAGCGGGTGGTGAAGGGGTGGTGGTGTGCTTTCCAGAAATCCTCTAGCCTCATTGGGTGGACCTAACCTTCAGTTTGTCTATTTGACTGGTGTATTTTCAGATGTTCCTCGTGGAAAGTAGAGGCTCACCAACTGGATTTCTTGGGAAACTGAGACATATGCCATACAGTGCATTACCTTCTCAGAGGAGAAGGGCAAATTTTTGTCCGTTTCTCTCACCATTTTTTCTATTTTCTTTACTCTTACTGTAAAAAATTATTTGTCTCTATAGTTTATTATTATCATTATCATTATTTTTACACTCATCCACTCTTTTGCTATCCAAGGAGGTTCTCTTGTGCATTTGAATCTGCACTGTAAATGGTTCAACTTACCACTTTCAATTAAATGCAAAAAAAAAAATCTTGATATACTTTACATTTAAACACACTTAGATATCTTCTAATACTGTTAGCATAACTTATTTTTTTATTATTATTCTTTTTTTATTAACATATAATGTATTATTAGCCCCAGAGGTACAGGTCTGTGAGTCATCGGGCTTACACATTTCACAGCACTCACCATAGCACATAACTTTTAAAACCATTGGTTAATTATTTAACTTGACATGAAAGAAACTTTATTTGATATGTGTTGGGGCAGAAAAAATTTAGGTGTTTTGAATAGAATTCATGAAGATAGTCACTTCTCAAACTTTTGTCACTCCCAATACAATTAAGTTCAATTAAACATAATTTTATGAACAAAATCAACAATGATGCTTGCAGCTGTTGGCAAAATCATGGTTAATTTGGTTTGTATCTTTGTATAATGTATCACTATGTACTATAGATTCCTAAGCATCATATATATGTTTTCTCAATTTTATAGTATAGGTACAAAGAAGTCCTCATTGCTTCAAGAGTATTATGAATATTATTTGTGGTCATTTTGATTAATCCCTACCAGGCTTCTGTAACATAAATGCTTAAAAAATGATGCACTGAAAGTCATGATCATTTGTTAGATGGTAGTTATTATTGTGACAGATCCTATCATCTGTTTTCCAAATCAGTAGATGGGGAATGATAAATAATCACTGTAGCTCATTGCACAAAATATATCTCCATAAAGAAAATACTCAGATTTTCTAGTAGCAGTTTTGTCATGGTACTGTATATAATTTGGCCTTGATTTTCTTTAACCAAATTTCTGTTTACATTGCATGGCTCAATTTTTCAGTCTTGAGTATATGAATGAACATAAACAAGAGAGCATGATCTTTGTTTAGAAGAGTCCTCTCTTTGGAATCATCCTTTTTAAGAGGAAAATCTTCCCCAGCTGCATTATGCTACAGAAAATAATTAAATTTAATAGTAACTGCCCCTAATTTACAGCCACAGAGGGAAATAATCACATTCAAAATAAAAGCCATAGCTTTAAAATGAATATATAGGCCACTGGGGCATGTCCCTAGTAAAAGCAACTCTCACTGTCATTCACAAGGATGGCGTTGGAGATATCTTTTCCCTTTATTCAGATCCATTTTTACTTTTAAAGGAAAAGTAATCTCTTTATTGAGAACATCACTGTTCTCCTGATAAGTGCAAGAGGAAGAGTTTCTCTTTTCACTCTAAAATGTCCGAATCAAAGCTTCGGCACCATGTTCTCCTGTGTTTGCTTTTTTTAAAGTGCTTCCTCAGCTTCTGCTTTGACTCTTCCATCTGCTCCAAAAGAAAGCATTTAAAAGAAACATCAGTTTGCCTCTTAGAATCTAATGAGGTATTGATTTTCATTGGATTTAAATTCAGATCACTTATGTCACAAAATTAAGAGAAGGATATTCTTATGAAATCCTTCTATATGAAATTGACACTTAAAAAAATCATAGGTAGATTATATACTTTTTTCCCTAAATGAAAATGAAACAAAATTAAAATTAGATTACATGATATGAGTAATATAAATTATTTCTGAAAAAATCTAAATAAATTTGTGGACTTCCTTGTTTTCAAAAGCAAAATAAGTAAAAGTAACCTATTTTCAAGAAAGCAGCTGTTTTTACAACATAAGATGCTAGAGACACTTGTGATAGTTATATGGTTTGCAGAGTGGAATGAAAGTGGAAGCAGGACATGTGGATTTAACAAAATGCTGCATTTATCTTACAATGATGCTGAATTGACTTCATAGTACAAATCCAAGGGAGTACCTAGTTAGTCAGTTGTTAACACCACAAATATTGGAAACAACTTTATTTCTACTTGCTTTGTTGACTTTATTCCCAAGGTAATCTTTGGGTAGAAGTGGATTTAATTATTTCCCACTTCTTACTCTTTCCCATAGTAACAGTTTCTTTTTTTGTTTGTTTCATTTTTTATAATTCATGTCTTATTCCTTTGAATATTTTACTAAAAATTTCTATCTGAATTATCAAAGTGAAAATAAAATTAAATTAGTTTAAATGTGATTAGGCCATCCTCGGAAGCTGATAATTCACATAAACTCTATTAACACTTTCAATCTATGGTTCCTCAGGGGTTCATGCACATTGAACAATGGCTGCCACACAGAAACCTCCCCATAAATATTAGTTCTAATTATTACTTATTTGACCTTTAAATAATAGAAATGTAAGATGAAATATTGATTTAATCGATAGAAAACATTTGCTAAAACTTCGCTTTGTGAAAATTGCTGTGTTAGCAGCTGAAAAAGCAATAGACGATACCCTGTCTATAAAGATCTTAGATCCTAGAAGATAAAATTAGATATACATTATATAGACAGAATGTTTCTTTTGTTATATATTTTACATATAAACACATAACATGTATACGTGATACGTCTCTTGTATCATATATCTATATGTATATATCAATATATGTATATTTAAGCATGTAAATGAACAAATGTATATATAATAAATATAGTGTATTATATATCTACATATATTTATTTAAAGTATGTATCATCGATCTACATATACTATAAATGTAATAGATAATACAGGGCAGATAGCGCTGAAGTCAATGGGATGTAGTGTTTGGAAGTTCAGAAGCTGAGAGTTCCTAATGCAAAGGATGACTTAATGATGTTTAAGTTTGAGAACTTATTTAGGGATTCATCTTTGATATTTCTATCTTGTTTACTATTACAAATTCCCTAGTAAATTATGTAACAGATGTACTCTCAGTTTGTAATATTGCAATAAGTGGTGATTGTGCTGAAATCAATAGAAACGTTAATATTAGAAAATAGCTCAATTTTACAAGCCATTATGTTCTGAATATACAGGTAATATATTCTTCTTGAAATACCATTTAATAGGAGCATCTGGGTGGCTCAGTCACAATGTAATGGTAGAAGTACCATTTAATAGTATTATTTATACTCAGGGACAATTAAAAGTTTACTTAAGAAGAGACAATAATCCTTCCACTATTTGCTATTATTATTAGTGATAGGAAATGTATTTATATCTTACATTATAGTATAAAAGGCCATTTATCCTAAATGAGAAGAAATGGGAATATATGAAAGTATAATACCTATTACATAAGAACAAGAGATCAGTAGAAAGACCACCTAACATGTGGGTTCAAATAATTTAATTTATAAGCACTTAAGGAGTACCTGCTGATAAGTTGATAGACTTAAGGCTGATAAGTAACTAATAAGTACTTTTATATTTCCACACTAGCACACTTTCCAAAAAAGAGATATTTCTTTATGTAGTAACTGAAATCTGGGTATTTAGAGTGACCGACCTATCCATTTTCTATAAAATTTAAAAATGAAGATATATGCATATAAGTTAGAAATAGTCCACAGAGATTCTTTTATGAATATATGCAAGCAATTTATTTCTCACCGAAGGTGATCATTTTGAGGGAGAAATTACTCTGCTGACATATTTTTTATGATATCACCCAGAATGCATTACAAACTCTAATGGAGGTCATTATTTCCCAAATCCCATAAACTCAGAACACTTTATAGCTTTGTAAAGTCCATTTATTATACAACGAAGAAAATGTTCAGATGTGTATTTGTATCTTATATATTGAAACTTTTTCCTTAGTACATTTTAAACTCATCAAGGAATATGCAAGTTAATTTGCCATAAAAAGAAAGCTAAATGGAAAACAATTGTAAGTTCTTAGATAACATATCAGTCATATTTTATCTAAAAATGTTTTATTCCAAGCAAGTTTATTGTGCTAAAACGTATCATCAGTGTAGAATAGAGAACTTATAACCATGTTTTTACTATTTGCCTGTTTTTAGAAAAAGAGAATAATAGAATTGCTTTCACTTATTATGTGCACCCTTAGTCACTGATAGTGGATTTTTACTTATTATAATGAATTGCTGAGGTTCATGTTGAGGACAGTATACCTCATTTTCCCTTTTCTATCCAGGTTCTCTATATATTATTATACGTTTTCATTAATATATATTGTACATATAACATATGCTTTTCTTTCTGGGAAATAGTTAACTTCTAATCCATAATTAATGAGAATCAATTCAGCCAGTTAGATGTCTCTCATGGAGAGTCAAGCAATACATGCACTATAATAGTGAGGAATTACAGATGTGGATTTATAAGCTTATCTTTTGGTACTTAATAAGGGCAAAAGATGAGATTCTATGTACTAAACTACAGAACCTGAATTTTTAAAATGCTTTCCACAAAGGAAAAACATTCCTATTTTATATATGCCACCTCTGTAGTTTTAAAGTTGTTAAATCTTGTGTTTATGTTTACTTTTTTTTTTTAAGATTTTATTTATTTATTAGACAGAGAGAGAGATCACAAGTAGGCAGAAAAGCAGGCAGAGAGAGAGGAGGAAGCAGGGTCTCTGCCGAGCAGAGAGCCCGATGTGGGCCTCGATCCCAGGACCCTGAGATCATGACCTGAGCCGAAGGCAGAGGCTTTAACCCAGTGAGCCACCCAGGTGCCCTTATGTTTACTTTTGTCATAGTTCATTTGATTAAAAATATTAATCATTACCAGTGAGTAGCACATGTCCTCTAATTTTTATTTGAAAATATCCAGGGCGCCTGGGTGGCTCAGTGGGTTAAAGCCTCTGCCTTTGGCTCAGGTCACGATCTCAGGGTCCTGGGATCGAGGCCCGCATCCGGCTCCCTGCTCGGCAGGGAGCCTGCTTCCTCCTCTCTCTCTCTGCCTACCTCTCTGCCTACTTGTGATCTCTGTCTGTCAAATAAATAAATAAAATCTAAGGAAAAAAAAGAAAATATCTGGAGTGCTTTTGGCTAGATTAATTTTCAATAAAATAGTTAACATGCACCAGACACAGCTTCAAGCTTTATAAATATGTTAATGAACTTAACTTAGTTATAGAAATAATGTTACTCATACCTGCTAAGATTGTACCATCATAATCTGGCATACAGTGGTCTTCTTTGACTTTAGCTCATAACATGATGCAAGTCAAGAAATTTATCAGTCAAAGCAGGAGACGGTGAAGATTTGAGTTTGCAAGTCAGGAAGAGCATTCTTTGTGTAGTTAGAAAAAAAGGTCAGGTGGACAGGGAACAAGGTCTCAAGGAGTAGCCAGAACTAAAAATGTCAGACAATGTGAGTACTGTGAATTAAAAAAAAAAATTATTTAACAAGATTTTATTGAAAACATGTCATAGTACTGTCTACCTTATTGTTGATATAATGATCAGTACGTTCATGAAGTTTACAGCAGGTTTGTAAAGAATGGCATTAAAAATATTCAGGTATGTTACTGTGATGTATTGACTAGAAGTCTATTAGACTTGCTGGAATCATGCAAGCCCAAATAACCTGGAATGTGGCTTTAAAAGTTACCAGCTTCTAATGTGATGCAGTTTATCTTTCCCCCAAGGTTCACTTTTTGATTTCCAATAGACAGGTCTATTTCCATTTTGCCTTTACTCTAGGATGTTATTCTTACTCCAAGTGGTAGCCCTTCTTCTTAAAGCTTGGGTCTCTGAGGTCAAAAACCCAGACATTTACCAAGGTTGCCTACACTAGTAGGACCTGAACTGCAATCTCCCTTCCGAGCACCAGGCATCTGACATGTATCTCCTCAGTGCTTTAGCTTCTACCTGCTTTTCCTGGTGGGATTTTTCGAGTCAAACTCTGGGTATGTCCAATTTTAGGGACAGAGTCATGACTTAAAAGGAAGACTTGGGGCATCTGTTGGCAGTTCTGTCCTCTCTGAGATTTTAGCAGTTGGGATCCATTCCCCTTGGCAGCCCAGAGCGCCCACAGTTTTCTCTTCAGTCCTGTAATCTTGTTGCTCAGTCCTTTGCTGTTCTATCCTTGTGGTCTAACCCCCAACACTGATTTGGACAATGCCCCGAAGAAGAAAAAGGCTTAGGTAAATATGGAGTTCACCTTGTATACAGTCCTTTCAGGGATCATAGCTCCTGAAGTCATGCCTATTTGAAACTCTTCCAATACTTTCAGATGTCTATTGAATATATTTTGTTCAGCTTTCACAGTTGTTTTCAGAGGAAGTGTTAGTTCTTCACTGAATCCACTTTGCATAGCCAAAATTAAATCTATTCATGGACATTTAGCTTAATTTTAGAGAAAATTTATCAGAGAATTTTTTTAGAGAGAATTTATTAGATTCTTTAAAGAATTCTTTAGAGAGAATTTATTAGAGAAAATTTATTCTTCAAAACAAAAGTACAAACTGTATCTTCATTGAATTCATACTTTAATTTGAAGCAAGTCTAAGTCCTTATAGTAATTCATTCCATCAAATATCATTAAAGGTTTCAAACATGATCAGATTATATTCTTTTTTTAAGCAAAAGAGCTTTTTTAAATTTTTTTTAAGATTTTATTTATTTATTTGACACAGAGAGAGAGAGGTCAGATCACAAGTAGGCAGAGAGAGGCAGAGAGAGGAGGAAGCAGGCTCCCCGCTGAGCAGGGAGCCTGATGCGGGCCTCGATCCCAGGACCCTGAGATCATGACCTGAGCTGAAGGCAGAGGCTTTAACCCACTGAACCACCCAGGCGCCCGCAAAAGAGCTTCTTTACTAAATATCATATATTTAAATTAAATCTAATACATTCACCAGCAACTCTAAAATTGTAAATATTATGAAGAGAGCTCTTATACTCAATTTTGAATTGACAACTCAATGCACTTTTTATTTTTTATTTTTTATTTTTTTTATTTTATTTTTTACTTTTTCAGTGATCCAAGATTCATTGTTTATGCACCACACCCAGTGCTCCATGCAATACATGCCCTCCTTAATACCCACCACCAGGCTCACCCATTCCCCCCCCCATAACCCTCAGTTTGTTTCTCAGAGTCCACAGTCTCTCTTGGTTCATCTTCCCTTCTGATTTACCCCAATTCACTTTTCCTTCCCTTCCCCTAGAGTCCTCCATTTTATTCCTTATGTTCCACAAGTAAGTGAAACCATATGATAATTGACTCTCTCTGCTTGACTAACTTCGCTCAGCATAAAAAGAACAAAGTTGGAGAATTTAGACTATCTGATATCAAGATTTATCATAAAGCAATCAGTAATCAAGAAAATATTCTTTTGGAATATTCTATTTTATACATATATATTATATATAGTCATTTTCACCAAATGTGGCAAAGGAAAAGGTTAGAATTCAATACCCAATATTATGCTCAAAATGGATCATAAATGTAAACACAAAACCAAAAACTACAAAATTCTAGGACACAATATTCTTGACCTCAGGGTAGGCAAAAATTTCACAGTCATGACACAAAATCACTAACCATAAAAAAATAACAATATGATGAATTAGGCTTGGAGAATTCCAAGTGCTGCTGAGTATGTGGAGCAAATTAGACTCTAATACATTGCTAGTAGGAATATAACATAGTGCAATTACTTTGGAAAAATGTTGTACTTCCTTATTAAGTTAAACATATATTCCCCGTGGGATCCGACAAATCCATTCCTAAGTATAGACCCAAGAGAAATAAAAACCTGTGTCCACAAAAAGGCTTGTACATAAATGGTCATGTCAGCTTTATTCATAATAACCAGACTGGATGCAATCTAAATATTTATTAGCAGATGAATAACTAAACAAATTGGAACTTTACCCAGCAATAACAAAAGCAAATGACCTCCTGATCACACAGTAGCATGAATGAATTTCAAAAATATGCTGAGTGAAGGAAGCTAGGCACACAAAAAAAGTGTATTTTAAATGCTTTGTTTTAAATAAAATTCTTGAGCATGCAAAATTAATCTCCAGTGAGAGACTATGGATCGTTGGTTACCAGAGTGAATTAAATATCCAGAGAGGAAAAAAAAAAATCTGGATTCCTATGTCATATCATACACAAACTCAAATCTAGATGAATTTTATGCCCAGATCTGAAAGGTTAAAAAGATCAAGGCTTTATTTATTTATTTATTTTAAGATTTTATTTATTTGAGATAGAGAGAGACTGAGAGATCATGAGCTGGGGGAGAGGCAGAGGGAGAGAGAGAAGTAGGCTTCCCGCTGAGCTGGGAGCCCCACCCTGGGATCATGACCTGAGCTGAAGGCAAACTCTTAACCAGTTGAGCCACATAGGTGCCCCAAGATCCAGGTTTTAGAAAATAACATAGGGGCGCCTGGGTGACTCAGTGGGTTAAAGCCGCTGCCTTTGGCTCAGGTCATGATCCCAGGGTCCTGGGATCCAGGCCCACATCGGGCTCTCTGCTCAGCAGGGAGCCTGCTTCCTCCTCTCTCCTCTCTCTCTGCCTGCCTCTCTGCCTACTTGTAATCTCTCTCTCTCTGTCAAATGAATAAATAAAATCTTAAAAAAAAAAAGGAAAGAAAATAACATAGAAGAACAAATACTTGGGGTAAAAAATATTTCTTCAGCACGATATAATAACTAAATATAAAGGAAAATATTGATCAAACAGCATATACTGAAATTAAGAACTTTTCATAAAAGTTATTCTTGAAAGTGTAAAAGTGAAACCACACATATGTGCAGAGAATGCAATATATATACTAACAAATAATAGGTTTCTAAAATACAGAGTATTTCCTACATCTGCAAGAAAAAAAGGCAACTAGTAAAATGATGGGAAGGCAAAAGACTTGGAAATTACTGTGTAGGAATTTTTTGAATGAAAAGTAACTCAACCTCGTTAGTCATCAAGGAAAAGCAAATCAAGAACCATAACGAGACACCTCTACACTTGCCCTGGAAGAGCCGTAATTGAAAAGACTAATGAGGAGGCGCCAGAGAGGTCAGTGTACACATTTGCCTTGTGCTCTCCAACTGTGAAGGAGCTTCCTGGCTTGATCTTGGGCCGCCAAGGGGAAAGTCAATGTGGCCAAGATACGTTACATGAGCCGGGATGACTTCAGGGTCCTGACCACGGTTGAAATGGGCATGAAGAACCCTGAAATAGTTCTCTGCAGTTTAGTCGCTTCTATAGCCAGCCTTAAACATGGTGGCTGTAATAAAGTTTTAAGAGAATTAGTGAAACATAAACTAATAGTTTGGGAGCATACCAAAACTATCCAGGGCTACCGACTGACAAATGCAGGCTATGATTACCTAGCTTTGAAAACACTTTCTTCTAGACAGGTAGTTGAGTCTGTTGGAAACCAGATGGGTGTTGGCAAAGAATCTGATATTTACACTGTTGCAAATGAAGAGGGGCAGCAATTTGCATTAAAGCCTCACAGATTGGGAAGAACCTCCTTTTAAAATCTGAAAAACAGACGTGATTATCATAAACACAGACATAACATGCCTTGTCCTTATTTATCTCGTCTCTCTGCCATGAAAGAATTTGCCTATATGAAGGCATTGTATGAGAGGAAATTCCCAGTCCCCAAACCAATTGATTATAATCGCCATGCAGTGGTCATGGAACTCATAAATGGCTATCCTCTATGTCAGATACAGCATGTTGAAGATCCTGCATCATATGCATGTATGTGATGAAGCTATGGAACTAATTGTCAAACTTGCAAATCATGCACTGATTCATGGAGATTTTAATGAATTTAATCTCATTTTGGATAAAGATGACCACATCACCATGATTGACTTTCCACAAATGGTTTCAACTTCTCATCACAATGCTGAATGGTATTTTGACAGAGATGTTAAATGCATTAGAGATTTCTTCATGAGATGTTTCAGCTATGAAAGTGAGCTTTACCCAACTTTTAGTGATATCAGGAGGGAACACTCTCTTGATGTAGAGGTTTCTGCCAGTGGGTACACAAAGGAAATACAGGCAGATGATGAACTGCTTCATCCGGTAGGTCCAGATGATAAAAATATTGAAACAGAAGATGGGTCTGAATTCTTACATTCTGTTGAAGCAGAGGTCTGTAGTTTAGAAAATCAGAGTGATCAAAACTCTACAGATGAAACAGCTGACTGCTATTGCATATCATCCAGAGATCTTGAGAAAATAAAGGAAGATGATTTGTCAGAGGAGAGTGCTGATGCACACAATTTTGAATACCTGAATTCATTCAAGCTTTAGAAGAAATAGAAGGGCAGGTTGTTGCCAACAGTTTTGTAACTGAGTGTTCTGAGGAGAAGAACAAAACTGAAAATAACACCAGGCAAGATGGTAAACCTGGTCACGGAGGAATCTGCATGGGCTATGAAGAGTATGAAGATGCATGCCCTCATCTGATTGCCTTGTCGTCATTAAACAAAGAAATCAGGCCTTTCAGAGATGAAGAAAATATGGAAGATATTGAACAGTGCAGAACAAGAACTCTGAGTGTTACTTCTGTGGGCAGTGTTTTAAGCTGTTCAGCAATTCCTCTGGAAATGGTGAAACAGAAGGTGAAATGTCAGTTGACAAAACAGCAAAAATCAGCTGTCAGACGTCGATTGTAAAAGAGAGGCAAGGGCGCCTGGGTGGCTCAGTGGGTTAAAGTCTCTGCCTTCAGCTCAGGTAATGATCTCCGGGTCCTGGGATCGAGGCCCACATCGGGTTCTCTGCTCAGCAGGGAGCCTGCTTCCTCCCCTCTCTCTGCCTACTTATAACCTCTGTCAAATAAATAAATAAAATCTTTAAAAAATAAAAGGAGAAGCAAATGTATTTACAAAACAATAGAGAGAAAACATGCAAAATATTAAGTAAAGCTTGGAAGCAGCCAACTTTTGGGGAGAGTAATATATTTAAGATCTTGAATATTTTTCAGAAAGTTACTATGATCCCCCTTTAAGCCACCCCTAGTCTTTTCTAGACCAAGACAGATCTATAAATAGATTAATAAACTCTCTTTCATCTATTAAAAAAAAGAAGAAGAAAAGAAAAGACTAATGATACCAAGCATAGGAGAGAATGTGGAGCAACTGTTTTCTTCTGCAGTGCCAGAGTATAAATTAATAAACTCATTTAGGTAAACTGTTTGACACTGTAAACTGTAGCTTGCTTAACACGCACACATCTTGTAATCCACTTTTTCACTCCTGGGAACAACCCAACAGAATTGCATGGGTGTGTGCATCAGAACACAGGCACATTAATATTTGTGACATACTATATAGAGTAGTCAAATCTGGAAAATAAATACTTCTCGGACTGGATAAATAAAGGGTCTCATGATGATACGATAAAATACTATGCAGTAATAAAAATGATTGAACTGCTGCAACACACAGTATCATGGATGAATCTCACAGATGCAGTGTTGAATTAAATAAGCCAGATGGAGTTGGAGAAAAAGACTGCTGGCTTCCATTTACATAAAGACAAAACCAGTCCACAACGAGAGAAATAAGAATAGTGATGGATTTTGGCCGTAATGATTGGAGAGAAACAGTAGGTTTCTAAAATGCTAGTATTTTTTTATCGGAATGGAGGTTGCAAGGATGCAATTATATGTACAGATGATTTGAGCTTTATGTTTAATATGTGCACACTTTTCTTTATACAGGCTAATGCTTCGGTGAATTTTTTTACCTGAAAATACAGGAGACTTTTGTGCAGTTTTAGAGATCATTTACCATTAAGAAAATAATGCTTGGTTTTGCTAGCTTTTAACAAATGTTGCATTGTTTTCCTTAATTCTAAGAAATTAGTCTTCTTTTTTTTTTAAGATTTTATTTAGTTATTTGACACAGAGAGAGAGATCACAAGTAGGTAGAGAGGCAGGCAGAGAGAGAGGGGGAAGCAGGCTGCCCGCCACCAAGCAGAGAGCCAGATGGGGGGCTCGATCCCAGGACCCTGAGATCATGACCTGAGCTGAAGGCAGAGGCTTTAAGCCGCTGAACCACCCAGGTGCCCCAAAATTAGTCTTTTTATGATAAAAATACCTCTGAAACTAATAATATACTATATTTTAATTAATTGAATTTAAATTTGAAAAAAGTTAAAAAAAAAAAAGATCCTTAGTACCCCCTGGTCCTCCCCACCACTAAGAAGGACCAGCACCATTATTAAAAAATTGTTTCTTGGGGTGCCTGGGAGGCTCAGTGCGTTAAGCTACCTACTCTTGGTTTTGGCTCAGATCATGATTTCAGAGTCGGTCAAGGGACCGAGCCCTGGGACAGGCTCCGTGTTCAGTGAGGAGTCAGCTTGAGATTCTCTCCCTCTGCCCCTCCTCTCTTTCTCTTTCTTTGCTTCTTTTCTTTTTTTAAAGACTTTTATTTATTTATTTATTTGACAGCAAGAGAGAGATCACAAGTAGGCAGAGAGGCAGGCAGAGAGAGAGGAGAGAGGAGGAAGCAGGCTCCCTGCTGAGCAGAAAGCCCGATGCGGGCCTCGATCCCAGGACCCTGAGATCATGACCTGAGCCAAAGGCAGAGGCTTTAACCCACTGAGCCACCCAGGCACCCTCTCTTTCTCTTTCAATTAATAAATACATCTTAAAAATAAAATAAAGTGTCAAAAAAATAAGTTAATGGTTTTTTAAACACGATCCTTAATTATATTTTGCCACTTCTCTTCATTAGATGCACAAATGTATCTCTTGCAATTGCACCATAGTTGATGTTATGCTGTTCCATTTTTCTTCCCAAAGAATTTAAGTGGAAAACAGAACTGAACAGAATCTTACCTCAGATTAGGAGGTAAGACACCACTCTGTACATATTTTCTTGGAATCCTATTCTTGATATTGCTGTTGCTGAATGGTATTAGAGTTCTCGAAAAGTTTACTATGTTCCTACCTACATGGAGCACAATGGGTGCTGAAGATAAGAAAATATTACTTAACCTTTGCCAAATCTCTAAATTTACTACATAAAAATCCCTATATAAATTTTTTAGAGTTTTTTTGTTCTTTGGGGTCTTTTAGGGACATGAGTAGCCTGCATTTGCAAATAGAACAATGAGCAAAGGCAGGTTTATCTTGACTATTCACAAGCTTCATCTTAAATAATTAAAGTAGAAAATTTTAAAATATGCCAACAGCTTTCCTTCGGGTTCCTCAAAAGTGCCCGCCTAATTATCAGAAAACTATATTTGTTGCATACTTTTGTAACTCTCAGACTCTACAAAAAAAAGGTAAATCTCAGGGCCTACATTTTCCCATTTCAAAATTTCAGATACTACTACTAACTTACAGGCTTTGGGTGGTGCTTCTGGACATCCAAATGGGCAAAGGTGTGTTAAAAATATCTATCATGTCTGGACTATCCTAGAGGTACAATAAGTACTAGCCATTATTTTTAATATTATTATGATTGTTTTCTTCCCCTAAATTATAAAGAAAATATCCAAAATGTAAGGGGAAATGATTTTGTATATTGTTTGCAACTTCAAACTAACCTTTTTTTATTTAATAAGAACATACGGTAATGACAAAGTGCCCTAGAACAATTCAGTTTAAGATGTCAAACTGTCATGCCATTTCCTGGAGGAAAGTGAGATTAGGAAGTTTTACTGATTCACTTGGGATTTATTTTAATAAAATAGTTGCTTGTCTCAGCTTGTACTTTTTGTATTTCATGATAAGGTAAAGGTTAGATTATTAAGATATGTGGATCTACAGAACACAATGACCTGTTCCTATGTAAAAGGCTTTCTAGATGCTTTTCAGTTTTTAAAAATTTATTTATATATATCCTGCTATATCTATTCCAACTTGGCCTTCACACCTGCAGGGCCAAATTTCATTGGCAACAATTCTTTTCTTCGTTTCTGTTAAAAGATTATTTGCTTTTCCATCTAGTGTGTAGTAAGAACAAAGTCAATTCATCATCTAAAATTATCTGATGTTTTTTGCTACGTCATGCCACTGTTGCTCTTTACAGAATACATACAAGCTGTAACTCTTTCTCTTGACTATGATATAGAGATCTTGCCATCACTCTGTTCAATTTAGTTCAGCATTTTAGAACGTGTCCATCTTTTTTATCCTAATAGGCCTAAGCTTTATAGTACACAAAGGCGATCATTTTTCTCATCTCAGTATTCTGTACATGCATTCGATGTGCTCTGCACAATAAATTATACCATTGTGGCCATTATGCTGTTTTGGTCTAGCTCTGCTGCCAGGAAACCATACAAAACAAATCATGATAATATAAATCATAAACACAAAATCAAGAACAGTGTAGTCCAGACATTTTGCAATACTAAAATGATTACAGAAGAAGAGTTTTGCATTTCTTTTATAAGAAGGTTAAGAGAGTTAACTGAGAATTTGCTCTTTGACAACTAACTTACAAGTTATCTAATGCAACATAACTAATCTCTGTAAGGTAGGGACTATTATTTCCATCACCTTGATTAAAAATATAAAAACTCTAATTACTTGCTGACTATCATCCAGTTTAAAAATATTGAGACTGAGGGTTAAGCCTGTATCTCCTTGTCTGAAAATTCACCACCTTTTGCCTTCGAGGAGGCTTCCCTGTGAAATATCTTTACAGGGAAGGAGTCACAAACTTGTACAAAGGATGGTATTTCTTGATTAGGCAGATACTCCTAAGGGGTGGGAATGAAGTTTTAATTAGGCTGTAATTCATACAGAATTAGGAACTACATGAAATAATTTATCTCCAGCAAACCAGAAAGAGAAAAGACTAAATCGCTACAACATCCTTCAAGTCACTAAAAAGGAAAGCACATTCTCCCCTTAAAAAATAATCAGAGTTGGTTCACCAACTTGTTTTTTAAGAGCATAAGGATCTTTCTCACATCTGAGCTTCGCCTTTGAAGTTCCATTGGCCTTTCATCAGTCCTGCTCCTACTCATGCTTTGGATTTGGCTTGGAGAACATTGCTCTGCACACATACATTTCCTAATGCTCTCAATAGCCCGTAAAGTTGGGATTATTATCTCAATTTTCCAGATGGGGAAAACAAAACCTCATTGTTACTATAGATAGAGAAACAGCTTCTGTGTGTGTGTGTGTGTGTGTGTGTGTGTGTGTGTGTGTGTGTGCCAAGAATCAAAGGCCTAATTAATGAACTATAAAAAGAATCTCTGGATTCCCAACTTGGATACTTGTTAGAAGTTTAGGTATTTTGTTGGGCTTCTTTCTCTCTACCTTACGTGTCAGAGAAAATTATTAAGTGATGGTATGGAATAAAGGTACTTTTTACTAAAAAACAAAGAATCCTTTTGTAGAAAAAATCATCATCTGTAAATTTTAGATTCTTGCAGCTAAAGGGTTTAATAGTAATTTGTAGCACATTGCTTTTTCCTCACCACTGGATTCTTCATTTAATCTTCATCGAATCAAAAGCAAATTAAAGTTTTATGAATAGTTGGTGATAAACTACTACATAGTAATCTCGAGAATGAAGTTCAAGTACTATCGATTGTTGATGTGGCTGGAAAAGGAATTAATTCTGTGTCTCTGCTCAGGAGGCCACCCTAAAATTATTATAACAGGGAGAAGCACATGAATAGTTGAGAATGTGGGCTTTATATTCCTGTATGCAAATCCAGCCACAGTTTGCTTGGCTTTGTGGTCTTGTGAAAGTCACTAAGCTTCACTTTTGTCCTTTATAAATCCCCTAAAATGAGAGATAACTAATAAAAGGACTTGCCTGCTCCATAGAGTGGTTTGGGAGTAAGAGAATGTGACTGAAGCGCTTCCCCCACAGGGAGTTCTTTGCCTGTTCTTGCCAGAATGCTCGTACTTAGAATGCTCGTTTTCTTTGCGAGCTCTCTCCTCTTTTCCTTCCCTTTTCCTAAAAGAGTCTACTCTCCCTTCAAGTCTCAGATTAAATCTCATTTCCTCAAAGAATAGCCTCACAAACTCCAGGTCGGGTCAAGTCCCATTAGTTTTTCTGCTCACAGCCTCTTTCCTTCATTAAAATATTGAAATAAACTCTTAGAGCAAGTAGTGGTTTCATGAATTTCTTTCCTTGTAAATTATACACCCCATAATGGCAAAGCCTTTTTCTGTCATAGTATCTGCTCTAGCACAGTGGCATGTGCAGCAAGAATGATTGGCTCCCTTTACTAAAAAAATGGAATTTTAAATCCAAGATCTTATGTCTAGGTCTGTTCAGTGCTGCTGAGTTTTCATTTTACATATGTATACACAATTTTTACACACACACACACACATAAAAGATGAATGTAAAACATTTCTTTCTATCCTTGTATACACATGTATCTATAATTATTTCCTTTGTATCCATATATGCATATATATATTAAAATTAACATCATTTGTACTGGTACCTGTACCTCTTATTCTAATTCAGTCTCACAGGGTTCATTCAAGATGGGATTTTGACTGAAATTTTAGAATAATTAACACAGCTACTAGAAATGGATAAGATTCTTAGAACTTTAATATTCTTCCTTTTTGGGGAGAATGCAAGAATGTCTTTGTGTCTATAAATAATAGTTGCATCTTGGAAGGCAGAAACATACAAGATTTTTGTTATTGTTGCCTGGAAATTCAATTACACAGAAGAAGGGTCAGCATGGACTATTGCTGAGGAGGTAGTCTATGCCCAGGGGAGGTTATTGTCTCAGCCAAGAGAGAGAGACAGAAGGCCACACTTTGTGAGGTTGCAGCTAAGTAAGACTACAAACCATATTTCTGCTTTGCTCACTTGGCTCCCATTAGGCTCTGGCCCTGGAGAGCATGAGAAGGAGACTACTGTGCCAGAAGAGAAGCAGGGATCTGCTCCTTACAGTCGGTCCCTGTTGCTTGCTGGCTGTTCCGGGTGCCTGTGAGCAGCACCCAGCCCTGCTTCCTCACTCTGAACACCATGAGGGATCAGATTCACTTTGCAGTTTTTCCAGCACTTGCAGAGCCAGCGAAATCGTGCATCTCACTGATACCAGCTGAAGTCAGAATTTCCCCTGTCTTCAGAGGTCTGAATTTTTGCTCCACGCCACCCTTCCACAGAACTTCTAAGATTTAGTAATTCAACTCTCTTTCCAAAGCTGCTTTCTGCACTTAACTACCTCCATCATGCTAGGCCTTTTCGGTGCCTAGTTAACAACTTTATACCTATTTACTAATTTTTTTTTTTGCCTTAAATTATCTCTGTTAAAATAACTGGAATGGCTTCTTTCTCCTGGCTNTGGTGCCTAGTTAACAACTTTATACCTATTTACTAATTTTTTTTTTTTGCCTTAAATTATCTCTGTTAAAATAACTGGAATGGCTTCTTTCTCCCGGCTAGGCCTTTACTGATATAATCTCATGTATAAATTCACATGTTGTTTACCCACATTTAAAAAAAAAAGATTTTATTTATTTATTTATTTGAGAGAGCGAATGAAAGAGAGGAAGGTCAGAGGGAGGAGCAGACTCCCCCCTGAGCAGGGAGCCCAATGTGGGACTGGATCCCAGAGGATCCTGACCTGTGCGGAAGGCAGTTGCTTAACCAACGGAGCCACCCAGGTGCCCTACCCACATTTTTGAAAGAAGTTTCCCCATTACTTTTGGTAACAGGTTATTGAAAAGAAAACTACCATAGTTCAGTAATGTGTCATTTGATGATTCAGATATGATCTTGTATTTATACCCTGATGAAATATTAAACAACTTACTGGTTTCAGCCCTTTCTGTATCTGTTTTTTTAGAAGTCTATCCTTTTTCACATGTAAAACTTTATCTTACCTATAGCATGGTTTCTCTTAGTCTAAAATCTATTCAAAATCTCTGTTTATTATATATTTTCATATCCTGGGATGTCTTCAGGTCTAAAAAAGTTTTCTAGATGTGTTCTTTTTTTTTTTAAATTTTATTTATTTATTTGACAGAGAAAGCGAGCCCAAGTAAGCAGAGCAGCAGGCAGAGGGAGAGGGAGAAGCAGGCTCTCTGCTAAACAGGAAGCCCGATGCGGGACTTGATTCCAGGAGCCTGGGATCATGACCTGAGCCAAAGGCAGCTGCTTAACTGACTGAGCCATCCAGGTGCCCCTCTAGATGTGTTCTGGTGATACTTTTTCAAACTGCCAATTTTATGAAATGTAGTAAAAAGACATTGTAAATTAAATCAATAAGTCATTAAGTGAATGATAGTATTTTGTCATTGAAGCAATAAAAGTAACATAATTTATCATGTTTGACTCCTTTATTCCACACTTAGTCTCTTCCCTCCACCCCCCCACCCCCGCTCTTCCTTCCCTCTCTTCCTTTTTTCTCTCTTTTACAGTTAAGAACTTGACGAACAAGAAAGGGTGGTATGAATTTCTTGTCCTACTCTTTATCATTTCCAAAGCTATTTACTTGTTTTGTATAATTTAATTTTAAATAACCCAAGAGCAGTGTAGTGT
Source organism: Ailurus styani (assembly GCA_002007465.1). NCBI lineage: Eukaryota > Metazoa > Chordata > Mammalia > Carnivora > Ailuridae > Ailurus > Ailurus styani. The sequence continues at coordinate 1,348,217 of LNAC01000113.1, forward strand.
TTGCTTAAAGGAAAGATTTTAATATCAGGAATATTTTAATTCAGATACAAATTCAACCACATGTTAAATCTTAACTATAACTACACTGCATAAACTCACTGATCTCAATTTCATCTTCTGGAATATGCACATATCAGTTTGTATTTCATAAGATTCTTTTAATGGAATATGTAAAAAAAATGTATGCATGGAGCACATGCCATTCCTAGTTTATGATAAACATTCAAAAATTAATTTTATTGGAATTGATATCTTAACCCCATTTGAAAGGAAAGCCACCTTAATAGCCTGCAAGACTTGTTTCAGAAGCTTACCAAACACCTATGTCTGTGCAGAATTTGATTTCTTTTTTTATTTTAAAATTCTGAATTAAGATGGTCACCTTGCCAATTGTCTGAGTAAGCTGGTCTTTGTAACCAGGGAAACAAATCTGATTTCCAGACTAAAGAGAGATTTGGAACCACTGTACAAAGAGAAAACATGGGTTAGTATTATTTTCCTATGTTTTGAATTCTTTGGATGGTATTAATTCTAACTCCTATTAACCACCCGGCCTGCTTCTAGCAGTTGTAACTCAGCAACCAATCCCAGCTCAAGGTATTTCCTTACACTCTTCCCAAAAGATCAGCAAATAGTTGATCAGCCCAGGCTTTCTTGAATGCTAGTGGTTGGAGTAGAAATCATATCTAATGTGTAGACCAATCAATGGCTGAAGTGAAAAGAATGAGTTTCAGAGAACATTCCTAGTATTATATGTTGGGTCTAGGACTTGATTTTATTCTACACTTACAAGCTACTGTTTCATGGATGCTGACAGAAGACACAAAAGTCCTGGGTCAGACACAAAGACTTTATTACTTAAGGCACAATAGGCAGCATGAGCACCAAAGTACTGACAACAGTTCTTCTTGTCCCCACATCCAACGGTGTGGGGCAGATCAGGGCACAGGTGACAAGAAGACTCCAGATAACATTAGCACAAACAGTGGAATATTATAAAAGAAAAACAAAACAAAACAACCTCTGAGCTTGAGAGAATCCACTCTTTTTATAACAACCAGTAAGCAAACCTCCTCTGTCCTCGAGGGAGAGATTACTACTTTTCTCAGGGTAACCCATAAAACCCTTCAGAATCTTTGAGAAAAGCCTCGAGATCCCTAGCACTTTAGTAATGTGGTAGGCCTAGATAAAGAGTAGACGGGGCTTTTTATTCTTGGCACTCCTAGAAAGACATGAAACATGAAAGACCCATGGGCATCTTCCAGTAAAACCTACCACTTAGCTATAGTTTTCCTTGGCTTTCTGGAAATTTTCAAATGATTTTATTTCTTCATTGGTCACTGATTAATCTAACTAAAGCAGGCTGCAATAAAATCCATTCAATTTGTTACATAGCATTTAATTAACAGGATGATGTCAACTTGCAGCTTTGATTTCATCCACGTCCTCAGAATCTCAAATTCAGTCAACTATGAATATGTTCCAGGGAGATTGGTCAGTCACATCTTATCCAGACTATAGTCTAAAGCCAGTTCTATTATCCATTATGCCTTATGCAAAGGAGTTTTAGCTGACTTGCTGATGTTCGATGTCATTGCCAATAAATATAGGGGACAAAATTTGAGCTAAAAAAAAAAAAGCAAACAGCCTCTCTCAGCAATGGAGGGACATTTTATGGCCTATGATCTCCTATGTATAAGCATATAAGCCAAATGTACACAGGACACTCCTATTCTTGATATGTTCTTAAATAAATTCAGTTTTTTTGATCATTACTATATAGATTTAGTTATAACACCTGGGCAATATAAACTAGAAGTTGCAGTCTCAATCATCATATATGGAATAATTCAAGGGCACTTACACGTCAGGAAATGGATATGAATTTGTACCAGCCAAACTGAAAAAAAGATTTGAAGCTGTGCAAGTTTTTGTAGAGGTATGAGGGAGGGAAGGGCATTCATGTTTGGGATGTTAGATATTGATAGCATCAGGGACAGTAAAATAGTTCAAAACAGGCCATGTCTACATGAGTTTCTCTGTTTTTACAGTCATATTACCAGCAGAAGATGCTTCACTTGGGCATCATCTTATTGCTTTATCAGATTACAATGTTTGATCTAGGTAATACAGAGAGCATTAATTGTTCCTCTTCTTTGAAACCTCTGAGATCTAAGATGTGTACTCTCCAGGTGCTGGAACTGCTCCTTTGATCGTGGGCTCAATCATTTCTACTAAAACAACAATTTCGGGGCGCCGGGGTGGCTCAGTGGGTTAAATCCCCTGCCTTCCGCTCAGGTCATGATCTCAGGGTCCTGGGATCAAGCCCCGCATCTGGCTCTCTGCTCAACGGGGAGCCTGCTTCCTCCTCTCTCTCTGCCTGCCTCTATGCCTACTTGTGATCTCTCTCCCTCTCTGTGTCAAATAAATAAATAAATAAAATCTCTAAAAAAAATAAAAAGTAAATAAAACAACAATTTCTACACTGAAAGTGGCAACAGGAATGAGGCACAGATAGTGAGCTTGGAAAGGGTTAAAAGTTCACTACAGTCAATTTGTCAAGCACTAGTGGAGACAATGCCCTCCTGCCATGTGGTCTTCATTATCTGAAATCAAATGGGCCAGTTTTGGCAGGAGTCAAAGGTCTAAAATATAGGTTTGGCTTCATAGCCACTGATCAAAACCAAGGTGGACCCTACCAAAATTTGGTTCAGGTGTTGAAACACACATACCAAAGGAGATAGAAATATTTACTAACTACATAATGAAATCTTCTGGGTAGCTCTACAAGTATGAAAATGAGAGCAGGAAAAGGAGACAGGCTTGGGTTTTTCCATTGGTTATGAAATGGGGCCAGGGTGAGGGTGCTGAAATATGGTTTAAAGATCCTGCTAACGCCAAAGGAGGGAACATTAGGCTTTCTCATCATCTTGTTCAGACATAGGCCTGAAAGGGAAGAGAGAAGTTTAAAAGCTATCAGCAGGCAAACACCAAAAAATGATGATATATTACAACTGACCCCTGATGTTTGACTGATGACTTAAATGTCCCATTTTTCATTTAATTGAATTTGAACTTGTTTAAGTGAGCCATTATGACACTCTGAGTCCTGCAGCCTGAAGAGGTTAAGAAAGATGCGATTTCCATCAAATGCTTTTTTCAAAAGCCCAGCATTATGTATTCTGAGAAGTGAACAAGTGCCTTGATCACTATCAGTGATGTCTAAAAGTCTCAGGGGAATAAGGAGTGTCTTTATGAAGCCTTGTATCGTGGCTTGTGTAGGCATAG
>LNAC01000113.1:1352324-1372715 GCA_002007465.1 Ailurus styani
CACTGCATAAACTCACTGATCTCAATTTCATCTTCTGGAATATGCACATATCAGTTTGTATTTCATAAGATTCTTTTAATGGAATATGTAAAAAAAATGTATGCATGGAGCACATGCCATTCCTAGTTTATGATAAACATTCAAAAATTAATTTTATTGGAATTGATATCTTAACCCCATTTGAAAGGAAAGCCACCTTAATAGCCTGCAAGACTTGTTTCAGAAGCTTACCAAACACCTATGTCTGTGCAGAATTTGATTTCTTTTTTTATTTTAAAATTCTGAATTAAGATGGTCACCTTGCCAATTGTCTGAGTAAGCTGGTCTTTGTAACCAGGGAAACAAATCTGATTTCCAGACTAAAGAGAGATTTGGAACCACTGTACAAAGAGAAAACATGGGTTAGTATTATTTTCCTATGTTTTGAATTCTTTGGATGGTATTAATTCTAACTCCTATTAACCACCCGGCCTGCTTCTAGCAGTTGTAACTCAGCAACCAATCCCAGCTCAAGGTATTTCCTTACACTCTTCCCAAAAGATCAGCAAATAGTTGATCAGCCCAGGCTTTCTTGAATGCTAGTGGTTGGAGTAGAAATCATATCTAATGTGTAGACCAATCAATGGCTGAAGTGAAAAGAATGAGTTTCAGAGAACATTCCTAGTATTATATGTTGGGTCTAGGACTTGATTTTATTCTACACTTACAAGCTACTGTTTCATGGATGCTGACAGAAGACACAAAAGTCCTGGGTCAGACACAAAGACTTTATTACTTAAGGCACAATAGGCAGCATGAGCACCAAAGTACTGACAACAGTTCTTCTTGTCCCCACATCCAACGGTGTGGGGCAGATCAGGGCACAGGTGACAAGAAGACTCCAGATAACATTAGCACAAACAGTGGAATATTATAAAAGAAAAACAAAACAAAACAACCTCTGAGCTTGAGAGAATCCACTCTTTTTATAACAACCAGTAAGCAAACCTCCTCTGTCCTCGAGGGAGAGATTACTACTTTTCTCAGGGTAACCCATAAAACCCTTCAGAATCTTTGAGAAAAGCCTCGAGATCCCTAGCACTTTAGTAATGTGGTAGGCCTAGATAAAGAGTAGACGGGGCTTTTTATTCTTGGCACTCCTAGAAAGACATGAAACATGAAAGACCCATGGGCATCTTCCAGTAAAACCTACCACTTAGCTATAGTTTTCCTTGGCTTTCTGGAAATTTTCAAATGATTTTATTTCTTCATTGGTCACTGATTAATCTAACTAAAGCAGGCTGCAATAAAATCCATTCAATTTGTTACATAGCATTTAATTAACAGGATGATGTCAACTTGCAGCTTTGATTTCATCCACGTCCTCAGAATCTCAAATTCAGTCAACTATGAATATGTTCCAGGGAGATTGGTCAGTCACATCTTATCCAGACTATAGTCTAAAGCCAGTTCTATTATCCATTATGCCTTATGCAAAGGAGTTTTAGCTGACTTGCTGATGTTCGATGTCATTGCCAATAAATATAGGGGACAAAATTTGAGCTAAAAAAAAAAAAGCAAACAGCCTCTCTCAGCAATGGAGGGACATTTTATGGCCTATGATCTCCTATGTATAAGCATATAAGCCAAATGTACACAGGACACTCCTATTCTTGATATGTTCTTAAATAAATTCAGTTTTTTTGATCATTACTATATAGATTTAGTTATAACACCTGGGCAATATAAACTAGAAGTTGCAGTCTCAATCATCATATATGGAATAATTCAAGGGCACTTACACGTCAGGAAATGGATATGAATTTGTACCAGCCAAACTGAAAAAAATATTTGAAGCTGTGCAAGTTTTTGTAGAGGTATGAGGGAGGGAAGGGCATTCATGTTTGGGATGTTAGATATTGATAGCATCAGGGACAGTAAAATAGTTCAAAACAGGCCATGTCTACATGAGTTTCTCTGTTTTTACAGTCATATTACCAGCAGAAGATGCTTCACTTGGGCATCATCTTATTGCTTTATCAGATTACAATGTTTGATCTAGGTAATACAGAGAGCATTAATTGTTCCTCTTCTTTGAAACCTCTGAGATCTAAGATGTGTACTCTCCAGGTGCTGGAACTGCTCCTTTGATCGTGGGCTCAATCATTTCTACTAAAACAACAATTTCGGGGCGCCGGGGTGGCTCAGTGGGTTAAATCCCCTGCCTTCCGCTCAGGTCATGATCTCAGGGTCCTGGGATCAAACCCCGCATCTGGCTCTCTGCTCAACGGGGAGCCTGCTTCCTCCTCTCTCTCTGCCTGCCTCTATGCCTACTTGTGATCTCTCTCCCTCTCTGTGTCAAATAAATAAATAAATAAAATCTCTAAAAAAAATAAAAAGTAAATAAAACAACAATTTCTACACTGAAAGTGGCAACAGGAATGAGGCACAGATAGTGAGCTTGGAAAGGGTTAAAAGTTCACTACAGTCAATTTGTCAAGCACTAGTGGAGACAATGCCCTCCTGCCATGTGGTCTTCATTATCTGAAATCAAATGGGCCAGTTTTGGCAGGAGTCAAAGGTCTAAAATATAGGTTTGGCTTCATAGCCACTGATCAAAACCAAGGTGGACCCTACCAAAATTTGGTTCAGGTGTTGAAACACACATACCAAAGGAGATAGAAATATTTACTAACTACATAATGAAATCTTCTGGGTAGCTCTACAAGTATGAAAATGAGAGCAGGAAAAGGAGACAGGCTTGGGTTTTTCCATTGGTTATGAAATGGGGCCAGGGTGAGGGTGCTGAAATATGGTTTAAAGATCCTGCTAACGCCAAAGGAGGGAACATTAGGCTTTCTCATCATCTTGTTCAGACATAGGCCTGAAAGGGAAGAGAGAAGTTTAAAAGCTATCAGCAGGCAAACACCAAAAAATGATGATATATTACAACTGACCCCTGATGTTTGACTGATGACTTAAATGTCCCATTTTTCATTTAATTGAATTTGAACTTGTTTAAGTGAGCCATTATGACACTCTGAGTCCTGCAGCCTGAAGAGGTTAAGAAAGATGCGATTTCCATCAAATGATTTTTTCAAAAGCCCAGCATTATGTATTCTGAGAAGTGAACAAGTGCCTTGATCACTATCAGTGATGTCTAAAAGTCTCAGGGGAATAAGGAGTGTCTTTATGAAGCCTTGTATCGTGGCTTGTGTAGGCATAGATACTTGAGTGACCTTGAGTTATATTTTGTGTATCTGTCAGGCAATAGATACCTAGAGTTCTTTATACCAAAGAAACAGCCTTGGATAAGAAATTATTCCTGTCATTAACTATAGCAGACAACCAGATCCTTGGCAATGGCCCATGAATCTGTAAAAATGGACAAATGGGGCCAAGTGTTGACCAGGTCATCCAATACTACTATGACTGCGTAAAGTTTGGCCAATGGTAGTGACGTTTGGGCTTCATTCTTTATCAAAGTCATCCTAGTTAAGGAATAAACAGCAACAGCATTTCACTGAACTTTTATCTTGTCCGAGAGTGGTGATGCTATGCATAAAGTCTACTAACTCCTTTTGCTCTTTACTCAGTTAATTCCAAGGAGCTTCATAAATGGCCAAAAAGTCCGGGAGAGGAGCAACCTCCTTTGGCAGCCATGGTATCTGGAAAACGACTGGAAGACAGCAAAGGTCACCCCCTCCTGTCGTGGAAATATGCAAGAAGACCAGAGGTGGCTCTATACTGTAGTAAGAGTCCTTGGTGGCCATGCTGTTGAGGTTGCTTTCATGACTCAATGCATAATGAACAGGTGGATATGGAGGATCACGGATTTAGAACTTCTGAGAGCCTCTATTTCTAGGAAAACCCAGAGTGGGTCAGCAATTCTCACCCTGATGATATATAACCATGGGATATATATAATGGTGGGACCAAGGAGAATAATTTCTTGCATTAGAAGCCCATGAGCAACCTATAGCCATCACAGGTATTTCAGAGGCTCCAAGAGGTAGGAGCTGCTAGCTACTCTATAGTAAAGGTGTCTTTGGTGGGGGTACTAACAAAATGCGTATTGTATTGCATTTTGGACAAATTTTAGAGCTTTTGTTGAATTATTCATGGGACAATTCATCCCATTTTTTATGAGCTATTTTGTGAGTATTTGCTTGTCTTGAATGAGTGTATTAAATGAATCTCGTCAGAGGAAGATATCATCAGTGTGATTTCCTACCTGGGCATACATTTTTCATTCTAAGTTTAAGAAGAGCCCAATTGAGCTGTTGAGTGGAAAAGCAGTGGAGATATACCTTTTGTAAGACTTCTCTAATGTGTTTCAATCCTGGAAGTCCCTGTTTTAATCTACATTAGGCTTTATTAATGATTTTAATTGGGGAAGAATGGAGGTCTGTGGAGTCCCATTTTTGTCAAGCCAATTGTAAGTGTCAATGAAATTAAAGAGTTAATTTAATTTTAATTTATCATTTCTTGGGTCAGAGTTACAATGCCCACTATGAGATATTTAAGATAATGGGTACTTGAAACATAAGGACTTTAGGCAAGATAATAGTTCTGATAGCTAAGATGAGGCATACATATTTGTCCTCTACTTATGTTCAGTAACTCCCCTAAAATTAATTAATTAATGAGATCTCCAAGTATAAGTGTAACCTGACTCTTACTATTAATTCAGGTTATGAAAGTATGTCAATTGGTACATTCAAGCAGATATTAAAATTAATTGAGAATATATGTTTTAGATGCAAAAAAAGCCAACCAGTGACCCATTGTTTTTATTGTTGTATAAATCATTTTAGTAAATTTTAGATTTCCATTAGGGTCAAGTTTTAAGAACCTCTGTTTCAGGTCTTGTTTGCTTGTTTAATTCACCTTGTCTCCAGGTTTCTTCCTTTCTCCCTTTATTTTTCCTTCTTTCCTTCCTTTTTCTTCATTTCTTTTTATTTTTCCTTTTTTTAATTTAATTTAATTTAATTATTGTATTTTATTTTTGTCATTACTGGGTATACTTTGGAGAAATTATCTCCACCATCATCAAATTTTAGAGTTTCTTTTTCCAGAGCCTTCAATCAGTATTGCTAAGGTTAGAGACCTTTGAAAGGTGATATTCCTTTGACTGCCACAGGAATATCTTGAGGATTCTTTTAACCCCAAGAATCAGGGTCTTTCTTGTATGAGAAAGGAGCATAGATAGCAGCAGAGGAAAGGCATTTTGTGGGGTCTTAGTGAGTCATCTACTATTAAAAGTATGGCTTCATAGTGTCAAATAGTTACTATTCCTCAAGCAACCATGAGTAAACCCATATTGCATAGGGTATCTATCTTTGCTTTGACCTCTTTACAGAATAGGGCTAATGCCTGGTTGAGACACACAGTCAATGGTTTCAGAGTTAAGTGTCATTCCCCTGAGCATAGTATCAGTCACAACTTATGCTGGAGTTGAGACACAATTTAATCTGAGACACAGACAGGTCTGGGCCAAGATACACAACTCAGGGACATTTAAAGGAGGGCCCAAGCTCATATCCCTATTCCTAAATTCTAATTACCCAGACTTCTGGCTTGGGTCAGTTAAATCTGTAATAGAGGCTCAGTAGAACTCAACAGATGTAACATAACCCAGATTAAAATGCAAGCTTGTTAGCAGGCAGCGATGCTGCTAAAAGAGCATGCTCACCACAAATAGGAAGCCAAAGGGCGCCTGGGTGGCTCAATGGGTTAAAGCCTCTGCCTTCGGCTCAGGTCATGATCTCAGGGTCCTGGGATCGAGGCCTGCGTCGGGCTCCTTGCTCAGCGGGGAGCCTGCTTCCTCCTCTCTCTCTCTGCCTGCCTCTCTGCCTACTTGTGATTTCTCTCTGTCAAATAAGTAAATAAAATCTTTAAAAAAAAGAAAATAGGAAGCCAAAAAGAAGAAGAAGAAGAAGAAGAAGAAGAAACTGCTGCATGGTAGTGGTCACTGTCTGGACACCTACCCTGTTCTCTTCTTCACTTATTTTGGAGACTCTACAAAACAAATGGATTTCCCCATTCCAAAATTTGTTTTGTGTTTTGATATTAATGATGCTTCAGACACACCAGGAGGGTATGCAAAGGTCTTTACTCATATAACAAAGCTTTCTAGGGAGAACAAAATGGCTTTTTAACATGTCCTAAAATGGCTTGAGAGTGAAGGAAAGAAAATTGGCATGGGAGTTTTGAGTGGTTAGGTGGTAGGGCCAGGAAAATGCTGTGGGTGGTTTGAACTTCTGACCAACAGTACAGGAGGGATCACCCAGGCTTTCTCATCATCTTACCCAAATATGGGGTAGAAGTGGAATAGTGAAGAGTGAGGCTTACAAGCTGTCAGCAGTCATACATCAAAAAATGGAATGAAACACTTTATTACAATTTTCTATATCAGAAACATTTGACCTTATATATTGTGTCCAGTTTATTATGGTGGGAATTGTCATGCTTTATGTGATGGGGCATCTAGGTTGCACCAATGCCAGGAATGCAGACTTGATCGTCAGCTGATTCCATTCAGTTTCATCACAGAATGGGCCCTTACTGTGAGCATCTACATGAATAACCCAGACTGTCAGATGAGCAGCCACAATTGCTTTCTACATTTTGCAGCCATAAAGAGGATTATCTCTAATCTGCCATTTTGTAGCCTTCCAAGCAGTAGAACAGATGGCTAGGCCTTTGGCAAGAACTTCGGAGTTAGTAAAAATATTACTGTTATACATATGCATGTTATATATAACATTACATTAAAAGATAACATGATTCATTGGAGTATTATCAAAGGCAGTCACAGATCTTTCAGGTCAGCCCATTGTGCTGACCAGCCTTTGCCACAGTTGGTCTTTCAGAGGTGTCACTGGGGCTGGTTTGCTATCCAAGGACACCATCAGTGGACAATGCTCAGACATTTGGGGAAAACTCTGTGGATTAAAGTCCCCATTGAGTCACTGGCTTTCCTTCAAACTATCAAGTGGGGCATAAAGTTTCCCTAAAGGAGTAGTAGCCATGTTTTCCTGAAAAGCTGACATGTCTTAGGGCAGGCATTCTTGAATATACTGTATCTGTTTAACCAATAAGGACTATATTTTTTTATTTTGTTAGTCAAAGTTTCTCCACCCCAAAATGAGGCTGTCAGTCTAAAGGTACATGTTTCTGTGAGTAAAGCGTTCAGTTTCAACAAGAGCCTAAATAGTAGGTTAAATGGGTCTTTTTATTAAAAAGGGGTGTATCTGGGGCGCCTGGGTGGCTCAGTGGGTTAAAGCCGCTGCCTTCGGCTTGGGTCGTGATCCCAGGGTCCTGGGATCGAGGCCCCCGTTGGGCTCTCTGNTTTTTTATTAAAAAGGGGTGTATCTGGGGCGCCTGGGTGGCTCAGTGGGTTAAAGCCACTGCCTTCGGCTTGGGTCGTGATCCCAGGGTCCTGGGATCGAGGCCCCCGTTGGGCTCTCTGCTCAGCGGGGAGCCTGCTTCCTCCTCTCTCCTCTCTCTCTCTGCCTGCCTCTCTGCCTACTTGTGATCTCTCTCTCTGTGTCAAATGAATAAATAAAAATCTTTAAAAAAAAAAAAGGGGGTGTATCTGGTACCTCCATCTGGCAGCAGTGCTGTTCTTCTGGTACACAACCTCTTTGAGTACTCTGGCAGCCATTAAGTCTTTAACTAAGCTTTATAGTTTGTTTTGTTTCTATTTGATGAGCCAGAAGGGGATGGGGGGAGGGTTATGGGGGAAGAAGTGACTGATCTGTCCCAATATCCTTTTTCCTCTTGTGCCGGTTTTTGAACAGAGGAATTCTCTGTAACACTATGGGACAGGAAATAGAAGCATTAGAAGGCATCAACTCAGTGATACGTGCAGATGTCAAAGCCACTGCAATAGTGAGTTAAATCAGCTGGAAGCCTTCATCTGTAAGGTCCTTTTAGCATTCCTACCTCACTGTGACTTTTTCCCACACTCCATCAGTTAAATTTAGGTTCCTTCTCTGTCTAACAGACTGGAAAGAATAGTGACTTTGGTCCATGAACCCAATAGAACCATCAACTTGAACCCTACCCCATGACAAAAGTCCCCAATGTACTCAAACAAGTGCATTTTTACTTTTGATGTCTTCTTAGGGGAGAAAGATCTTGGCCTCAGCCCCAATGATCTTTCTCCTTACAGCAGCTGAAGTCAAAGAAAAAGGAGGGAAAAGGGAGTACTATATGAAGGGGTGGCCCCATGCTAATAAGCAAGACTTTGCATTTACCTTTGGTTTTAAAACACATAACAGTTGATCACAACTCAACTAAATAGACCTCTGTGGTTTGGGTTCATCCGAAGCTCTTTATCAAAATGCAAGACTCTCCTTGTTGACAAAATTTATTTCAGCTTCGGGTACTCTTTGGCTTGGTAGCTATGGTTACATTGTCTATCTGCTGGGGCCATAGGGCTTGCTGCCCCATTATAAGATATCTTTTCCTACTCCTGCTCAGAGGAGAGTAGGCAACAACCAAAGTCCCATTTGGGCAACTTTTTTAAATCCCACTTGTTGCTCAGTCTCATTAACATTTGGAACCATGGCACCCCTTCCTGTCTCCTCTCTTGCCATCATTTGGATAAAAGTATTCTCTATCAGATCTTGGTGAATCTTCTCCTAACTCTGAAACTTGCTTATGGGGCTTTGTAATTCCTCTTCCAGAAAGTAAACTTTCAGTCAGGATTCAAGACTTAATTTTACTCTGTAGCTATGAGCTAAAGTTAGTTTGTCATTGTTTTTTGCATGCTGGTAGAAGGCACAAAATTCTTGGGCCAGTGAAAAAGAGATTAATTACACATAGCACAGCAAGTACCATGAGCACCAGTGCATTTGCTCTTGTTTCTCTTTTTTTTTTTTTTAAGATTTTTTATTTATTTATTTGACACAGAGAGAAAGATCAGATCACAAGTAGGCAGAGAGGCAGGCAGAGAGGGAGGAGGAAGCAGGCTCCCCACTGAGCAGAGAGCCCGATGCGGGGCTCGATCCCAGGACCCTGAGATCATGACCTGAGCTGAAGGCAGAGGCTTAACCCACTGAGCCACCCAGGTGCCCTCTTGTTTCTCTTGTTCCCAAGTATCTTGAGGGTGATGAGGTGGGGGCAGATGTTACCTGTATAAAGCGGATTGCATTATAGAAAAAGAACACTAAAATTAGAAAATTTAGTTGTTGTGGTTTTTTTTGTAGCAAGCAATAAGCAACCCTTCCTTTTGTCCCAGACAAGGATGTACTTCATCCCTCAAGGTTTCTCTCTGAAAACACAATCTTGTGATTCAAAATGAATCAAGATCTTTTGTTTTTTTTTTAAGATTTATTTATTTATTTACTTGGCAGAGAGAGAGAGAGAGATCACAAGTAGGCAGAGAGAGGAGAAAGTAGGCTCCCCGCTGAGCAGGGAGCCCAATGCAGGCCTTGATCCCAGGACCCTGAGATCATGACCTGAGCTGAAGACAGAGGCTTTAACCCACTGAGCCACCCAGGCACCTAATATCTTATATTTTTAACACAAAAGCATTAAGCAACATTAGGCAACATTACATTACAAAAAGGACTGAATAACCCATAGAAGACTGCCTCCCAATATATAGAAAAAATGAAACTGGTCAAAGGGAGAATTTGTTTTTCATCATCATGATGATTTGGGACTAGAGATCTACCAGCCTCATTACCGCTATTCCCCAATTTTCTTTCTCCTTTGCTTGATGCATATATTATTATCATCAAAGTTTCTTTTTATTAGAGAGTGAATATACTCTTTTTTATGGAACAAAATTTGAGGCTCTTATGTTTGATTTTAGCAAACTCATACAGAGGAAAAGCTAATATCTTATATTTTTAACACAAAAGCATTAAGCAACATTAGGCAACATTACATTACAAAAAGGACTGAATAACCCATAGAAGACTGCCTCCCAATATATAGAAAAAATGAAACTGGTCAAAGGGAGAAGTTGTTTTCATCATCATGATGATTTGGGACTAGAGATCTACCAGCCTCATTACCGCTAGTCCCCAATTTTCTTTCTCCTTTGCTTGATGCATATATTATTATCATCAAAGTTTCTTTTTATTAGAGAGTGAATATACTCTTTTTTATGGAACAAAATTTGAGGCTCTTATGTTTGATTTTAGCAAACTCATACAGAGGAAAAGCATACCTATTATGATACAGAGGGGTAGAGAATACATTAAATAGTAAAATTTGATTTTAATCCCTTAGGAACAGTGATTAAACTAGGAAGGCAAGCATGTGCTTTTGAGCAGACATATTTCTCAAAGCTTTAATAAAACAACTCTACCTTTTTAAAATGTTAGAGCTGGCACTAATCTCAGTTATGCTTGACAATGAATCTCTTTCCATTCCACCCATGCTTCTTCACACAAAAAAGAAACCAAACATTATGTTCAGACCTGTGAGTAATAAACATAGTGAACCTCAATCTCCTTATAAAACAGTCTTTTGTAGGACTATACAGATAATTTTAAGTATATTTAAATGAAATTGGGTACAAAAGTAAAATAGAAAGTCACTTTAAAATTTAGCAGATGAAAATATAGTTAGGGATTCTTCATTGAACGTCGTGGCTATGTCTAATACTTCATATGGAACACTGACAAAACCGGAAAATATTTTCTTAAATACATACTATCTGTATGAGATATTTCACAGTTTTACTGATGGTGAATTGCTGCTGTATTTATACCAAAAATACATCAAGGAGAATGTTAAGTAAAGCAAGTATCTCTTCATAATATATAACCATATGTCATAGTATTGAAATTATTTAATTATATATATGAGTAGTAATATATAATATATACACTATGTGGTTATAATGTATAAACTATTATACACATTATATATACAATACATGTATAATATAATGTATAAACAATTTATATATAAATAAGTGAATTATTTACTTTGTAAGCTATTTATAACATAAACTTTTAATATATAATATACATTCAAATATTATAATAGATAATATATTAAAATTTATATGTAGTATATAAACTGTATTTTAATAAATTATTATGTGTAATGATGTGCAATATGCAAGTTATTAAAATGTAAGTGATCGAAATGGTATTTTTCTTGCATTCTAGTAACCTGGCTAATTCTACTCTGCATTCTTTTTCTCAAAATAGCAAAGAGGAGCATTCCATGTGCTTTAATTCTCTTCATTGTATCATTAACAATGTTAAAATTACTGAGATGTTTTTGAATAAAAAGAAGCATGTTGTTTAAAAATTAAGAATAAGTAAAACAAATCTCAAAACCAAAAAATACCAAATTTTATGTATTTACTCATAACAGAGCCCTCAGATTGTCAATTAAAATTTCTTTTACTCTAACAGTTTAAAAATATAGATATTTGATTCCTAAAGAGAAAAAAAAAATCAATGCTGTCAACTGAAGGGGGAAATAGTTTACTGTTGATGGACAACACAGTGAAAGAAAGTGACGGCTGGCAACTTCATGGTGATAAGAAAGTAGAGTACAGGTAATATGGCAGGAGATGAATCAAAGGACTAGAAAAAGTCTATGCCATTTTTTTTCATGTGGTAGCGTCATTCTTTTTAACCGAGACTAGCATGAAGAAATGATGGGGAAAGAGGATGCCTTTGTCAGATTTATGCAAGCCACACTTAAAATAAGGGGGTGACAACCCTTCCACCTACATCTTCATGTCTGGCTGACTCATTTAAGTACAGTGTCACATAGGTCAATACCTTCATTGTGAAGACAGATGCTAAATTACATGCACTATGCAAGTATTCCATTCAAGAAGTTAGGTAGTGTGCTGAGCATTGTTCAAAATGTTTACAATTAAAAAGAAAATTAAAAATCTAAAGTGAAAGGTCATTAGCTATCTAGAAATAAAATGAGAAACAAGACATTTCCAGCTGATGCTTTCCTGTATCTTGACATCATTGTTCTAATTTTTAAGTGGGAATTTTACTAAGAACTTACCTAGGCCTCATTTCAGGCAGAATTCAAGGAAATTTGGAGTTAGCATCTGCTCATGCCAGTCCTTGTAAGACAGGGTGTGACTAACAGCTTCAGATAATTCTGAATTACTCTATGCTTAATTGCACTTACCTCTTTGGTGCCTTATTAGCTAACATATTGGATCTTTCCCTCCTTCTCTTATGGGAGGAGTAAAACGTTCAGGATTACACAATACATCAGTCTTCTCTGTTTTCTAACATTGTTGATGGTACCGTGGCATCGGCTGAATAAGAAAATCAATCCTGTGCATTGTTCTCAGCTATATTCCCAACTTTTGAGTTCTGGCATATAGGAGGAAATCAGGGAGTATCTGTTGCGTTGTCTATTTGTGTAGTCTAGACTTCCTACTAATATCTGTAGCAGTCCTTGTCCTTTTTTTAAAGATTTTATTTACTTATTTAATTGTAATATATAAATAATAATATATAATATATGCACTATGTGATTATAATGTATAAACTATTATACGTATATATACATATATAAGTACATTATAACAAATAAACCATTTATATGTAAATAAATTATTTATAATTAATTATCATTAATTATTTTCATTAATTATAATTATTTATTAGCTAGGGGAGAAGGGGCAGAGGGAGAGGGAGAAGCAGACTCCCCGCTGAGCAGGGACCCTGATTCAGGGCTCTAGCCCAGGACCCTGAGGATCATGACCTGAGCTGAAGGCAGACATTGAATGAATTGAACCACCCAGGAGCTCCTGTAGCAGTCCTTATCTTCAATTACTAATTATTAATGTTTTGTTAGGTTCACTCTCAACCCCATTTGGCCTGTTGCATTCCCTTTGGCTAAGTAGAGTTTACAGGTTAGCCTGGGACTCGTATTGCTAGTGTTCTCTTGAACTTTACTTATCTCACAATAGAAATATCAGATAAGTTTTACCAGAACTATCTCATGCCATTGTCATAAAATCAGTATTTTGTAACTACGAACTTGACAAATATCAGCATTCTATGATTTTCATTTCTATCTTTATTTTCAGAGTCATAAGTACTTCTAAAATAAAGTATGCATTTTAGTGTTTTTTTCAGCTTATCTAATAATAGTTGAAAATCATTTTCTAATTACATATTGAACTTAGCATTATTAACATACAAAGTTAATCATGTAATGAAGAAACATTATACATATTAAATATGTTTAGCAGAAGATAACAGACTGTGATAAGGGTATAAAAAATACAAAAGAACATTAACATCAGCAGGGTCAGCTTCCTCTTCTTGTGACCGGTGCGGCCACACAGGGTCCTGTGCTCAGAAAGGCCCTGTATTTGGTTCACTGCTCTGCTATCACTGTACAGACACACTTAGTTGTATGGTTCTTTGCTTTATTGTGCTTTGCAGTGGCCGCATTTTTTACAAACTGAAGGTTTGTGGCAACATTTCATTGAACAAATCTATCAGTGCCATTTTTCCAGCATTTGCAAACAGCATTTTGTGTCTCTGTGTCACATTTTGGTAACCTTACAGTATTTAAAACATGTTCATTATATCTATATCTATATCTATATCTATATCTATATCTATATTTATATATATATATTTAAGATTGTATTTATTTATATTTGACAGAGAGAGACACAGCAAGCAAGGGAACACAAGCAGGGGGAGTGGGAGAGGGAAAAGCAACCTTCCTGCCGAGCAGGGACCCCAATGCAGGGCTCTATCCCAAGACCCTGGGAACATGACCTGAACCAAAGGCAGACGCTTAATGACTGAGCCACCCAGGTGCCCTGTTATTATATTTTTATGGTGATGTCTCTTCAGTGATCTTTGATGTTACTACTATAATCATTTTGGGGTAGAACAGACCATGCCCATATAAGACAGCAGACTTAATCAGTAAACATTGCGTGTATTAGACTGTTCCACAGAGCAGCCCTCTCTCTCCCTCCCTTGGGCCACCCTATTCTGTGGAGACCAATTAATACCCTACCATGGCCTCTAAGTATTCAAGTGAAAGAGTCGCACATCTCTCACTTTAAATCAAAAGTTAGAAATGATTAAGCTTAGTGAGGAAGGCATGTGGAAACCCAAGACAGGCTGAGAGCTAGGCCTCTGGGACTGAACAACCAAATTGTGAATGCAAAGGAGAAGTTCTTGAAGGAAATTAAAAGTGCTACTCCAGTGAACACATGGATGATATGANGGGCGTTAACCCACTGAGCCACCCAGGCGCCCACATCTCTCACTTTAAATCAAAAGTTAGAAATGATTAAGCTTAGTGAGGAAGGCATGTGGAAACCCAAGACAGGCTGAGAGCTAGGCCTCTGGGACTGAACAACCAAATTGTGAATGCAAAGGAGAAGTTCTTGAAGGAAATTAAAAGTGCTACTCCAGTGAACACATGGATGATATGAAAATGAAACAGCTTGTTGCTGATAAGGAGAAAGCTTTAGTGGTCTGGATAGGAGATCAAAGGAGCCAGAACATTCCCTTAAGACAAAGCCTAATCCAGAGCAGGGTGCTCACTCTCTTTAATTCTATGAAGGCTGAGAGAGGTGAGGAAGATGCAGAAAAGTTTGAAGCTAGCAGGGGTTGGTTCATGAGGTTTAAGAAAAGAAGGCATCTCCATGACATGAAGTACAAGATGAAGGATCAAGTGCCGATGTAGAAGCTGCAGCAGGTTACCTAAAAGATCTAGTTAAAATAATTAATGAAGGTGGCTATGCTAAGCAACATATTTTCAGTGTAGATGAAACAGACTTTTACTGGAAGAAGATGCCATCTAAGACTTTCATGGCAAAGAAGTCAATGCCTGGCTTCACAGCTTCAAAAGACAGGCTGGCTCTCTTGCTATAGGCTAATGTAGCTGGTGACTTTAAGTTGAAGCCAGCACTCATTTACCATTCCCAAAATCCTAAGCCCCTCAAGAATTATGCTAAATCTACTTTGACAGTGCTCTATCAACAGAACAACAAAGGCTGGACGACAATACATCTGTTTACAACATGATTTACAAAATATTTTAAACCCACTGTTGAGACCTATGGCTCAGATCTGAACTCGAGGTTTCAAAGTATGACCGCTCATTGATAGCGCACCTGGTCACCCAAGAGCTCTGATGGAGATGGATGGGGTTCATGTTGTTTTCAAGCCCGCCAAGGCAGCATCCATTCTGCAGCCCATGGACCAAGGAGCAATTTTGAATTTCAAATTTTATTTTTAGAAAAACACACTTCATGAGGCTATAGCTGCCATAGATAGTGGTTCCTCTAATGGATTTGGGTGAGCCAATTGAAAACCTTCTGGAAAGAATTAACCATTCTAAATACCATTAAGAACATCTGTGATTCATGGGAAGAGGTCAAAATATCATTAATAGGAATTGGGGAGAAGTTGATTCCAGACAACATCATGAATGATTTAGGGATTCAAGATCTCAGTGGAAGAAGTGACTGTAGATGTGGTGGAAACAGCAAGAGAACTAGAATTAGAAGTGGGGCTTGAAGATGTGACTGAGTTGGTATAATCTCATGATAGAACGGAAATGGGTAAGGAATTGTTTCTTATGGATGAGCAAAGAAAGTAGTTTCTTGAGATGGAAACTACTCCTGATGAAGATGCTGTAAAGACTGTTGAAATGACAACAAAGGATTTGGAATATTACATAAACTAAGCTGATAAAGCCACACCAGGGTTTGAGGGGATTGACTTCACAGTTTTTTAAAAAGTTCTACTGTGGGTAAAATGCTATCAAACAGCATCACATGCTATGGAGAAATCACTCATGAAAGGAAGAATCAATCAACGCAGCAACCTTTACCGTCATCTTATTTTAAGAAACTGCCCCAACCACCTCAGTTTCAGCAACCACACCACCCTGATCAGTGAGCAGCCATCAACATCAGAGCAAGACCCTCCACCAGCAAAAAGATTAGGACTCCCTGAAAGCTCAGATGATGGTTAGCATTTTTTTTTTTTAGCAATAAAGCATTTGTTAAATTAAGGTATAGACATTTTTTAGACATAATTCTATTGTACTTAATAGAGTATAGCATAATATAAAGGTAATTTTTGTAGGCACTAGGAAACCAAAGAATTCATTTGACTCACTTCATTGCATTATTCAATTTATTGTAGTTGTCTGAATCTGAACCCACAATATCCCCCAAGAAATGCCTATATTGAAGATTTCATCGATTTTTGAACAAGGGGTCCTGCATTTTTATTTTGCACTGGGACCCACAAATTACATAGCAGGTTCTCAATACGGAAGATAGTTTACTGGTTTACTGTAAACTAATAATCAAAATCTAAATTACATATACACATATAACACATACCTGAATATGTTAAATTTTTATTATAATTTTTGGTTCAGAAATCTAAATTTTCACTTGAACTTGGGGGACAGAATTTTTTTTTGTTTTTATTTTTGTTTTCCACTTTCAGGCCTAACTTGTGATTATGGAAATAAGCTAGCTTCTCAGGTTTTGCTTGATATATATATTTTACAAAATGACCTTGTTGAAAACAATAGTTTGGTGAAAAACTGAAACTTAGAAAACAAAGTAGAGAAGATGCTTATGTATATAGCAGAAAGAGTAGTTTTTGGTTTGCGTTTACCAAGGCCTTACTGATTTTAAATATGAAGGACATTTGAATTTGGTTGGTGGGGCCCTGGTAAATGTCATTCTCATTTAAGTTAATTTACCTCCATGTCCTCCTAAAGTTCTCTAAGACAGTAGTGAACAAAGGAATAGTGCAGAGAATATGTGAAGAATTCCTAAAACCAATGAAGAATGGAAAATAATTTGGTAGAAAAACAGACAAATAATTTGGACAGACAATTCAGAGAACTGCTAATAAATAGGAAAGAATACTCAACTTCACTAGTAATAAGAGTAATGCAAGTCAAAACCCCAATGAAGGGACATTTTCATTCCATCAAATTAAAAAATTAAAGTGTCTGAGAATACAACTTCTCAGTTAAATTCTCATACTGTTTGGTAGAACTATAAGCTGGCACTACTTGGGAGAGAAATTTCACACTATAGTAAATCTGAAGAAGCAGCTAACCTGTAATGGAACCATTCTATCTCTAGTTATATACCCTAGAGAAACTCTCACACACGTGTAAAAGCAAGTGTGTGCAAATTTCATTGCAGCACCATTCATAATAGAAAAAAAAAGTAATGCTTATTATTAAGAAAATGGACAGATAATTGTATTATGTTCATATGGTGAGATATATAGCAATTAAAATAAATTAAAGCAACATTAATCAACAAGGGTGTGTTTTTTTTTTTAAAGATTTTATTTATTTATTTGACACACAGAGAGAGAGCAGATCACAATTAGGCAGAGAGGCAAGCAGAGAGAGAGGAGGAAGCAGGTTCCCTGCTGAACAGAGAGCCCGATGCGGGGCTCAATCCCAGGACCCTGAGATCGTGACCTGAGCCGAAGGCAGAGGCTTTAACCCACTGAGCCACCCAGGCGCCAACAGGGGTGTGTTTTTAAAAAGAAACAAATGTTAAAAGAAAAAAGCAAATTTCAAACATGTGAGTAGTGAGAGAAAATTTACAAAGTACTTAAAAACATAAAATACAATGTTGTTTCTAGATAATGAATACCTAATATATATAACAAAAAGAAAACGTATGAATGGAAATGCTTCCAACTCTAGGTCAATGTTTACATCTGGAGAGAGATGGAGGACTAATGAAGGATACAAAGAAGGATTCAGCTATTATTATCTGTAGCTTTTTTTTAAAAACAGATCTCAGCAAGATGTGGCAGAATGTTTCTTTGTTAAATCAAGACAGCAAGAGTAAGTAAGCATTCATTACTTTATTATTTTCAGTATGTTTGACATCTTTTGTTTAAAATAAGAGGGGAAAGAAAGAATCAAGAGGGTAGAGCTTGGGAAATGAACGAATTTTGCATACACAACATCCATAAACACCTCCTGACAATTGGTAATTTGAATGGAGCAAAATGAGGCAGCTGTTTGGAAGCAGAATCTGTTATACTGTGCAAATTATCTGGGGCTTCTACTTGAGTTTTGCCTCATTAGCAATCATCTCTACCACCAATTACAAAGACTAAATCTCCACGTAAAATTATGCAGCTCTGCAATTAAAACAAAAGCGTAGATGCCAGAGGTAGGGCCATTCCTTAGAAACCAAACCTTTGTGTGTGTGTTCGCTGCTCAGAAAAGGGAGGGGGGGGGCTGAATTAAGTGGAGCATGGTGTTCACAGACATCTCGTGAGCTTGCCAGACACTCTTCTCTCATTGATCATCTTCTCTAAAACTCAATTGCCCAGGCTTGCCCTTAAAGAGGGAAAAATCATCTGTCATTCTTTAATGACAGTTTTGCACCAACTCTGCAATAAGATGTTTCAGTGGATAGGGGGCAAGTGGGAAAGCAAGAAGAGCGGGGGTGCTAAAAATCCCTTGGATGTGCTCACATTCTCCCCGAAGCTCCATGCGTATGCCTCCTCAGGTGAACGGGTTGCCGTGTTACAGGTGCTCGGAATGAATCTGCTCAGTGATATGCACTGCATACATTGGGGGCTGCCGTGTCTGTGTGTGCATTTCATGGCAGATAATTACATGGACTTCCATATAAAGGGAGACGGAAAGAAACCTTTGAGATTAATTCCCACTGTCAGCAGTTTTAGAGAGGAAATCTATCCCATTACATCTGTTTCTGTTCTGATTTAAGACAATTTTGGAGATAATTTTTATTGGATGGGAGAAGAATCTTTTTAAATCTAGAAATGTAATTTCAGAATGTTTAAAACAAAAGTACCCCATGTTGCTACAGCATTACACCCATATACACATAAGCACATGTTGATAATTTTACATTTAGAAATATATTTCCTTCCATATTTAGATTTCTCCTTCACTTAGTTATAGGCATCATATATAAAACATTGTACTTGGCAGAGGCTGTGATGCTGTATTTTACTATACAGATTATAGCCTGCTATTTAGAACATGTGGTAATAATGTGCTAATGGTAAAAATAGGGCCATTTGAGGGAGGGGTATGGATCTTCTGGTATTCAACTATCATTTTATTGAACAATGATTTTCACAGTAAGTGCATCATGAGTCCATTAGGCATTATTGCTTACGGTAGACTGCTGTAATCTACAATGACAGATTGCTTTCTTCTGAAAGAAATACAGATACCCAACAATAGTGAAGTAGTTGAGGGATATAATTATGGTCCTAACCTTAATTTGGACTTATCATTTTAATTGTCCAAGTTAATTTGATCCAATCTGTAATCATAAGCTAACCAGTGTTAGAGAGTGCCTTAAAAAGGAAACATGACTTTCCAAATGGATATCAGCTGAGGTACCCTTCCTTTTGAGATCTAAAGGCAACTGAGATGAACATCATCCTGGGGACTCATGTCCGCCAAATCCTTTTCTGGGTCTCGGAAAGACTGGGAATCAGATAGATAGTGCTTAGTTATTAATAGGCCTCATCTCCCATGTCCTTAGATTCCCTAGACGAATTCTGAGAGAGTAGCTTCTTCTCCTCCTTGGCCTCTTGCTCACTCCCTCCTTCCCAACAAAGAAGGAGCTTACACAATGAGATCTGGGAGATGGGTGGGGGGGAGGTCTGCTTCTTCTGGTTTCTACCTCCTGAAGGACCTGTCATTAGAACACTCATATTCCTTATCCCTCCATGTAAGCTTAGAAGGATGGCTTTGCACCACCAGGAGACTGGCCTACAGCTGTGGGCTGTGTGTTACTAAAACTGATAGCCACAGGTCAAGTAGACTTCTCTCCAATTCAGCTTCATCAGCCACAAAGCAGATAGGTTTCTCTTCATCTCTTTGACTTCAACATTTGTTTTTCATAGGGTCAGAAGTTAGAAAGGATGGGAATGCAAAACAGTGCAACCACTCTAGAAAGCTGTTGCGCTGTTTATGAGGAAGGTAAACATACCCTTCCCGTGTGGTGCCCACATCCTCGCTCCTAGCTATTTCCTCCAAGAAACAAAAATATATCCACACAAAAAATGCTACAGTTGGGAGCCTGGGTGGCTCAGTGGGCTAAAGCCTCTGCTTTCAGCTCAGGTCATGATCTCAGGGTCCTGGGATCGAGGCCCACATCGGGCTCTCTGCTCAGCAGGGAGCCTGCTTCCTCCCCTCTCTCTGCCTGCCTCTCTGCCTACTTGTGATTTCTCTCTCTGTGTGTCAAATAAATAAATAAGATCTTAAAAAAAATGCTACAGTAATGGTCATAGTAGCTTGATTTCTCATCGCTAAAAACTGAAAACAACCCAGATATCCTTCAGCGGGTGAGGAGATAAACACTGTCACTCCCCTCCACGTCATGGAATATTACTCAGCCAGAAGAAAGAAAGAAAGAAAGAA
>LNAC01000113.1:1372726-1463499 GCA_002007465.1 Ailurus styani
AAGAAAGAAAGAAAGAAGAAAGAAAGAAAGAAAGAAAGAAAGAAAGAAAGAAAGAAAGAAAGAAAGAAAGAAAGAAAGAAAGAAAGAAAGAAGAAAGAAAGAAAGAAAAAGAGTTGCACAGAGCAACCTGGATGACCCCAAAGGCACGATGCTGATGGAAAGGAGCCAGTCTCAGTAGGTTCCATATTGTATGATTCTATTTATATGACCTTGTCCAAAAGACAAAACTGTAGTGACTGAGAACAGATCAGCGGTTGGGGATTAGGGAGACAGGGGAGATGTATGACCATAAAAAGAAAGCCTCAAGGAGTTTGGGGGGTGATGGAAGTGTTCTCTATCCTACTGGGGTGATGCTTACCTGCAAATAGATGTTAAAATTTAACTGTATGCCTACTGACCACACATCCTACTGACCGTACACCCCCCCCAGAAGTATATTTTACTATGTGTTAATTTTTTAAAGATGTAAAAAATTTTGGTAAAATGTCTCTACTCTTCGTACTGAGTCCTGTGTGAAATTTCCCTCATCATCCTAAGAAATGTAGTGTAACGAACAGTAATGAACACCAGAAAAGAAAAAGTTAGAAAGGAAGAGGAAGGTATGGGTTATAATTATTCCTCCCCATTAGTGCAAAGGCCAGGACATTTGGGGAAATATGGGAGTACCATTTGGAGTCTATAATGACAAACTAAGAGACAACATTTTCAGGTAGAAACAAGATAGAATGTGTGGGGTACTTTAGTGAAAGTGGCTCTTCGACTTCTTTGACCTTTCTGGCTCACGGCCGCCTACATTGTGACTAGGAACACAGTGATGGGACTGATCAATCACGGGACTGTCTGAGGAGGCAGGACGCAGCATCCTTTCCCAGCAGCAGACCTGGACAGGCAGGTACAGGAAGCAGATTATGTAGAAAAGCCTTATTTGCCTGCAAAGCTTGAACTTTATCTCCAATGACTCCGCAGATTCATCGCCTGTATCCTACTGCCTTCTTCTGTACCTTGGTCAAACCAAATGTATTCCTGCCTCAGGATCTCTGCACTCGCTGATTCTTTTACATGAATTATGGTCCCAAAGATATTTGTGTGCCTGTCTGCCTCACTTCATTCAGCCACCTTTTCAAATACCACCTTCTCAGAGGGGTCTTTTTAATATGTGTATATCATCTTGTGCTGAAATAGCACAAGGCTGCCTAGTTCTCTTTCTCCTTTTCTTGCTTTATTTTTCCTTAGAAAGTGTATCAGATATTGTATTATATACTCATTTAAACTTACTTTAATATATATGAGTTAGCCTTTTTCCGTAGAATATTAGACCTCTGAGGACTGGAACTGTCTCATTGCCATGGTCAGCCCAGAGCCCTAGCAGAGTATGTGCTTGATAAATAAAACTTGTAATATGTGCTGAAATTAATAAAATAAAATAATTTTCCATTGTAATAATTCTTTACTTTTTTCCTGTCTCTCATTCTGATGATAAACCAAAGTATATTGTTCCAAATCAATTCAAATCTTCCCAGGGAAAGCAGATTCCTAAAGCCTCAAGACTTTTTAAGGTACAGTATTTCCCTCTTATTCACAGGAGATACATTCCAAGACCCCCAGTGGCTGTCTGAAATGGTGGATAACACTAAACCCCATAAATAACATGTTTTTTTTTCTCCAATAAATGTATACATATGAGAAAGAATCTCCAAAATCCCAAACAGTGATCATAGACTGTATCACTAATAAATGAGAGTAATCGTGAGACCACAGGTTGTGTGAGAATGGGGGAAATAAGGACAGTCAGTCTGAGGATGGGTCACATGACTAAAGAAACCAGAGTCCCTGTCCCTGACCTTTATGAGATTCTAAGGAGGATTGAGAAATCTGTTTCAGACACCGTCTAATGCCTAGCACTTAACGGTATCAGGCCAGCTCCTAATAATATTCAGTGTTCTAATAATATTCAATATTCCACACTGAGGACTGCCTTTTGATCTTTGGAGAACTGGACAGCTCAAGAGCTGAGATGCATCCCACAGAGAGGGAAGAAAATGTATCGTGCCTACCACTGCCCAAATACTTTGTATGTTTTGAGTTGAGATTTCACTGTGATCTAAACCTTCCCCAGCCAAATATATCTCTACATAGTTCAAGGCTAGCCACAGCAGTCTACATAGTAAGGCCAGGTGCCTTACTGAAAATCATGCCATTAAAAAAATATGTACAGCTGTACAAGCTCAATGTAAGCTGTTGCAATCTGCCAAAGGTAAAAAAAAAAAAAATAGCCAAGAACACATTAACTAATGTACTGAAGACTAAATCTTACTTACTGGGAAGTAAAATCCCCTGCACTGACCACAGCAGAAACCTCATACCCCACATGTTCTTTTGTGCCTCAAACGCCAGGATGTCTCCATTTTCTCTGGGATACTGACCACGCACCAATACACTGGAATTTTATAAAGACATATAGATAATGTATCTTTCTACTCCCTTTGAGTTCTGAATGAACTCTGAAATTAGAAACCAGCATCCCAGAAATGGAGATCTATTAACAATTTTATCATGAGTAGGATTAAATTAGAGAATGAGTATTGAAATTACAGCCAAAAATCAGGCTTCTAATATTTCTTTCAACTAAACTTACTTTCCCCAAATCTCTGCTTTAGGTAGCATCCATGGTCTCAGCAGGAAGGTAAAGTCAAATAAAGAAATTATCTAGAAATGTGTGTGCAGGGCACAGGAATGCCAAAAAACATGTGCTGATCATAGCAGAGCTATTTCTAGCTCTAGGCACAAAGCAGTTAGGTAACTCAGAAGGAGAGAGTCTATAGAGAAGGTCAACTTGGGAGGAGATGAGCCACCCTATAGGGAGATAGTCAGAGCAAAAACAACTTGAACCCAACCTCCTGCCTCTGTTCAGTCTTCTGCCAGTACTCACCATCGGCCATAGCCACTTAGAAGCCAGAGCAAAAAGGACCACTTCATGTATCCCTCCCAAGTCGACCTCTGCGAGTAGACACCAGGCTAAAAGGAAGTGAGTGGTGAGTGGAACTACAGGGGTGAACAGAAGATAACTGTCCCGTTGGAAAATGCATCATATGGATGGGTGGTGAATGGTTGCTTTCTGAGCACAACTTTCTCTGAAAGAGAAAGAGTTGAACCACTCATAGCCAGTTTCCTCCCCAATCTCTTCAATCTTTCCTAGGGAAGATAGCCCACAAATTTTCCTACTCTGTTATTCCTGCGTCATGGGAATGTCCTCCCCACTATAAATATGCAAAACATAGGAAACAGGAATTTTCCCTAACACTGATCAGTGGACCCAAGAAAAAACACAAAGTAGAAGTGGTTGCAAATGAGAGCCTGCCAGTCTCCTCCCCTGAGTGGGACAGCTACACTCCTGGTGGCAAGAGTTTTGGTTATTAAATTCCATGGGTTAAGAAAACAAATATCAGAGATATTGGGGGAGAATATTGGTCCTCTTGACAACATGTTTTCCTGAGAAGATTTCCCAGAGAACTTCTTTTCTCCCTAAAGAGGGAGAAATGAATTTATTTCTTGCATCTATTATAAACCACATAGCTAGAGTGTGACTAGAAAAAAGGAATTAATCATGTAGAAAAAACTCCATATAGATTCTTCCTTTGGAAATGTCCTTTCCTCAGAACACATCCCTTTTCTGCCCTCAGGGTGGTAAGCTTCTAGGGTAAAGAATGGTTCCATCAAAGGGGAGGCCTGTGTTGTAAGAAGGGAAGGCAGTAGGAAGCGTGATTCAGGCCATCGGACAAGGTAAGCTCTCTAGTTCAGCTAATCCAACTATAAATACATAAAGCAGTACCAGTATTTTAATTTCCTTCTCTCTGACACTTGTGTCTATTTCTTCACTAATTGAGAATTTGGAGGGGAGAAGATTGGTGTAATTCGTTCCCCATCTCACTACAAGCAAAAGTTTCTTTGCCTTTCCTGGTGCTGAGTTTCAGCTTCCAGTGATTTTTTTTTTTAATGGAATTTTTTGCTAATCTGTAGGATTATTCTTGTCCAACATAATCTCATCCAATCTCTGCTTTTCTTAATTTCTATGGTTAGGATCAGTGGCAGGGACACTTGCAGAAAATCATCGTGTATGTTTGTATGGAAGCTTTTACTGAAGGTTTATGGAGAGGGGAGTTATACCTCAAAATCATAAATTAGAATTGAACGTTACATTTAATATATTAAATATGTTAGTTGACTAGTGAAATCATTATGCTTAAAAAATCCTTCAGCCATTATCAGCCATACATACCTACAATTTCATCAATGTTTTATTAATATTGTTATGTGCCTAGGTACTGCCATTTTTTTTAAAGTCCTGTGTTCCCTTTTATTTTTTCCTTAAAGTAAATTTTTTGCATTTTTGTTTTATACAGAAATTCAGCAGTTGCTTTATTCTGCTTTTTTCTTCTGGCTTCTATATTTGGATTGTTTTTCAACATCCAACATGTCATTTTGATGACAGTCGGGTCATCAAAATATTTCCTTCAGGAAGATTTCCCCTTCATAAAGAGAATTCTGGTGCCAGTTATTAACTCTACCTAAAACAAAACAAAACAAAACAAAACTGCATTAGCTATTAGGTTGTTAAAATCCTACTAGGTGTCAGGCCACTAAGTGTGGTGCTCACAGCATTTCTGTGAACTAGCCTTGATTTACAGATTGTTCAGTAATTTGACTAAGACCATGAAGCTTGTAAATGGTAAATTCGGAATTTGAAAAACCATCGTAGATGTTATAGTTAATGAATGAATACAATATGGTTGTTTACTGCAGAAATCAAGCAGCATTATCTAGCTATGTGGCTTATAATACATGTAAACAAATGTTCAAAGTTACAAAATTTTAAAAATTAAAAGATAATAATATTGCAAACCCAAATGTCAGATTTACTACCTGAGAGCAGTGACTTTTCAGTATTGAAACTTTTATTTTAGGTGGGAAATTATTAGAAATTCAGTTTTTTACTTTGATATATATATATTTATATACATAAATATATATATATATATGTTTAAATCTTGGAACCAATCATGCAATAAACATTTATATAAAATACTGTATCCATTGACCATTTCCAAGTGAGTGGTATAGAGTCTAAATCTCAAGCATTAGGTGGTATAAAAATTAAACAATATATTTTTTTAGTTTGATGGCAAAATTAGCCTTTTGGGAGTATATCCAATCTGCATCTGATGAAAGAAATTTAAATAAAAACCTACAAATAATTTTATTTTTTAATATTTTTTTCTAAACAGAGAGAGAGCACATGTGTGAGTGGGGGGAGGCGCAGAGGGAGAAGAAGAGAGAGAATCCCAAGTAGGCTCCATGCTCAGCATGGGGTCCAGTGTGGGGCTCAGTCTCACAACCCTGAGATCATGACTTGAGTCGAAATCAAGACACTTAACTGACCGAGCCACCCAGGTTCCCCAAAACCTACAAATAATTTTAAAACTTTAAGGTCAGTTCAATCAACAGAAGTCTGAAAAGGGCCTTTAGGATTCTAGGGTATTCACCAAACATTTCCCAAGGTGTTAGACTCTTTAGTGACTCTTGTGTAGTCTACTTATATTTTTTCACAAAAGAATAATCCAAAACTAAAGGAATTATGTTTAATTATCAGATCCAAGCTTGGTTTATTTTAATATTCACTAGCTATTTAGATAAAATGATACTCTGTGCTCATACACCAGACGGTTATGAACCAGCTGTTTTTTTATGGCTTTAAGTTTTGACAATATTTTATTTTATTTTATTTTTTAAAGATTTTATTTATTTATTTGACAGAAAGAAAAACAGCCAGAGAGGGACACACAAGCAGGGAGAGTGAGAGAGGGAGAAGCAGGCTTCCCATAGAGCAGAGAGCCCGATGCAGGGCTTGACCCCAGGACCCTGGGATCATGACCTGCGCCAAAGGCATACACTTAACGACTGAGTCACCCAGGCACACCAATTTTGACAGTATTTTAAAACTGAAAATGCTACCAAGAAAAAACTCCACGGTCATCTTTATTTCTTTGTCTAAGACCATGATTAATGCAAATTTTAATAAATGCTCATTAGGTACTCAGCAAAGCCTTATGGATGTGGCAGAGATCATATGAGCTGAGCAGATATAATCAGTGTGGAAACAAGCTAGATGTTAAAGGATTATTTATTATATTTATCTGTGTACCAAGAATAAACCATAAAATTTAGATGAGACTTTTGCCAAGAAAATTACCTAAATTTTTGTGCTGCTGCCATTTAGCTTATTTTATTTTATAAGACAAATTTCCCATAACTATAAGTGCAGAGTCTTATACAGTTATCTAGCAATCTAATAAAAGAAATCTGCTTTGGCTTCAATTTTATAGACTGCTTTCCAGGGGCATATTATTACAGGAAAATTATATGGCTCTTCTCTTTGTTTTGACACTGGTGAGAAAGAGTACAATGATTGTGACTTGCTGAACCTTTGATAAATAGAATCACTGCTAATTATTTTTAATGAAATAATTCATAGTAAAATTCCTTATTCTGTTTTTGACATAATAATACACATTCTTGCATTTTAAATATATATAGGGTTATTTCATTTTTCAGATTAAAAAAAACAATTCAAGGTTACTTGTGGTAGGGATATTCTCATAAAAATGTGCACAGCTGACTGGCTTTTTGGAAAGTGGACCTCCTCAATAAACTGGGGGATAAATGTGTCCCAGGGAAAGACAAGTGGTTTGATTTTAGTGACTAAAACAGATTTTTGTTATTTATCTGTTTTTCTCTTCCAGGATGCTTTAATGTAAGTCTGGATTTTTAGATACTTACATTTTTATATCAGAATTCCCTAGTCTCTGTATAGATTTTGTTATTTATCTATAAATGGAAAGGCAAATATTTTGTTTATGGCATGCATATAGATATTAAAAAGACAATTTTCTACTGGCAAAATTTTGAAATATTGATGTAATGGGATATTTCTATAAAAGGCTTTGAGGATTTTTACTGCCTTGTAATAGTGAACATTCTATTCTGCTGTTGGAAGCTATCTTTTATTCCTGTTTTTACTGACATGACTTTTCCTTTCTGAATCCCTTACCAAAAGGTGTAAGATTAATAGCTTCAAAGATAGTTTTATATTAGGAATACAAAGAAATAGCATTTGAAAATAATAACATTTGATGTTATATATATATAAAACCTTCATTTTATATTTCTTGTAAAACATGTAATGATTATGAATTCAGCTCTTGATTTAAGCAGAAGAGAAAGCCAAAGATATCCAATTTTCTTAGTAGTCAATAGAATAAACACGAATTATTCTGCCCTGACAAAATAGATGGATTATAACGCTTACATAATATATTCAAGTTCATGGCAGGTATACTCAAGATCAAAAGAATAGTATTATAAATTAACTTTTAGAAAATTACATTTCTAATAGTATGCTTTCACCATATTGTTCAATTCATAATAGAAACATAAAATATGCACTTGGTAAAATCATATTTTGTAGTTTCTGCATCAAATTCATTACAGCTTTTAAAAATTTCAGATTGTTTATGAAGTTTGAAATATTTTTAATGTATATGCTTGAAAGATTCACAAACCAGGGAAATACAAATCAAAACCACAATGAGATATCCCCTCACACCAGTCAGAAGGGCTAAACTTAATAAGTCAGGAAACAACAGACGTTAGCGAGGATGTGGAGAAATGGGAACCCTCCTACACTGTTGGTGGGAATGCAAGCTTGTGCAGACACTCTGGAAAATAGTATGGAGTTCCTCAAAAAATTGAAAATAGAGTTACCCTACCACCCAGCAATTGCACTACTGGGTTTTTACCCCAAAGATACAAATGTAGTAATCTGAAGGGACACCTGCACTCCAATGTTTATAGCAGCAATGTCCACAATAGCCAAATTACAGAAAGAGCCCAGATGTCCATTGACAGCTGAACGAATAAGGAAGATGTGGTGTGTATGTATGTATGTGTACACACACACACACACACACACACACACACACACACACACTGGAATATTACACAGCCATCAAAAATGAGATCTTGCCATTTGCAATGACGTGGATGGAACTAGAGGCTATTAACTAAGCAAAATAAATCAGTCAGAGAAAGACAATCTCACTGATATGCAGAATTTAAGAAACAAGGCAGAGGATCATAGGGGAAGAGATGAAAAAATGAAACAAGATGAAACCAGAGAGAGAGACAAACCATAAGAGACTCATAATCTTAGCAAACAAACTGAGAGTTGCTGGAGGGGTGGGGGAGATGGGGTGACTGGGTGATGGACATTGGGGAAGGTATGTGTCGTGGTGAGTGCTGGATAGTGTGTAAGACTCTTGAATCAAGACTGGTACCCCTGAAACAATAATACATTATATGTTAATTTTAAAAAAAGAAAGATTTTCCAAAAGCAAATGATCACACATTAAAATAAAAAGAATGGTAACATCGTGAGTCAACCATACCTCAATAAAAATTAAAAGGGCATATTTTCAAATGAATTCCAATATTAATATAAAAAGAAATTCTCTGCCCTTTGGTTGGTGGCTGTCATCTACCTATTCTAAGATTTGATTAAAAACTATTTCTTGGGCGCGTGGGTGGCTCAGTGGGTTAAAGCCTCTGCCTTCAGGTCAGGTTATGATCCCAGGGTCCTGGGATTGAGGCCCGCATCGGGCTCCCTGCTCAGCAGGGAGCCTGCTTCCTCCTCTCCCTGCCTGCCTCTCTGCCTACTTGTGATCTCTCTCTTTCTCTCTCTGTCAAGTAAATAAATAAATAAATCTTAAAAACATAACAAAACAAAACAAAAAAAACCTATTTCTTGTGGCACCTGGCTCAGTTGGTTAAGGGTCTGCCTTTGGCTTAGGTCATGATCCCAGGGTCCTAGGATAGAGCCCCATATTGGGCTCCTTGTTCATCGAGGAGCTTACTTCTTCCTCTCCCTCTGCCCCCACCCCTTGCTCATGCTCATTTACGCTCTCTCAAATAAATAAAATTAAAAAAAAAACAAACAAACAACTATTTCCCTGTGACCCACCAAATAAGAAATATTGATAAAAATTATGAAAGTTGATAATATTCAATATTGGCAAATATATTAGTGAGAACTGTCATACATTGATGGTAGCATTATGAGTGGATATAATATCTTTGAAAAATGACTTACCATACTACACATAAACATAGTTTATAATCCAGTAATTTCCTTTTAACTATATATTCTATGGAAATCCCCATACATGTGTTAGTGGAACTATGTAGAGAAATATTCATGATAGTATTTCTTATAATATATCTTCTTCAAAGGGAACCCCCCAAATATCAATCACATGAGTACGAGTAAGTCAACTGGGGTTTATTCAACCAATGAAAAATATGGCAATGAAAAGTAACTAGCTATAAAAATAAATCTCAGGAATGTAATACTGAGTAAAAATATAGAAGATCAGAGATGCAATTTTTATGAATGTAAAATTCAATCAAAATTAAACAATATGCTACTCAGCTATTTATACATATATGATTAAATTTTATGAAGCAATGAAATAATATAAAATTCAAAATAGTGATAGAAGTTTACTAATTTTTGTTTTGCAACTTACACATGCATATTTAGGTAATATTACATAATTGATAAAGAAAAGAAATATTAACAGCTTCGATACTATCTCTCAATGTTTCCACAATGTATTTTGAAAAAAATATACAAAGTATTATAATTGTGTGGGGGGAAAATTTAGAGCATATCCTTAAAAAGAAGAGTTCTCTGAAATAGTTTATCTTCTATTTGCAGGATATTAATTTAAACCTCAGTTAGATTGGTCAAATTACATTGTGTTGCTATAATGCAAGTATCAATTAAAATAACAATACAAATTTTAGAATACATCTTTGGCATGGGCATATTAAAAAAGTTATGTCAAAGAGTTTGTTTAAAATTATGTCATTTTGATACTTTCCTAATTTTTCCCTTTTATTAATTGTAAGATGGCAATACTCTTCTAACTGATGAAACAATTATCTTGCCATGAAACTGTGGTCATTGCCCTAGCATAGTACATGGCCAGCTGACTATACATTCTCTGTGGAGATCAAATATACAAAAGAAACACTCTTTTATTCAGCCTCATTTCAGTCTTTTTTAAGAAAATATAATATACCAAAACTTCCATTCTCTCTACTCACATTAGCAACATTGTAGTTAAAGCTGTGATTTGACACAATTATAAAAGAAAAAAGAAAATTGAGTTTAAGAATAGGAATTCCCAAAGAGAAAATTTTATTTTCATTGAAGCAGACAAGATTTTAAACAAAGGCAACAATATAAATTAGATATTAAATACACAAAAAAACAATCCTTAGTTAACTTTACTTGCCCTTCTCTGTGTTCCCATACCTCTTTTGGCTGTACTTAGCAT
This sequence comes from Ailurus styani, assembly GCA_002007465.1. NCBI lineage: Eukaryota > Metazoa > Chordata > Mammalia > Carnivora > Ailuridae > Ailurus > Ailurus styani. Next base: position 1,383,181 of record LNAC01000113.1, read on the forward strand.
GCTATAATAAGTGTAGTGGAGTTGAGCGTCTATCTCTCTCACTGAACTGTGACTATCTTAGAAAAAAACCTGTGTCATTATTTTTGTATCTTTTACTCCTTTCATTGTACTCAATAGTTAGTAGATCCTCAATAAAGCCTTCTCTAAATGAATGCGTGAATGCACAGACACGTTAATTAATTAACTAACCGGATTTCTTCAGGGTCAGTGGTTTGAAAAGTACATAAAAAGTAATGAGTTATATTGGTCTTATGATCATTTTATGATCATAAAGGAGGATTTTTATTGCTGCAAACTAAATATTTCTAATAGTTAACAATGTTTTATTCTTTAAATTGATTTTCTTTGCCTTTTTAAATGGAAAATGTCTTTTTTTAACTGGAGTAAAAATCTAGAAAATATGTAATAAACTAATCAACGTAAGCAGATGTGTTAAATTTTTTGGTGGTGACAGAAAGCAATGTGGTGAAATGTATATGTATGTATATACATATATATATACACACATATAAGTATGTGTGGGGTGTTCAATGGGTAACATTCCTCTGTTTTGAATATTGAATACTTTCCTACTTAAGAAAAAGCCGTCATACCATAAAATTGTCATTACAAAATAAAAATTAGATACTCCTCTAATGTTATAGTCCTCTAATGCTCCTGGTTCTTAAATAACTATGAACTACTAAAAATAGTATTATGCCAGTTCTAGGATCTCTAGTCTTCCTTGCTTTTTAACAGTTTCATTGACTTTGATGCTTTGATCTATTTTTCTGAAAATTATGTAGGAGGATTCTGAAGGTATCTAAAGAACCAAACAAACCTGGGGGTTAGGGGAGGGAAGAAGAAGAAGAAAGTCAATAATGGTGATGCTGAGTCACCAAAAGGGAACTAAATTTCTTGCTTTAATTCAAGTGACCAATAGTCTGGTACAACAAAAGAAAGGAGTAACTCCTCAACTCAACCCAACTGTGTAACAGAAAATCATTTCTGTGTTTTGGATGTTTTACCCCAAAATAATCCCTTGAGAGGCTTTCAACTTTCCTGATGCTGGGTAATAGAAAAATGGGCCATTGATCTCTTCTGACTAATTCTAAATATGGAATTAATGTTAAAAATCAGATACTAGAAATAGAAATCACCATCTCCACTGTTTGGGAAGGTCACGTATTGATTTTTCTTCTTGTATTTTTTTAGTGGTTGGGGGAGGGGCGTGTCTTTTGTGTGCAGGCCTGTGAGTATGCACGGTTGAGTGTGTTTGTGTCTGTGTTTCTTGGAAGGGTATGGGGAGGTGGCACCAATTATCTGCAATGGAAGTATTCATGGCCTTTGAAAACAGCCATTGAAGACAAGAAGAATATAAAGAATGAGAGGGAGGCAGCCTGCATTTCATAATGTTAATTTCCCTGTTTTCTGGGAAGCTAGTGAGACTATAGATCCTGCCTCTCTCTTGCTCTTTTACTTGATGCTGAATATAATGAAGAAAGAAGCTACAGAGAACATTTCACAAAAAAATCTGGAAATTTAGATTTAATGCAGCTAAGCAGCTAAAAATAAAAATCTTTAAAGCCTGATCAAACCAACCAAATATCTGGGGTCAACTAGAAAACTAAAATGCCTTTCTCATGTTATTCCTAATGGAATCTGAGGTCAAAAAACATAACAATGAACTCCTTCTTCATTCAGGATACTTCTCAGATTTTGTAGCTATTGTTTCAAATTATCAGTATAGTCCTGAAACATAGCACTGCTTTGTAACCCTCTAAAAAAGATCAACTATGCTCAAGTACTGAATGTCATTCTACTCACACCATGACACAAAAGATTTAAAGAACCATGACATTTTAAAAATGATGCATTTACCTAACAACAGAGCATATACATATCTATAGTCTTACACATTTGGACATATACACAAGGTACAATCTGGGAATATGGAGAGTCATAAGTACCTCATCAAATTCATTCATGTGCAATGTGTATTTTCGAGGTAGTATCTATAATGTACAAGACATTGCTCTAGGCACTGGGTATACAGCAGACATTGGGGGGAAAAATCTGGCCCTTAAAAAATTTACATTCTTGGGGAGAAGCAGCAATTTAAAAAAAGTAATTAAAATATATGAAATAGGTTGTATACTTGAAAGTGCTAAGGAAAAGTAAATCGTGGAAGGGAAAGAGGAAGTGTGGGAGGGGACGGAAATTTTAAATGGGGTGGCCCATAAGGATCTCATTGATAGTGTCATTTTCCCAAAGATCTAAGTGAGAATGAGGGCGTGTATCAATAAGAGTTGAGTATAGGAAACAAACTTCCATGAGTACATCAAACAGAAAAATATTTAATGTAGAGAATAATGTACTTACAGACTCAGGGAGGTGTGCCACTGATTTAAGGAGTTAAAGGACTCAACATCTTAGCAGGGATGGAAAGGACGGAATAGAGTGGTTACTATTATCATCATGTCACCACAGTGTCTAGATACTCATGAAGCTGGGGACAGGTTCAAGAATACTGAGGCTGCCATTAATTACAGCTCTCTCAAAGTACTCATGCAGAGCAAAGATGGCCTGTACCTTGCTTTGAGGTTTTAAATTACGCACAAGTGCATTTAATTGGTGGTAACTATTCATATCAGAACTATACTGATTTTTTTAAAAAAAGAACTATACTGATAAAGTGAAACAATAGCTGCTAAATCTGAGAAGTATCCTGAATGGAAGTGTGAGGAGTTAGTTGGACAGTTCGGTAGTCAGGGCCAGGGTCCCCATCAAGAAAATATGGAGTCAGGACAGTTCAAATAAAACAACACTGACATCCTGTTTTGCAGCTTAGACAGGACTGCACTGACATTCTGCTTTGTAACCTTTGCAGAAATGACTTCTGAAAAATATCCTAAAATAAGACAATTAACCATAAAAGCATTTGCCAAGATCATGGGCAAGGAGGGGCAGTTAATACCTAAGTCCCCAGATGTCAGCAAAAAAAGGACCATCAGCACGTGGACATTAACCTAATAGGTAGAGAGATAAGCGACCAAAGCCCTGGTTGGCACGACTCAACACACCCTGATTTCTTAAGAAAGTTCCACAAAAGAGCTCATAAAAACTCCTAAACTTAGAAACTTTGGGGGCAACCCTACTGGGGCCCCCCTCCGTTCCCAAGAGCTTTATATTCTTGTTCAATAAATTTTGCTTTGCTGCCCACCACTCTTCATCTGGTCTACCTCTTCATTCTTCTAAGCAGTGGAACCAAGAACCACTGGGCACTAAGGGGACACAAAATCCTGTAACGGGAGTTCATTGTTATGCTTTTTGACCTCACATTCCATTAAAAATAGCATGACAAAAGCATTTTAGTTTTCTGGTTGACCCTAGATAATTTAGTTGGTTTGGTGAAGCTTTAAAGATGTTTACGTTTCACTGGTTAGCTGCATTAAATTTATCAGGATGTAACTCCATTGTGAACTGAGAAAGATCTGTATATAGACCAGAAAAGAAAATCAATACATCGTAGGCCCTGATAAGGATAACACATTATTGCAGCAAGAATACTAGAAGGCATAAACTAGAGGGAAAATCCTGAGAACTGGATCCTCAAAATTAAGATAATAGAGTGATTCCAGTTATTAATAATGACAAGATCTGTGACCATGAGACAATGAATTGATAAAGGAGAGTCAAGGACATGATTATTGTAGAGGAAAAAAATTCAGGAATTGAAAGCCTGGAAATGTGCATGTTTCATGAAAGTGGATAATGAAATCATCAGGAGTTTGACAGGAGTAATAAAGGAGTAATAAAGGAGAAGCGACAGTGAGGCAAAAGCCAGACCCTTCCAAGAAAAATGAAAAGGGGCTGGGATCTGCTAGATGGCTACATCACGGAGGAATAGGTGGTGGTTTGGTCTGATGGTGTGAAATTCAAAGCTGGGGAACTTACAGGAAAGGAAAGGAAATTAGCTTGGAAATGCCTGAGTGGAACAGAGGATGATCTTTCTCATCTCTATGCCAGATAAAATGACAGGCATGGAAGGGGAAACCAGTTACCCCTGAAAAGGGTGTAGGGAATCCTAGATCTTCAGGGAAAAGCCAGGTTTCCTGTATAGTGAGAAAGGGAAGAGCTCATTCAAAGAAAGGTTGGAAATATTGCTGAAGCCTGATGGTGAGTCTTTTGAAGTTATGGAGAAGTGATGGATAGATTGAATGAATGAATGAATGAATGAATGAATGAATGAATGAATGAAGCAAGCTATAGAGCTCTATAAGAATTAAAGCCTGGGGAAAAGGAGTCACTTGGTAGTACTGGGCATCATGAGGTTAATGATGAAAACTAGAATGAAGAGAATGGTAAGGTCATTTATTCCTAGCAGTAGCCTTGTTCCAACTGTTGGGAGAAGGTAGGAAAGTGAGTCTTTCTTAGAGTAGACATGGTTCTGGGGTTCTGTCTTGACCCAACCAAAAGAGATGTGAAGGAGGACAGGAGGAGGTGATTTCAGTTTAAATCGTTTTATTTTGCTACGAAAATAAGAGAATATTTTCATTTTTTAGAGATTGATCCTTCTAAGTGAAAGTATCTTCAGCTTTATTTTCTTTCCTAAATTAGTAGATTTACACAAGTATTACGGGTGAGAAAAATTAGGAGCACAGTTGAGTACAGTGCAAAAAACAAATTAAAAGCAATGTTAAGAACCCATAAAGAGAGGGACCTGGGTGGCTCAGTCTGTTCCACGGCTGCCTTCAGCTCAGGTCATGATCTCAGGTCCTGGGATTGAGCCCCATGTTGGGCTCACTGCTCTGCAGGGAGCCTGCTTCTCCCTCTGCTTGCTGTTCTCCCTGCTTGTGCTCTTTCTCTCTCTGTCAAATAAGTAAATAAAATCTTAAAAAAAAAAAAAAGAACACATAAAGAAATAGGACAATATGTCCTTGCAGAGAAGCTGATATCAGAAAAGATATGTCCCATGGATTCATCATGGCTTGCTGTATTGGGTCAGTTTAGCTAAATTGCAAAGCTAGGACTACACTGTCCACAATTCTCTTTCTTTCTATTTTCATGTTAGCCTCAGTCACAGTAGCTATTGTGTGGATGTTACAGGCAGTCATATTTTGTTGACCAAACATCAGTGCAAGGGGACCTGTATTGTTGTACCTCATACACATTTCCACTTATCTGCTGGCTCACCTTGTGTGGGTCAGTAGCCAGAACTGAGGTTCTTCTAGCTGCTACCTTTTGCTTCTCCACCCCTGGACCAGATGTGTTTAGCTCCATGACAAAGGGCACTAGATTATCTTCCATGTCACTCCCATCATCAAAATGGGAGGTATGAAGAAGGTGAGAAGTTGACACAGGTTCTAATATTGACAATGGGGTCCAGTTTCTCCTTGTTGTTCCACACTTCATACCCATCATTTCTTCCCAATATCTGCCCTGCTGACCTCAGTCTCCAGAAACATAACCCTCACACAGATTTCTGAACCAACTCCCATGAATGCATTAGGTCTGATTGGTATAGTAAATTGTCATTATGTATCACTCCTACTAGTTCGGATACAATCTCTTACTTGCTATGTGATAATCTAATAGTTACTTAACTACTAAATCCCAGCTTCTCTTCCTGTAAAATGCTAATAATATATTTACTTCAAAGAATTCTTGTAAAAAAAATAGTAATTAGGGCGCCTGGGTGGCTCAGTGGGTTAAAGCCTCTGCTTTCGGCTCAGGTCATGATCTCAGCGTCCTGGGATCGAGGCCTGCATCGGGCTCTCTGCTCAGCAGGGAGCCTGCTTCCTCCTCTCCCTGTCTCTCTGCCTGCCTCTCTGCCTACTTGTAATCTCTCTCTGTGTCAAATAAATAAATAAAATCTTTAAAAAAAAATAGTAATTATGCAAAGTACTTAGCACAGTCTCTGGCACCTCATAGTTTACTCAGTAAATGGTGACTATTATTCTGGAGATCAAATAAATTTACAACATGGCCTTGATTACACCAAATTATATTTGTAATCAACTCAGTGTTCGCCTCTTTGAGATAAGGAAGCATTTATATTCTTAATTCTTTTTATTTTCTTTAATAACTGAGGAAAGCAATAGATATTATTTATAGAGCAGTCTGTTCCTGGGAAGTATATGTATCAGAACATATCATTTTCAGTCATAAGTTGTCTAAAGATTATGGTATTATTATTTAGTAAAAACTATATCACAAAAATATTAATGGCACATTTTTAGATAGAACAAAATAAAAATAATATTTAATTGAGAAAAAAGTTCTGAGCTATCTGAAAAGATACAAGTATTCTATTTAGATGGTTGAGAGGTAAGCTAAAAAAGTTAAAACCAGGGAAAAGAACATCAATAAATCCCTGATGAATCCACCTTCATGAATGTCCTAAAATATGCTCTTTTTATGTGGAATTTTTTTTCAACTTAAGGGAATTTTGATTAAAGTGGTACTTTAAAAATCAATTTACTACAAAATTATGTTCATTATTATGTTTTTATTCAAGTTTTATTTTTACTTTTAGGTGTTATTCCAAAGTAGTTATATTTAAGGATAACATTAGTCTAACAAAATAATGATATGTTTGCTTGCCAAGCATGTTGAATATACAAAAACTTACCCCTTATTATTAGCTCACAGAGGGCTTTTTCCTTCTTTCCTTTAAATTAATTCATGTGTTTTACTGAAAAAAAAGCCTTTATTTAATCATATTTTCAGTTGAATATGAAATTGGTTGACCTTCTGTAACATTCATTCATGTCTGTAAGACAATGTTAACAGACTGATTAAAAGTTAATAGGAAGATTAAGACTGTTGAGCATTGGGGAATCTCTTACTTTCAAGGAGCATCTTTAATAATTCTGAAAGCAGGATGCTTCAGCCATCCAGATGTGCCAATCCCTACTCCCTTCTGTTTCAAGAGATAACCATTTATTTCCATTTCCAAGAGAGTCCATCTGCTCACATGGCTTGAGTTCAGAAGGAGTGGAATCCAATAACTGAAAAAGAAGGGAACTTTCTTTTGTGCCTCAGCAAAGTGAGCATCTCTCCCAGGACAGCAGCAGCCTCAGTAGTCATGACACAATCACAGGGACTCAGAGAGATAAATGAATAACTGACAAGAATATAAATGGGAGCCCTTGACTAAGCACAACGCAGAAAAAAGAATAAATGTACATGCTCCAAGCACTCACCACTGGCACACAGCAGCAGAAAAGATCTGGGTTAAAAAAGAAATTTATAAACACAAAGAGGAAGAAGATAAAATTCTACCAATATTGAATAATATTAAATTATTATCCTTCTATTTAAGGTCTAGGCAGTCTATTATCTTGCTTTTAACTATTTATAAGAATCTATTCTATTTTCTCTTCCAAAAAGAGCAAGTATTACCACTTGACTTACCATGTATGTATTAAAGATCCTTCAACCACAAGCAATACACCAGCCTGAGAATGGAGTAAAAACTAGAGAGATGTATAGCACACTGATCTGGAAAGGGTGGAAGAAAGGAAGAAGCAAGAACACCTAAACTGAGAAGCAGCCTGACAGCTAGTTCTGATCCCTGTTCTGTAAATTTAGCATTAGTAGTCTGGCAATAATTAAGTAATAAAAGCAAGAAAAGCAATAAGATCATCTTACATTTGAAGAAGAGTTTAAACTTCTTCTAAGTCTTCTCGATGGTTATCTTCAATGAAGGAAATGAAAATTTAAATAACTTGCCCAAGGCCAAAAAATTAATGAGTGAAAATCTGGCTTCGAAAACCATATTCCTAACTGCTATTCCACTGTTCCCTCCAGTTACAGTACTGCTTTCAGAAGAAAGACTTCAATCAGGAATCACACGCCTCAACATCTGGATATCTAACTCATAACATACTGGCATCCTACAGTCTGAAAAGACTTCACATATCGTTTAGCCAATGTGCCTTAACGTTTTCCAAATGAAGACCTTTTTGTAAAATATAAAAATATTTTTCCAAATCCCACATGACTGCAATTGGACTTTTCGACCCAAGTGACTGTGGAAGTATATAAAGCATATGAATTCAAGGTCTCCTTGCATTATTCCAAGGTTCATAATTTGGAAAATAGTGATTTAGTCCAATCCTCTCATTTTACAGAGAGGAATCCAAAACTCAGGGAAATTAAGTGAATCACCCAAGGACACAAAGCAAGTTATTCAAAGAACCAAGAGTGTGACTACTCTCTGCTGTTTTCCCTCCTCTTTCATTTAGGAACAATTTCTTTTTTGTTTCCCTCTTGGCATATCGTGGTTGTAGTTATCATGAGATTTTAATTCTATTTTGAGTGGCTGGTTGACTTGGCAACACTATTTTCCATACAGCCTCTACTTCACTCCAGTAGAGAATCCAATGATTTCTCTGTTTTCTGCTACTGATTGATAGAATGCCAACAAACTGAGGAGATTCAAGGAAAGAGAAATTCATTAAAAACAAAGATGACTACATAAAATTACTAGGAAAAATAAATTTGGGGTGTTTATCTCTGCCATCAGTCAAATGATGAATTAAACTGAGTGTTTCACTTTATTCTTTCCTTTGCATATTCCGTGAGGCCTTGCAAAAGCAGATAGAACACTTACATATCATAAATCACTGAGGTTGTCTAGTATCCTAGGAGTTTTCTCAAAAGTTGATTTGTGATGATTTCACTTTGAATGAAGAAAAAGATAAAGTAGCAGCCTATATTTTAGAATTTTCTTATGCAGTAGTTGTAATTTTTGCAAATGAAAAAGTAGTACTAAATATGTATTTTGTTCAGGCAATGACTTTGTTTTGGTTCAAAATGATCAATTACTAAAAGACAAAATTTTATTTTGTCAGTGTAATTTGCCATAAAACATGTTTTGAGTTTTATGACCTTTATTCATCAACTTGCATGCCTAAGCATGATAAAATAACTGTGCCCAAAATGATGGAGTCTGACTAGATCTTAGGAGAAATTAATTCCAGGTGGAATTATTTCAGTCTCATGGAAGACGTACCAATCAGGAACAACTTCTGATTGACAGAATAAGCTGGGGATGTTGAGAAACCAGTCTGAGTGAAGGCTGAAGGGACCATTTAAATGGTCAGATTCCTAGTCAAGGTGTCATATTTCTGCTATATGTAACTTACCTGTGCATATAATTCTTTGGGCTTTAACTATACCCCACTTTTTCTGCAAGTAAAGCTCAACGATAAAAAAAAAAAAAAGAACATCCCAAACAAGAAAGTTCAAGAAGGTTATTAATTTTCCATTTACCTCTGGCCACATTCCATAGAGGAAGATGTTTGAAACTATGAAATTCTTAATATAACAGCTTTAGAATACTGGCCAAAGAGACAGGTAAAACAATGGGATCCATTCAGGCAGCAGAGTAAATAGATATAACCAATAGGGATTACAGTGTCACAACAAATAGAATCAGATAATTAAAAGTTATTATGAAGGTTATGCTTTTTTAAAAAAGATTTTATTTATTTATTTATTTGACAGAGAGAGACGCAACAAGAGAGGGAAGACTTGGGGGGAGGTGGAGAGAAGCAGGCTTCCCACCATGCAGAAAGTCTGATGCGGGGCTTGACCTGAGGATTCTGGGATCATGACCTGAGCCAAAGGCAGACACTTAACGACTGAGCCACCCAGGTACCCCAGGTTATGCTATTTTTTAAACGAATGAAGATGTAGTCACTCAGATTGCAAGAAAGTGTATGCTTGAAAATTCCCTTTACTGTAAGTTGAACAAATAATTAATCTACAGGTTCTCATACAATCCTTCAAGATGTGATGGCTAGATCCATTGTCCACAGCCCCATTCCATGACTTGCACTCAAATCTATAAATTTGTACATCTCATATTCTTCCTAGGAAAGTTTCATTATTGTCAAGGGGCAAATATTCTTGCCATATTCCCGGATCATAGAATACCCCATATCCAATACAGTGTTAATATCACAGAGAGAAATAGTGGTACACATTGCAATGGCTCTTAGTGGCTCTTAGGCTCTTAGCCCACACACTTGTGAAAATATATTCTACCTCTTCCATTCCATTTGCCAGTGTAAATCTCCCAGGCTGACAATCTCAACAGTAGACAGAAGTATATAATTTTCCTTTAGGAATAAATGCTTTTTTTACTCTAATGATGTGTTTCAGCCTACATTGTACTTAGTTTGATATCAAAATTCATGTTATAACTATCTTTTGAAAGATATTTTTCTGCTATGTTTTATACCTCCCTTAGTTGTTAGCCTTTCTGACCTCTCCTATTTTCTAAATCTCTCTCTCATGTAAAGATGTTTGAAATATGGTCCATGTTTAAAAAGGTACGGCTAGATCTTGATTTTCAACCAATATGGGTATAAAGTCTTTTTTCTTAGTTGATAAATTTAACAATCTGCATTGGGGTTTTCCTTCATCTAACTTCTATTTTTAGATTCAGTACACCAAATTCTGTTTATTTTGTTCCTTTTTCATATCATCATTCCTTGTAGGCCTTATATTAGGTAGATAGATTTTCTTCTTTTTTTGGAGCACGTTTAAATTTTTCCTTACGTATTTGTATTTCAGTGTCTACCACTTATTAATCTGTGTGTTTATACCTAAAGCAAAATAAGGATCTTTTTCTGCTTTCACCAACTTTAGCCTCCTGTCTCTCTAACACCGCTCTCGCCTATTGATGTCATCTGGAGTTTATTTATGGATTGTTATGGGTATCCATGTTTTAGGCATTGTTTTCTTAGACAACAAACTTCAGTAAGTTCTACACCTGCCCTGACTTCCCATATCTTAATGCATTTCACCTAGTTCTACTTCTCTTCCAGATATAATATAATCTCTAATATTCTTTCAGAGGTATTTTGTAGTAAATATTTTTATCAGCTCATATTTAAATAATTTAACTAAAGAAGAAATTCTAGGTCCGGATCATTTTCCTGCAACAATTTGAAAACTGTTTGTTATATTTTTATGCCTAATTTGCCTTGAAAAAAATGATATCACTCTAATTTCTCATCCTTGAACCCTTGAGGTGACCTGCTTTTCTTACTAGAGGTATTAAAAATGTCATTTTCGGGCACCTGGGTGGCTCAGTGGATTAAAGTCTCTGCCTTCGGCTCAGGTCATGATCTCAGGGTCCTGGGATGGAGCCCCACAACAGGCTCTCTGCTCAGCAGGGAGCCTGCTTCCTCCTGTCTCTGCCTGTTTCTCTGCCTACTTGTTATCTCTCTCTGTCAAATAAATAAATAAAATCTTTTAAAAAAATGTCATTTTCATCTTTGATATTTTTATATTTCACTGTTATATTTCTAAATGTACGTTTTTTTCTTTTTCTTTCCAGCATCTCATGTACCTTTTCAAACTGAGACCTTATATCTTCTTTTTTTCAAGGGGGGGATGAATTCTTAATTATTACTTTTTAAAACATTTTCTTCCCCTCATATATTATTTCTGTTTTTGAGCTCTCCTCATAGCTGATGGTTAAATTACTGTTTCTATGCTCTATATTTATTTTATTGTGTTTTCTTTTTCTGTCTCTACATTCTAGAAACTTCCTGGACTTATTTTTTATCTGACTGATTTATTCTTTTTTTTTTTAAAGATTTTATTTATTCATTTGACACAGAGAGATTACAAGTAGGCAGAGAGGCAGGCAGAGAGAGAGGAGAGAGGAGGAATCAGGCTCCCCGCCGAGCAGAGAGCCCGATGTGGGCCTTGATCCCAGGACCCTGGGATCATGACCTGAGCCGAAGGCAGCGGCTTTAACCCACTGAGCCACCCAGGCGCCCTGATTTATTCTTTGGTCAAATTCAATCTCTTATCAAACCCATTCATTGAGTTTTTATTTCAAAATTAGTCTTTTCTTAATCAATATTGCTAATAGAGTCTTGTTAATAACCCAATTTCTGCTTCATGTTTCTAATATTTTTCCCATCTTGCATATCTACTAAGCCAATTTTAAATTCATGTCTATTTTATTACATTCACTTCCCCTGGCATGGGTTGTTTAACTTTTTTGTTTTCTTTCATGGTTATTTCCCTCAAACTTCACTATGAGCTTATCTTTTAAGTACTTGGTATTATCAATTGTGGACTAATAACAATTATTAAAGGAAAAGATAAAAGCCTAACCTTAGCATATGCACCAAGGGGTGAATTTATGGAATGGAAGGGAGGACAGATTTCAGGTGAGAGAGCTTCTTGATTGACAGCTGAGTCTAACCATCTACTCCATCTCATTTCCAGGAACCTTTTATCTGCAAAGGAATATTTTAGACTTTCTGCCCAGGGCTCTGTTCTTCTTTTGAGACCATCACTCTTTGACATAATTGCCTTATCCAGAGGGAGAGGGAAAAAGCAAACATTCAAAGGATGGATAGCTTCCCTGCATTTGTTGTAACTCCCATCCCAGCCAGACTCCAAATGGCCTTGATGTCAGGCCAACGCAGGGAACATGGTAGGTAAAGAAAAGAGCATACCTGGAAAATTCTTTCCCAGCATCTTCCGTCTGTGGTTCTTTTGGATTCCTAAAAGAAATCTTGCTGTTTGCTAAAATGGGCTCCCATCTCTTCTGCGACTTCTCCATTGTTGTGTTTTAGTGAGGAAGTCAATAGCTTGTTAATCTGTCATTTTTCTGTAACTTGTACACACACGTGTATATGCATTACATTGCTCCTCGGAAGACACATTTGACTCTCAGTGACTATACATGTCTCTTCACAATAACCTTGGGTGAGGCCATCTTCTCAGTTTCTACTATTTATTGTTTAGTCTGTATCAATCTAGAGGGCAATTTGATAAGTCTGAGATTTATTCATATCTCTTGGTCTATCTATATGTCAATCTACCTACCTATCTAACTGGATAAATTAAAGTTCAATCTAACATTTGTTCAGTATGATTGTTTATACCAATGGGATATTTGATAATGATTTATCTCACAGGTATAGGTATTATAAAGAACAACATTTCCCAAAATGTTTTTATTAAAGAAATACAGATAAAGAGTTAATTTGTTTGTTTAAACAAATGTACACAATTATCTTTACTAAAATACTTCTAAATATATTAATATACATTGTGAATCTTTGGGAGGAAGTTACAGCATAATATATATATGATGTATTATATATATATAAAAGCTTAATATGTTTAAAGTTAAAAACATGGCTCATAAAATAATGTGAGCATGTGAAAAAAATTATTTAATTTATTAAATGTGAAAAACAGCAGAAGGATGATTTGAAGAACCATGCTTAATTTGAAAAAGCACGCTTAATAACTTTGCTGAGTTCCAGGCAAAACCAGTTTATATCTTATAAGACAGTAAAATTATAACCTTTGAAGTAATCATTTCCACTCATCAGAACTAATTTTCTTTTCTTTTTTTTTTTAAGATTTTATTTATTTATTTGACAGAGGGAGAGAGATCACAAGCAGGCAGAGAGGCAGGCAGAGAGAGAGGAGGAAGCAGGCTCCCTGCAGAGCAGAGCCCGATGCGGGCCTCGATCCCAGGACCCTGGGATCATGACCTGAGCCGAAGGCAGAGGCTTTAACCCACTGAGCCACCCAGGCGCCCCAGAACTAATTTTCATCTCTACCTCACAAGAAGTTAACCTGTACCTCACAAAACTTAAATACTAGTCAATATTAAATTGTACTTCAAAAAAACAAAGGACTCTTAAATAAATCCAGGGGTGGGCCTGTTAGACAATGCTCAAGCATGACATCGAAAGGACATGTAGTCATCCTTGTTTTGAAATTTTAGTTAAATGCTCTTAAAATTATTTTTCAAATATATTAAGTTTTCTCTTCAATGGATATCTACTAGGATTAGTATTTTTATACCTCTGTTTTGGAAAACATTAGAATAGCCCATACATAAGTACAGACATCAAGAAATCAACTAGTTGGGGTGCCTGGATGGCTCAGTGGGTTAAAAGCCTCTGCCTTCAGCTCAGGTCATGATCTCAGGGTCCTGGGATCTAGCGCCTTATCAGGCTCTCTGCTCAGCAGGGAGCCTGCTTCCTCCTCTCTCTGCCTGCCTCTCTGCCTACTTGCGATCTCTCTCTCTCTGTGTCAAATGAATAGGTAAAATCTAACAACAAAAAAAAAGAAATCAACTAAAGAATGGGTAAAATCTGAACTAGCATTGAATAACACATACATTATTCTCTTTTACAGCATGCTGTTGCACGTCATTTTTTGTTTATTCTTTTTCTTCTTTCTCCTTTACTTTTTTCTTCTAAGGTCTATTCTTACTTCCTCAATTAAACTCATATATTGTCCTTTGTTTCTAACTATGATGTCCTAGACAACTAAAAGCACATATTTTGATCATAGCCCACCCTGAGAATACAGACGCAAAACATCTGATACCCCAACCTAACACTAACTTACCAGTTATCTGATGAATTTCTTTTCTAAAACCTGTGTGCTGCTTCCTTTGGGACTTCCCTTTCATAATAAAACTCCCTTCACTTTCTCACTCTTTTCAACATTGGTATTCCACGAGGAGACTGTCCTCCCAAAGCCTCCTCCAAGGACATAGCTAATGTGCTCCATCACTCCACTGCCTCAGAATTACAAGGTGGGAGGGTGTCCTGATTACAATTTCTAAACTGTTAACACACTATACTACTTAACTCTTTGCTCCTTTGAAGCTGGTTGCCCTGTACTCTTTCTCTTTGTCATTATCTCTTAATATCTAGGCCCAGATGATCATTCTTTGAATATTAAAGCATCTTCTTTCAGTCTTCCTCAGATACTGTCATAACTTCAAGGAATTACAGTCTGTACCATAGCATTTAGTTTCTGATTTCGTCACTGTCAGTTACTTTTGTTCTTAGAATTTATGGTGACCTACAAACGCTTCACCTCTTTTTCTTCTTCTCATTAATCCCCTTTTCTTTTCAGTTATGTTCTATATAGTTTGATTGCATGAGCCATCCCTTCAATATATTTATTTCTAAATATATTCAATTTCTTTAGAGATTTTGTTTTATCTGGCAGAAGTATATCATCCATGAACAAAAACCCTACAACGACAATCAAAGATAGCCTTGAATTCATAAAGATTTCTTAGGACTGCTTCAGAACTTTTTTCCCCCTTTACAAAAGATGGATGTAAGAACAACATGGAAGATCAAAGTCTGAGTAGCATGGAAGGCAAATGTAAAAAGCACATCCCTTTTGAATAACTCAAAAGAAAACTTAGAGGATTGAACTAATATGCATGATGAGATAAGAAAATAATCTAAGATTTCATGATCTAGAGATCATTCAAACTGGTTGAATTGGACATATTAGGCCAGGAAAAATTGGTAGAGATTATTGCAAAGATTTCAGTCTTGATCAAAAATCAAGGATATAAACCGGAACCAAAGAGGTTGGACAGGCAGGGGGAAAAAAAAAAAAAAACCCTTCTCTGGATGCTAGGAATCAAGAATGATGAGAAAGTGATGTAATTAACTCCAGGGAGCATATCATTCCTCTTGAAGACAGAAGTTAAATCTGATGCCCAGAAGGGAAGAACTGTACTCTTTCAGATACCACCAGAATGCCACTCAGAAAATTATCTTCAGCCAGAAATGGAAAGAATAAAGAACTCTTTCTAGGAGGCAGTAATTTATACACCAACATGTGAGTGCCAAAGCCTAGGAGAGATCAGCATCTAATCAACTCTTATTGCAGGAAAATCCCCTCAGGAGTATAGCAGGTTGGGGCATGGCTGTTTATCCCTGAAAACAACTGGGGAGGCTGAAGTGGTATTTGGTATGTGTTGCTTTGTAACCATAAGGTTATGCTTGAAGCCACATTCCCCGCTAAAATGTTAGTAAGTAAATTAGCCCTTTCCCTAGAAATTCTCATTCTTTGTAAGGAAGTAAGTCTGGACACCCAACTGCCAGTCTATTTGAAATCAACAGAGACTTGGCCCAAAAACGAAAAGTCCCATCTTTTTGGCCACAAGTTATCGGTAGCAAGTATCTAAACCACAAAGATAGGGAATAGCTGTAGAAAACCCTAATCCTGCTGATTTGGCCATGGGGATGAAAATGTAGCTAATCCAAACTGTTTCCATGGCTCTGATCAGGAAAATATAAATGATTTCAGCCACATAAATTTTAAAATTTGAATTCCTTTTATTTAATCAATTTCATCACTTATTTTTTCATAGTAAAAAATTATAAAATTTATGTCGATCTGACTATAATTCCTAGCTCATAATCAATGCTGCAAATATTTTGTTATATAAAATTTATAAATTTTATAAAATTTATGTCAATCTGACTATAATTCCTAGCTCATAATCAATGCTGCAAATATTTTGTTCTAAGTAGACATGTGAAAAATTAGAGTTTTATACACCAATTTGGTGGAAGTAATTATACATTATACCTAATGCTTCTTAGGGTTAAGTTTAGGCTTTGGAAGTTAATTGCAACAATTTTTTGGATATGACACCAAAATCAAAAGCAACAAAAGCAAAAATAAATGTGTGAGATAATATCAAACTAAAAAGGTTTTGCATAGCAAAGAAAACCACCTACAAAATGAAAAGGCAACCTATACTGAGTGGGAGAAAATATCTGCAAATCATATATCGGGTAAGGGGCTAATATCCAAAATACATAAAGAACTCATACGACTCAGTAGCAAAAACATAATTTTATTAAAAAATGGGCAGAGAACCTAAGCAGACATTTTTTCCAAAGAAGACATACAGATGACCAACAAGCACATGAAAAGATGCTCAACATCATTAATCATCAGAGAAATGCAAAACAAAACAACGAGATGTTACTTCATACATGATATAATGGTTATTATCAAAAAGACAAGAAATCACAAGTGTTGGTATGGATGTGGAGAATGGGAACCCTAGTGCACTGTTGGTAAGAATATGAATTTGTGCAATCACTATGGAAAACTGTATGGAGATTTCTCAAAAAATTAAAGTTCGAACTACCATACAATCTAGTAATCCCACTCTGTCTATTTATCTGAAGAAAATAAAAACAGTAACTCAAAAAGATATATACATGCCCATGCTCATTACAGCATTATTTACAATAGCTAACATACAGAAACAACTAAATGTCCATCAATGAATGAATGGATAAGGAAATTGTAGTATGGAATATATATTTATGACAACATTAATGGGCTTTGAGGGCATTATGCTAAGTGGAAATAAGTCAGGTAGAGAAAGACAAATATCATATGACCTTTCATATGTGGAATCTAAAAAAAAGGAAAAAGACAAAACAAACAGCAACAACAAAAACAAACAGGCTCAGAGACAAAGAGAACAAATTGATGCTTGTAGAGGTGGGAGAAATGGAAGAAAAGGTCAAAAGATAAAAAGAAATATAAATAAGTAAATAAATACTTCAAAAGCACATAATTTTCTAGCTGAATAAGATTCTATAAATAATATAGTTTAATTGCTCCCACTTCTTTCAGCCAACTCACTCATTTTATAGACTTAGATACTAAGATCCAGAGAAATTATTATTATTTTTTTAAAGATTTTATTTTTTTATTTGACAGAGAGAAAGAAACAGCGAGAGAGGGAACACAGGCGGGGAAGTGGGAAAGGGAGAAGCAGGCTTCCCGCTGAGCAGGGAGCCCTATGTGGGCCTTGATCCCAGGACCCTGGGATCATGACCTGAGCCAAAGGCAGATGCTTAATGACTGAGCTACCGAGGCACCCAGATCCAGAGAAATTGAACAAATTACCCAAGATCTTATAAATGGAGACATGCAAATTATGTCACTCTTAGTTTTTATTCTCTCTTATAGTGCTGAAGTTAAAAAATTATATGCCCATGACTGTATTTAGAAAAGCATATTCCAAAACTTTGGACATTGTTGGAGTGCAAAGACTCGTACAAATTCTCCAAAAAGTAAAACTTCTAGCTTCCACACGTGAATAAGTATTCCATGGTGAGTATATAGAAGAAACCAGTAATCCTGACTCAAATGAAGATAAACTAGAAAAGACAACATGGCAGCCAGGACGGAAGGTGGTATGGTGAATTGACAAATGACATGATAGATAATAATTATAAATTAAGAAATCAGATGAAAAGTATGGTACAGCTTTAAAATGACCATTTTAAAGAAATTTGTTGTCTCTAAATGTAAAACACAGTTTTTAAAAATGGCGGTTCAATTCTGTTTGCTCAATGTCTTTTTTTTCTCCTATCCAAATGGCATTTATTATTCTGGAAAGGTGCACTTAAAAATCACTAATAAGTCCTCGAGTAAATATTTCTAAATATTTTATCTCAATATTTGACCAAAAATATCAAGGTTTACATTAACATTAATACTTAATTTTCAAATTCACAAGCCTACAAACAACCTGAGACAGCTTTGAAAATAATATAGTCAGCCTTCCTAAATGTACTAAACGAGATTGATAATCAACATAGATTTGTTTGTGAAATTTGGGAAGGGCACCTTTCATAATATTTCAGCAGAAGGTTTGAATGGAGACTATAGTCCAAATCATCACTCACCAATACAGCACTGCACTTGTGTAAATGTGTGTGTTTGTGCTAATGTTAAGAACAGGGGTTTAGCATTTCCTTTTGAAATGTATAATGCACTTTGCTACTGTGGTGAATAATTCATCAAACAATCACTAGTGTGTGTATATGTATATTTGATGTGGAAGGTCACCATTTTTAGAGGTCTTTACCCTAACCCTACAGTGCTTCTGCATTCAATTTATAGAAATACCGTGAAATGCCATCCTCCCTTGATGTGACAATGCAGTTTTAATCATTACTATACCTCAGGTTCTTTTAATTAGTCCTGGAGCAAAACACTATGGATTAAATTTAATTTTTACTCATTTATATTTCATGCTCACGCTGTTCATTTAGAGAAATTGAAATTGTGACAAGTGATGCCTGAGCACTGCTGATAATCTCTGCCACCTGAGTTTCTGTTCAGTAAGCTGTTGGTAGCAGTGCTCCTCAATGCCAACATTTAACCTGTTTATTTTTTCAAGTAAAAGAGCAGATCCCTTGGAGGCTCTGTAGAAAAGCTTAATTAGTAAGCAGCCACTCAGATGTTAAAAGCCATTTGTGGGGACTCAGCAGTGGTTAGGGAACAACAATAAAAATGACAATGAGGATGAAGGACAAAAATCACATCTTTCTATTTCCTCGAATAACCTCAGCATTTCTGAGGCAATGAAAAAACCTGTGAAATCCCTTTCATTGATAGTCATGCTAAGGTTGGAACCTCTAGTGTGAGGAAAATTTCATTTGACATTGTTAGAAGAGTCAGCAGCCTGGATCCTTGGTTTGAGACTAGCTTGTTCATTACTTTCAGAGGAGTCATAATTCAATGTGTAAAGTAATTTCTTCAGAACACTAGAGGGTTATGCTGCACTTGGCTATGCAACCCGTGAATCTGCTTAAAACATACCAAAACTTTGAAGTGAAATAAACATCAAATTTTATCCTTCTCCGCCAAAAGTAGCATTATTGGAGAAAATATTTTCATCCCGTAATAAAATTACCATTATGCAAGATAAGACAACATATTACTTTCTATCTTACCCATCTTCGGAGGACAAGAATATTTTAATCCATAAGAACAAAATATTATCCTACCTTCAAATTCCACCTAATAAATTTTTTTTTCATAGTTAATTTAGCCCTTTTGAAACACCAGATGTTTTGGGGGCACCTGGGTGGCTCAGTCCTTAAGCATCTGCCTTCCACTCAGATCATGAGCCCAGGGTCCTGGGATCGACGCCACATCAGGCTCCCTGCTCAGCGGGAAGTCTGCTTCTCCCTCTCCCTCTGCTGCTCCCCCTCCTTGTACTCTCTCTTTCTCTCTGTGTCAAATAAATAAGATTTTTAAAAAGAAAGAGAGAGAGAAACCAGGTGTTTTTAATTCTCTATGTTAATTTATTTAGAGTTACAATGCCATTGAAACAAAATTGTTAGTCCTTTGACTTGATGATACTGATAAAGATTTGTCAGAATAATTTAGTAAAACTTGCTCTTAAAAAAAAAAACCCTCTGCAAAATGCTCAAGGAATCAAGGAAGGATAAAATTTACTTTATATATATATATATATATATATGCAAGTCAATATATCTTGTACCTTCGTAAAAGCTAATATAAGAATCAACACAAAAATTCCAATTTTAAGCTTTGGCTCAACAATTTATTTATTCATTCAATCATCAAATAAGTAAATATCTGCTATGTGTCAAGTGATGCTGTTTGGTCCACACCTCTGAGAGTATAAACATTAAATTAAATATCTTTCCATTGGCTGAGGTGGAGAGCCCCAAACAAATTATTGAAAATAACTATTGAGTAAATTTGATAATCTCACTTTTAAAGATTTTTCTATGAATATCAAACCCACAAATTAATTGGATAACAAACCATTTGTAGCATTATCTTATTTATTTATTTAGTATAATGCTACTTCATTATCTAAGTCAGAATCTAATCTTTTCTGAAATCTCTATATTATTTTCAATACAGCCGTTGGCTAAATCCCATTTAGCAATTTTCGATTTGATATAAGGATGAGAACTCTGAACCTGTACTCATGCCCTTGGTGGGACCCTATCTTAAGAACTGAATTGGCCAAAACTAGTTATAGAATAAATCTGATGACTCATAAAATAGAATGGATTTATTTTTTAAAAAGCATTGTAAGATACATTATTGTGGTCACTGAAAATTATCTTGGGTATTATTACTTTTTTCCTCTTATATTCTTATATTCATTTCAAAAATAGTTTCACCACATCTTGAAAAATTCCTTCAGCTCTTTGACATTTCTGGAAAGAAATCACAGAATGCTTATATCAATAATAACAATAACATGTTTCTACTTTAAAAGGAGACTGAAATTCTCATGTAAACATTAATTTTATTATAACCGCTTAATTTTTAACTAATTCTCTTAGTTTTGTCCAAAGACCAGTGAAGTACTTTTTTATACATGGCAATTCATGAGTCTTCCAGGTAATTTATGTATCATATTTGTAAATCAGTCAGCTATTAAATTAATGGGAATTGATCATCAAAAGATAAAAAAATGTCAATATTGACCAATAATAAATCTAAAAATCTAAAAAAATCTCTGACCTATAAATACCCAATATAAACCCACTACTATAAATTCCTTATGAGTTGATGCTATTGACATAAAATAGGAAAATTTTTTGGTAATTATAAATTATGCTTACAATTTTTTTTTGGTACTAGTCTCCCTTCCCACTGATTAAGTTCTCTTCCAAAGAATTCAGTATCCTCTCATCTCCCACAGCAACAGTTTACTCAAGAGCACCATCTTCTGAATTGTACGTAAGGTGCAGAGCTGGAAGTAGAGAACATGTGGATGTGGGAGGGACAGTAAACCCAACAGCTGATACTTGAAGTAAACATGGAGATTACATGAATTCATCCAGCTCTGTTAATGAAATCTTACTGGAGAGAAAAAAAAAAAAAACCTCTCTAATGGCAATAAAATTCAAGAATATGTATATTGCTTCCAGTCTCTAAGTTACAAAACTCAATTTTAAAAAAAGTCTAGACCAAACTTTGATGGAATAACCACTTTTTTTTATAAAGATTTTATTTATTTGGGAGAAACAGAAAGTGTGTGAGAGAGAGCACACGCAGGGGGTCCTGCAGAGGAAGAGGGAGAAGCAGGCTCCCTGCTGAGAGGGGACTTGATCCCAGGACCCAGGTATCACGACCTGAGCCAAAGGCAGATGCTTTTTTGACTGAGCCACCTGGGTGCCCTGAATAACCCCTTTTTTTTTTTAAGTTTTTATTTATTTATTCATGAGAGACACAGAGAGAGAGAGAGAGAGAGAGAGAGAGAGAGAGAGAGAGAGAGAGAGAGAGGCAGAGGGAGAAGCAGGCTCCCCAAAGAGCAGAAAGCCAGATGCAGGATTCAATCCCAGGACCTTGGGATCACGACCTGAGCCGAAGACAGACACTTAACCATCTTAGCCACCCAGGCACCTGAATAACCACATTTTATGGAAAAAAAAAAAGAAACAAAAAAGAGGACCAAATTATTTTAATCTGTTTATCAAAGAGCCAAATAAATGGGAGAAACAGAAACTGTATTCCAATACAGTTTACATAGAGTTTCAGCTGTAGCTCATCTGGTAAATCTAAAAGTCCATCAAAGGTAGATTTATGGAAGAAATATCACCAAGACTTTGTTTTTGCATGGTAGATCTAACACTGTAAACAATAACATGTATGAATTTCAAGAGAAGAAAGCGTGTATAATTTAATATTTATGTTAACTAACACGTAAGCCACTTGTTGGTTGTCAGTTGGCAGCTGTGAAATTAAAGACCAAACTGGAATGCTTTACATTTTCCTTTTCCTTTCTGTTGGACTAAACAGATAGGCACTAAAAGCAGCTTAAAAGAGAATGTTGTAATAAAACAGCAGGTATATCTGTTGCTTTCTCAGGTAAACAGCCATAATTGGCAAAGGCTATTTACAACAAGAAGCCACTTCCTATTCACTATCAATAGCCTACTGCGATTGGATGGCTCAGGCTCATTCGACAGGACTACTGACACCTGGTCCAAACACATTCCTCCTTCCCGGGGTTTATAGAAGCCTACCAGATTGTGTGACTGTGGTTTATGACAGCAATTACTTTCTTTTTGGTTGTAAACAACAGAATGTAGAAGAGTAGTCACAGAACACTGTTCCACACCATTTTGAGAATAACCAACTAGGTGGTCACTCCACTGTTGGTCTTTCACCTTGATAGTAGCAAAGGGGCTCTTGTGCAAATGTTATGGCTTTGCATGCTACACTTACATAGCATGCTAGTGCAGCAGCAACATTCCAAATTAAAAATTCTATGTTCTGTGGGAGTTTTTTCTTTTAGTCTCATATTCTGGTTGGTAGCAGTTAAATGGCTATAATCAATTTTAATAGTTAACAATCAAACAGTCTATGTTGAACTTAGAAATTTAGAATCCTCTGAAATGTTAGTATCTCCTGTAACTTCAGATGAAGGAGAACAAGTAGAATCAGGAAATGTAATTTCTGCAAAACCACCCGTCAAATTATTCCTATAAATGTCACCCAGACAAAAAGGAAAGGATTTTCTGTTGAGTTCAAACAATGAATCTTATTTTCCCCAGTGCAGGAGTCATTTCTGAGGAACGGAAGAGACATAGTTGCTCTTTTTTCATGGGAGAGGCCATGTGAGTCAATTAGTGACACAAATTACATTTAATCACTAATTTTAGGAGTCCAAAAGAAGAGAATGTATCACGTTACCATCCAAGAGAGATTTAGTCACCCAAGAAAGAGATTGAACAATTTTGTTTTTCTGTATCAGTGTGCCTCAATTTCATTGGTAACACAAAACATCTGCCATTTCTTAGCTTCAGTCAGTAACCTGCCCCAGAGCCAAGAGTACCTGCTCTTCTCCATCTACTGCTTCATTACTCACAGGGCATATGTGTCTGTGACCCCTAATTCAGGCAGATTTTCCTTAAGGGAAGATCATGCCATATGGATCTTTGATCCCTACCAACCCCGGGACCAACATAGAAGGTACTCAGTAAAGAGATGTTTGTTAAATAAATCAGACTTGACAAAGTATGGTAAAATCAGAGTACCTAAAAATACATAATACAGATGAGACCATGAAATGCTATAGCATCACTTTCTATTTACGCAGTTTTGCACTATCCTTAAAGTATTGAACCTGAGAGAAGGAAGCACAACTACAGTCTTGCAAAATAGCATTCACTATAAAAATTATTGACTTTGCAATTCATTCTTAACTTCCCGCAGATTGTTAAAGGCATAATAAAGAGGCTTTTAATAGCAGAAAAGCTCAGAAACAAAATAAGTAAAACATTTCATTCTTTTTCCATATGTTAAAAGATCCATGTCTTTAAAAATCTATGTGGTTAACATATAACATTCTTGATATGTGATAGTCATTTTTCATGACAGAGAAATATTAACTTTATATTCTTTCTTTACTTTCTTGAAGTGTTTATTTTAGATTGTTTCTTTTAGGGGAAAAAAAAGTCACTTCTGAAGCCCAAAGAGTATTATCCAAAGGCTATTTTAGTTCAATGACTGCCAAGAGATGGTAGTCACTTTTCTTTAGTTGCACAAATTTGTTCAACATCCGTTTTAGAATTTTCATTCATGCAGCATTAAATTTCAAATCAAGTTTGTATGCTATTGGCAAAGATTTCGTGGAAATTTTATCTAGAAGGTAGTAAATATGGCTTTGTTTACTTAAAATACATTAGCAGATAAATAAATTACACTATTGTGGAGAAAAATTAAGCAAGAAATTTCTGAAATAATTTGAAATCTATGTTTTCATTCATCAAGCATTGTTCAACATCTGTTATGTGAACTGGGGTAGAGTTTTCAGGAACTTGATTTCGAGATCTTCAGCTTCTTTATGCACCCTATCCTAAACTGTATCAGCCTGGAAATATACCGGTGATGGATGTGTCACTTCATAGCCATTCTTCTCTTACTTTCTAAAAGAAAGGTGTATCTCAGACCCATCTCAAATCTTAACGGAGTATACTGCTTCAATGTAAACAAAACTTCAGGGCACTAAACAAAAGGACAATTCAAAATATTAAAGTCAATATTGAAATTACATTCGTGAAATACTGAAAAATGAAGCCTTCAGAATCTTATTCTATTTATTTGAGAGAGAGAGAGAGAGAGAGAGAGAGAGCATGTGCACGCAAGTAGGGAAGAGGAACAGAGGGAAAGGGACAAGCAGACTCCATGCTTAGCACAGTCTGACATGAGGCTAGATCTAACAACCCTGAAATCATGACCTAAGCCAAAATCAAGAGTCCGATGCTCAACCAACGGAGCCACCCGGGCTCCCTGCAATCTTTGTTTTCAACAAAGAGAGACTAATTTAGCTGCCAGGTTAACATCAAAAGTTATTTTTGATATTAGAGCAGAGGCTGAATTTCGTCACAGAACACAGAATTTTTTAAATCATAAAAAATTGTATCTTTTGCAACTATTTAAATATGTAAATAAAAATTTGTCATCTTAAAAATATGAGGGGGCAGTTCATTTTTCAAAATCATTTAGAGGCTATGTGAGCAAATTTGTGAATCCCACTGCTCTAACTTAGCCTCCTCACTGCCATAAAAGATCACTCAAAGGCAACAACAGGAAGAGCGATATCATGGGGCACCTGGCTGGCTCAGGCGGGAGAGCACACGACTCTCGATCTCCAGGTTGTGAGTTTGAGCCCCACGCTGGGTGCAGAGATTACTAAAAAAACAACAAAATAAAACTTAAAAAAAAAAAAAAAAAAAAAGAAGAGTGACATCATGAGGATGATATCTGAGAAAGATCCTGGCACTAGAGGAAGGTGAACAGATGTTCATACGTACGGGTAATTAGTTAAACCAATGATTCTCAATCACATCTATATATCAAAAAGATTTAAAGATTTTTTAAAATAGGGCGCCTGGGTGGCTCAGTGGGTTAAAGCCTCTGCTTTCGGCCCAGGTCATGATCTCAGGGTCCTGGGATCGAGGCCCGCATCGGGCTCTCTGCTCGGCAGGGAGCCTGCTTCCCGCCCCCCCTCTCTGCCTGCCTCTCTGCCTCCTTGTGATCTCTCTCCCGCTGTGAAATAAATAAATAAAATCTTAAAAAAAAAAAAGATTTTTTAAAATAAATTGTCTTTAAAATAAATGTGTGGGAACCCCAGCATCTGTTTCTGAAGAGCTCTCAGGACCCTAATGGACACTAGAGAGGGTCACTATTTCCCTGGATCTCTTTACTCTCATTCAGCGTTTGGAGAATTGACCAGGCATGATAGGATCTTCCTTCCAGAACTGAGACTCTTTTTTGGTGAAATCCTCTTATAGTAGATATCTTTCTTTCTACAAACTCTGCCCATCTGTCTTCCAGGTGGTACAGAAAAGGAGGAGTCAAGGAATATTTCAAGAAATTTTGGCTAGATCAATCAGAAGGATAGGCTTTCCTATGAAGCAGTGTTCAGGGTTGTGGGGAGAACAGAGATACAATTTTACAGAGGTTGAGATGTTTATTAGACATGTAGGTAGAGATGTCAAGTTGGTTGTATCAGTTGGATATATCAGGCTGGATTTCAGGTATTTATAAAGATATAAATTTGAGAGTCATCTGCATAAATATGATATTTAAAGATTTGGATGAGGTTGCCAAGGAAGTGAGTGTAGATAGAGAATAGAAAGGATCTAAAGACTCAGTCATGGATTGCTTTGGCAACATGGTGCCAAATTTAATAACTAAGCCTTTGTTCTTATCTTAGGAAACTTCTGAGAAATATTTTAACCCAGTAGTCCATAGCCCTCCTTCTTCTTAGAACACATTTTTCTTCTATATTTTTAAAACTTATTTGTCTGATTTTCCTTCTTCAGTCATTTCTTTGTTGGATCCAAATCTTTTTTTTTTTTAATTGAACTATAGTTGACCCACAATGTTAGATTAGTTTCAGGTATACAACACAGTGATTCAGCAACTCTATATGCTGTGCTCACCACAATGTGGCTACCATCTGTCACCATACAGAGCTGTTACAGTACCATTGACTATACTCCCTATGCCGTGCCTTTCATCCCTGTAATTAATTCATTCTGTCACTGGAAGCCTGTACCTCACACTGCCCTTCGTCCATTTTGCCCATCCCCCCACCCCTTCCAAATCTTGTGCTTCAATGTTAGTGGGCCATGGGGCCTAGTTTTCTCCTCTGTCTCTGTGTCCTTCTCTTTCAGTACACACACACACGCACACACACACACAGACTTGGCAGAAGACTGTGTAGTCTGATCCATTTTCAACAAATATTTCTTGAACACTTACTGTGTAATAGCAAGTTCTTCCAAGAACTGAAATACTGAAGTGACCAAAACAAGTAAAATCTCACTCTAAAGAATCGTATTCTAGTATAAAAGGAAGGTAACAAAGAACGTCTATAGATAAAGTATAGAATATCTATAGAGAAACATCTATAGATAAAGTATTACCCATATCTTAGATGGGTAATAAGACCAATAAATAAGGATGCAGAAGGCTTTTGAAACTCTCAAGGCTTCTAATATTCACAGCAATGGATTGAAACATATTATATATATATTATATATATATATACACACACACACATATATTAAACCCTGATACAAAGCAAAACAAATGAACAAAATCCTTAATTGATTAATTTCAGAGATTGCTATGGTAATAACTTTTTAGAAAAATTGACCAGCAAAAAGTAAAGACTCAATCATTTATCTTACATTTTCTGTACAAATTATATTCTAGAGAAACTGAAGAGATGATGAAAAAACAATGTATTCTCTATAGAAGGCTTTTAACTTAAAAGTGCCAAAGGAATGATCTAATTAGAAAACCATTATTTTTTGTAGCAAAGGAAATAATTCATCTGGGAAATGATCACAATGCCAAAGGAATTAGTTGACATACTGAGAATTTTACAACAGATTATTCAAGTAGATAACACCTGAACAAAATGATTGATTTAATATTATTATACATCTCCTGAAGTCACAGAATAAATACACAGAATCACCTGTGAAGTATTTTTGCCAAAAGAATTGAGCCTGAATCCAGTCAAGCCTCTAGACATAAAAACCAATTTACAGAACATAAAGAGATAGAGAAACATAAAGAATACAGCAAGTATGCACTCAGCTAAATCAGTAAGGTGTATCCTTATTTGGATCCTGGATAAATAAACCAACTGCAGAAAAGATATTTTGGAGTCAAACTGGGAACTTTGAATATTTTGTGTGTGTTACATTATTCTAAGAGATTATTATGTTTCTTAGATGTGATAAGTTAGTATGGTTATGTTTTTTTTAAATATCCATAACCCAGCTCACTGATGCTTAACTCAACTTTGCCGTCTTGTTTCTTCTAAACTTTAATCCTTTCAAATTGAGATATTTTAAAGCAAATATCAGATGTCACAATTTAAACATTAAAAAAGAATTCTGTGTGTACCTCTAGGAGGGAAGATTCTTTTTTTTTCTGTGATTATTTAATTTTTGGATTGTTACTTGAAGAGCAGAACTTCAAAATGAAAAGTTTTTCCTTCATATCATTATCATTTTACAGACAGATACAGGAGTTCAGCCATCTGAACATAAGTTTGGGATTGGCATGAGTAACAGGATTGAGTTCAGTGTCGAAGGCAGTCCTCGAATGGCCTCAAATGATACCCACCTCCCAGTATTCACGTTCTTGTGCAATGCCCTCCGCTTGAGTGTGAGCTAGCTTTAATTATTCATTTTTAATTCACAAACTATGGAGGAAGTGATGAGTTGTCACTTCTGAGATCAGATTATCAAAGACTATGGCTTCCATCTTGGGTGTTTAGGTTCTCTTTTACTCTGTCAGGTCACATGCTTCTGGGGAAAGCCAGCTGCCATGACCTGAAGCCGCTCCGTCAAGAGATCCACATGAGTGATGTGGTAAGTAGATCTCCTGGGGTCTGCTGAAAGTCACACGAGTGAGTTCAGAAGCAGATCCTTACCCAGCTGAGCCTTCGGATGACAGCAGTGCCACCCAACAGAATAGCCTCTGCTTTGTAGGACAGACTCCAGGCAAGAACCACCTAGTCACGTGGCTCCAGGATTCCTGAGTGGGATTCTTTCCTTTTGTAGGTTCCACATATCACTAACCCCACCACCACTAACTGATGTTCTCTTTTGAGGATCTATAACTCATACCCATATGTTTACCTCAGGCTTCACCTATATTTAACTTGCCACATTCCTTCCCTATCTATTTTTACTTTTATTTTCCTATACCACACTTACTTCCCATTTTAAGATTACAACATTAGTTAAAAATTGATAATGTAAGTTATTTAAGCCAATAGAAAAAATGCATCCCCTTATGACTATAATATGGAAGATTTTTTGCACTTACTGTGAGCAAACTAAGTACCTGACATTGGAATAATAAATAGAGGGTAAATATTTCACACCTCTGTGCTAGATTAGGCAAGGCATTGTCTTTTTAAAGATGAAAGAGGATATCACTTCCTTGGGATATTTGTGGAAAAGAGGGAGTAAACTAACAGATTTTTGGCTGTGGGTGTTTTATAGCGCTAGTCCTTAGCTAGCAAATGAGGATTACTCAGTCATAAAGTTAAATTAAGGTGTTTATTAGGGAGAAATGTGAAACTCTTCACTATTTGATTTAACGCTACAGAAACAGATCTACAGGACATGTTTATTTTAAAATAATTCCCCAACAGTGACAACACTGGCATAGCTATGGTGTTGTACAATTTCCCACTGTACTTGTTTAAAATAAAACTGGAGTCATGATTACACAACATCGAACTGAATGATATACCCATCTTAAGAAAAAGTGAGACTAGAGAGTCAATGCAGACAATTCAGAGCAACTTGAGAGAGGAGACTGAGCTAATGTATCAGTTGCATTACCATCATCACATGGAGCTTAAGAGATAGCAGGTGCTCTTCTATGCAACCACTCCTTTAATTCTCACAGAAAGCCTATGTGGCAGGTACTACCAAATCTCCATTTTAACATGAGGAAAATGAGACTCAGAAGGACTAAATAACTGCCTATGGTATTAGAGCTTTCAAGTGTCCAGAGTTCATGTGCTTTATTCCTGCATAATACGTTAATACTCTATTTAAAGCAGTATTTGTCTTGCCTAAAATCACTAGTTGATAAGATCTGAACCGAGAGCAATGAATCTACCACAGAAAAGACCTTTCCATGCATGAAAATATAGAAGCACACACGCACCTGCGTGTACATGTGCACTCACAAATATATACATTACTAATGCATATACAGCATATATACATAGGCTAATAAGTAATATCTTTGTGCATGTTTGAGTTTTTAAAGGTTTTTTGTCAGGAAAATAGGCACTGAGTCATAAATCTTCATATAAAATCATAAGTAGAGTCAGAAATGATAAACGCTAATTAATGAGACAGAGTTTCATATAGTTTTTAAAATAACATCTTGATTTTTATTTAAGAAAGAGTAAACTTAATTTGCTATCTGAGCACTAATTATTATCTCTAGTTTTGTTGGAGGGGGTCATTGAGAGGACATGACTGCCAGTTGATCTGCAAGCTGGACCTGCGCACTTGCTGGTCCTTACTCACCCCCACGCCCCAACACTCCCCACCCCCATGCTTTGAATGTAAACTCCACCCACCATTCTGTAGGGGAAGCTGCTTCAAGGAAACAGCCTTGAGAGAGTAATGTCTTGTTAAGACCATTTGGATTGGCCTGAACCCTATCAAGGCCTCTATATAAACTTCTAAGATTCTGGCGAGCCAGTGCAGTGATCTACTCA
The DNA here is from genome assembly GCA_002007465.1 of Ailurus styani. NCBI lineage: Eukaryota > Metazoa > Chordata > Mammalia > Carnivora > Ailuridae > Ailurus > Ailurus styani. The sequence goes on from LNAC01000113.1 coordinate 1,413,581, forward strand.
CCTTGTGGATGACCAAAACAAGCCTTGAAAGTCTTCTTGCTTATTAAAACTATCCTGTACCAATATTGAGTGGTTTGTCTTTCTTGTCCTGTGTTTTGGGGGCCAGTTTCGTACTTCACCCAGACAACTCTTACGGTTGCAAACCAACATGATTATGTTTGTTAATCAGGTAAAGATTTTATTAATGATCTGAATCATTAATATTTGAGCTTCCAGTTCAAAGTATCATTTTAAATCTTTATTTGCCTTCAATGTATATTTACATTAGTAATAGTTTATTTGTACTTAATTGTGACTTACAGTGAAGTCTGGATTTTTTTATTTTTTTAAAAGAATTTATTCATTTATTTGAGTGAGAAAGAGAAAGAGAGAGCGAGAGAGAGAGAGCATTACTGGGTCAGGGAGAGGAAGAGGAGAGGGAGAAGGAGGTTCCCTGCTGAGCAGAGAGCCCAATGTGGGGCTCAATCCCAGGACACTGGGACAAACAAATAGCATGCCTTTTATTCTTTAACCTCTACCATCTTCAACATTTGTAAACACTAATATTATTTTTTCTGTTTTCATCTGAAAATTTATTTACAGTGCTTAATAAAGAGGATAGCAATAAATATTAGAGAAACTAGTTCCACTGCTTGGAAGTAATATGTTGTTGTAAAGAATTCTATTTCTCTCATTCTTAAGAGAGCACAAAGACAACTTACGCTTAGAAAAATATTAATGTGTTGTTGAGGCAAGATTGTTTCTCATCTCTCTTTTACTACATAGTTCTAAAGACCATTAATAAAGAGAGCATAAAGCAGCAATAAAGCAGCATTACCATTTTGCGTCACAAAACAGGAAGGCTACCATTTCTGCTAACTGATAAATGAGAAACAGAAGAATTAACAAAATGGTTACCAAACTCAAAGTGAAATTAGAGAATGAGAGTGACCCTTGAGGAGTTTTTCAGTGATATACTGAGTTAATACTGACAATCAAGGAGGACTCTTTAGTACTGCTTGGTTTTTTATTTACAAATGAAGGGGAAATCCTTTTTCACTAGGTTAGTGCGATCCCAAAATATTTTGTCTGAGTTAACATAGATGATTTCCATCTTGCTTTGATAATGGAAACCCAGCCACTTCAGATTCTGTAAACAAAGCCCTATATTATTGAGCTCCAGAGATGTAAACATAAGTAGCAAAGAGGTTCCTCTCTAAATGTAAATGAGATTTTTAAAATAAAATCTAAAATGATAATTTTAGCATAATCCACATTTTGCATTCACTTATGCCCAGTTTTATCTGAGAAACACGAGGCAGGTGTAAAAATTGTACCCAATTGGTCAGCCCTTGGTGAAGCTGCAAAATAACACATGCACAGGTCACCAATATGTCCAGCTTCCTCAGTTCATGGTGTGTGTCAGAAGCCACATCCATCCACATCCAATTTCAGACAACCTTCCTTCCACCACTTCATAATGACTTACAATCCACTACACTCCTGATGGCCACTTCTTCAAGCAAAATTTCAGGATTTTTCAAGGTAACTATTTTATTTATTATAGTATTTGGGTATTTATTAACGATTTGACATGGGTAAACATACACTGTCAATTTTGTTCCGTTTCTATCTTTTTTAGTTGCCACTGATAAAGTGTTTGGGTGTTGCTACCCTAACTCCATTTTTTTCATAAGTCCTGTGATTTTTTATTACAGGATTTTGCATAATTTTGCACAATCTAGTGATTTTTGAAAATGTATATGTCATGTTACAGCAGAACTAACTGTAGTCAGTTGGGGAAATAAAAAGAATTAAAAACTTTTTTTCAAAGGACTGTTTCTGGAAACGCCAATCATGTGTTCAACAAAAATCAAAGATGTTTTACATTATTGAGGTAGCAAATGTTCTCACAAAACCATCATCTTCCTTTAGTATTCTGAAGAAACTAGTCGTTATTAAAAGGATTGACAATGTCAACTGATTTTATAACAAAAGGGAGATCAAGAAGTTTATCTTTTGGGGACTCCTGAGTGGCTCAGTTGTTACGTGTCTGCCTTCGGCTCAGGTCATGATCCCAGAGTCCTAGGATCCAGTCCTACATCAGGCTCCTTGCTCAGAGGGGAACCTGCTTCTCCCTCTGTCTGCTGTCCCCCCCTGCTTGTGCTCTCTCTCTCTCTCTCAATCTCTCTCTTTCTCTGACAAATAAATAAATTTTTTTGAAAAAAGTTTATCTTTTGTTAAAATATACTTCTTTTGCTAACTTGGTAACAATTTTTTTAATAGCCATTCTTGCAAAAATCTGTGCTTGGTGTGGAGTCTGATTGAGATTCTCTCTCTTCCTCTCCCCCATCCCCCCTCACCATTGCTCTCTCTCTCTCTCTCTCTCTCAAATAAATAAATTTTTAAAAAAATTTTTAAAAATAAGAGGATATTACATTGATACAAATGACAGAGCCCGAGGCCTAAGATAAGGTGATGGCAGTGGGAATCAGAAGAGGGAGAATTGAAATACAGAAGGACAGGGCAGTTGTCTCAGGACTTGAAGACTCTGATATAGGAGGAGGGGGATGGGAGCAAAAGCCAGTTGTTTCCAGGTGCTTGGTTTCAGATCTAAGAGTTGAGCTGCTATCTGCACATTTCAGAAGGCAGGAGAAGCCCATATCAGAGAGTGGAAACATGGTTAGCATAACTTTGGACATGTTGGTTTGAGGCTTTGATATATCCAGTTGGTGGCATCTTGTGGGCCAATGAACATGTAGGTATGGAGAGCGGTTGAGATGTAGAGAAGTCTAGACTGAAGACAAATTATAATTCATAGACAGAGTAGAATTTGAAGGGTTAAAATTGATGAGCTATAGATGTAGAATGGGAATAAAAGGTGGTTGAGGATAATGCCCTGGACATTTGAGAGTAAAGAGAAGGGAGCCTGATGGAAGCTAAACAGGAACAACAAAGGGTAAATGGAAATTGAAAAGTACTTGAACATGGAAGGTGGTGATCCGCACATGGCCCACAACATTGCTTGAATTCCATACATTTTCTTATACAGAATAAAGGAGTAAATATAAAAGAATAGATGGTCAAGAGAAAGTATAAATGATAGAGCAAGGTCCTCATGGAGGCAGAGGAAATAGAGATGACACACAGAGAAAATTTCACTTCAAAATGTGAGGGACAGACATTCCTCTGTGAGGGTGGAATCTGAAAGCACAGTGGCTGAGCCGGAAGAGCTTCTGGATGAAGGAAAACCACCTCTAAGCTACTAATTTCTCATGAAGGTAAAAGGAGTGGTTCTCTGGTAAAAAATGTGGTGGTGCTCAGAGAGGCTTCAGCACTTGGGAAGAGGCGGGGAAAGGCATGGAACTCTGTGGAGATGGTGCCTGCGAGTGACAAGTTATTAACAATGGTTTGGCTCTTGAGTTGAAGTGAGACTGGAATGAACAATTCTGCGATGGTCTTGGACACCATTGTGGCCTTCAGGTTTTTCTCCAACAGATAACAACTTGTGTATACACTTTATTTTAGAATAATAAAAATAATTTGTGCTAGGTATTCAGATCCTAGAATTCAATTCACATACAGTGAAATCTATCATTAAAGACAAGGACAGCATATATTTGCAGAATATTTGCTTTTCTCTTCCTACCCCAGACTCGTTACATTTTGGTAATGGATTGAAGTTGTGGTTTTCTACTTTATCCACCAGGAAATTTTTGTCTTATGTCTAATCCTTTGACCGTTTGAAGGATATAACTTTGATCATGATTCTAAGCTAAAGAGAAAGTGATGGAAAGTACTGGGAAAGCCATTAAAGAGTCAGAAGACCTGGCTTGAAACCAAGCTTTGCCATTTACTTATTTTTCATAATGGGCTAATAAATTACTTCATCTATATGAGCTTCAATGTCTTCTAAAAAATGAAAATAGGCCTGATGGAGTTTGTGGAGTAGAGTAAATGAGGGGATGAATATGAAAGTTTCTAGCACCTAAATGACATTTAATAAAGGTTAATTGATAAGGTGTTTGGCAATCTCTTCCTTAATTTTTTGCATAAAATTTATTTTTGTGAATCAGATCCTTTTGGAATAAAGCAGTATATAGATAAGTAAATAAATGATTAAATAAATAAGTAAATTACATTTTATTTTTCAAATCTAATTTCACACCAATCATGTTTGACAATTCAAATATTTGAATTGTTTTTTTTTAAGATTTTATTTATTTATTTGACAGAGAGAGACAGCGAGAGAGGGAACACAAGCAGGGGGTGTGGGACAACAAGAAGCAGTCTTCCCGCTGAGCAGGGAGCCTAATGTGGGACTCCATCCCAGGCTTCTAGGATCATGACCTGAACCGAAGGCAGATGTTTAACAACTGGGCCACCCCAGTGCCTCACAATATTTGAGTTTTTAAGTAAATATTCTTATTTTAACCAGTGTTTTCAGGTGAAATGGTAGACTATTAAATAACTTTTTTCTCTCTGACATCTATGTTACTTACTTCTGCTTTCATAAAACATATCAAATATTATGTGGGGATTTTATGCTTGTATGAGCTCTTGAACTCACTGACCTAATAAGATTGGAATTCCAACAAGTTAGAGACTTACTCTATTTAAATATGTCTACAAACGTTTCTCTGGCCCTGCCTCTCTCCCTCCAGGAGCATGGTGTTACTTACCCTCGAATAAAAATTTAATCTTTTATTAAGCTACATTATATAGTTCTGTAATACCAAATAAGCTTACTGAAGGAAGAAAAGTAAATCTCATGCCTCATTTTATTTTATTTTATTTTATTTTATTAAGATTTTATTTATTTATTTAACAGAGAGAGATCACAAGTAGGCAGAGAGGCAGGCAGAGAGAGGAGGAAGCAGGCTCCCTGCTGAGCAGGGAGCCCGATGTGGGCCTGGATCCCAGGACCCTGAGATCATGACCTGAGCCGAAAACAGAGGCTTTAACCCACTGAGCCACCCAGGCGCCCTCATGCCTCATTTTAAATATATATATCATCTTATATATTTACAAGCTACTATCTTATGTTTTTCTAGATGACTTTCCATTTTTTTTCTATTATGTTATGTTAGTCACTATACAGTACATCATTCGTTTTTGATGTAGTCTAGGTGATCTTTCATCTAAATATTTATTTATATATTCATACACACGTGTACTCACATATGCATACATACAAACAAACAAATTTGTGATCTGAAACCACATGGGGCGTGTGGGTGGGTCAGTTGGTTGAGCATCAGACTCTTGGTTTTGGCTCACGTCATGATCTCGGACCTGGGGTGGAGCCCTGCTTAGGGCCAGGTGCTCAGCGGGGGGTCTGCAGGAGATTCTCTCTTCTTCCTCTGCCCCTACTCCACCACCAGCAAAAATCTTGAAATCCTCACAAGCTTTTTTTTTTATTATTTTTTATTTTTTAAAGATTTATTTATTTATTTATTTGACAGAGAGAGAGAGAGAGATTACAAGTAGGCAGACAGACAGGCAGAGAGAGAGGAGGAAGCAGGCTCCCTGCTGAGCAGAGAGCCGGATGCGGGCCTCGATCCCAGGACACTGAGATCATGACCTGAGCCCAAGGCAGAGGCTTTAACCCACTGAGCGACCCAGGCGCCCTCCTCACAAGCTTTAAACCCTTACTACAAATAAGGCTTCCTCAATTCAAAGCACTTAACTAAATGTCTAGATGGATGCTAAAAATAAATCATGGACTATTAAATCAATAGTCCACTGTTCTCATTTTTTTTTCTTTTCAAAGATTGCGGAGTTTGTGAAAGAGGCAAATGGAATGCCAATACAGCACAATCTATTTTTAATGTATAGAACAAAGCCAGAGAACGGGAGAGTTGATACACCAGATTTATCAATAGAGCTAACAACTTCTTCATATTCTCAGATATCACACCTCTTTTCCTCTTTGGATTAAAAGACCAGCAAAACTCTGTGGGGGATCACATTGTGAGTGGAGCAGGCAGCGTTCCCTCCCACTCTTTGGCCCTGGTTCTCCGTGCTTTCCGTTGGCCCTGCTCTGGTTCATTTCTTTACTGCCCAGGTCCACAGCTTTCTTACCAATCTAATTTTCTTTCATTTCTGTTTTCCATTAAGACTTTGATTGTCAAGGTCAGTCTTATTCAAAGTGTTATTCCAGCTTCTGCAACTTTATGCAATAAAAAGTCAGAGGGTGAGTCATGGGCAGTATAAAAAAGAGGAAAGTAGGAAATGCTATAAAGTATAAGAGAACTAAAAATTGATGAAAGATTTTAGATTTTAAGTTTCCCACGAATTAAAAGAAATTATTTCAGAACTCCTTGCCTAATCATTAATCAAAGAAGAGCATGTTTATTTTATTTTTTTAAAAGATTTTATTTATTTATTTGACACAGAGAGAGAGAGATCACAAGTAGGCAGAGAGAGAGGAGGAAGCAGGCTCCCTGCTGAGCAGAGAGCCTGATGCGAGCCTCGATCCCAGGACCCTGAGATCATGACCTGAGCCCAAGGCAGAGGCTTTAACCCACTGAGCCACCCAGGCGCCCAAAGAAGAGCATGTTTAGAATGTGATATTATTTAAGCAAGCTAGGATTCATGTTGATATGCATCAGGCTCTGTATGCACATAAAGATATTTCAAATATCTTCCACATAGTTCCCAACACCCTTAGCTGGAGTGTTTCTCATGCAAATATTAATAAGAACTTGTCACATGACAGCACTCTTCTAGGGCTGAGAAGAGAGAAGTAAATAAACAAATACAAATCCGTACCCTCAAGGAACTTAAGAAACAGTTTGCTAATTGAATTTAAAGAATAAGAAAAAAGAAAAAAGAAACAATTTCTTTATGTTGGAAAGAAATATTTAAAACTCCAGTATTCAAAATCCCCATATTTTTGAACTGACTGCAGAAGGATAGTAAACTGATCTTGTGGCCATTTCATAAATATGATAAATTAAAAGACTCCCTGACAAAGCCAAGGTCAGGCTGAGGGAGATGGAAAAGGAACATTTTCAGATCTCTGTTGGGGTAGTTTCTGAAAAAAGAAACGCCAACTTTCAGAATGTTCTTTTCCAAAGAAAAGACCCACCAGGCAAAGGCTCTTTGACCTTTGGATCTGTGTGAATTTTTATTTCCTCTAGAAAATCCATTTTAATTAAGTAAAGGTCAAAAGAGTATATTCTTGTTTTTAAAACACGAGAGAGTTAATTTCTCTGTTACATTCATGTTTCCAGCTTCCTCTTGCTACACATTTGCAATCAGATATAGATGATGCATTTTTTTCTTAGTTTCTTAGACTATAAATATATGGCCAAGGTCAAGACTGAATGTGTTTATTCTATAAACATTAAATGTGCTATGGGTGTACCATAAAATAGATTTATACACTCCATAATTTTTATCTTTTGTACTAATTACTAGGTTACAAAGAACAGCATCAATTCATTATAGAACAAGGGTCTATTCAATCAATGACAAATTTGATAATCTTCATAATTAATAGAATATAATGTATGTATGAAGTATGAAAAAAAAAATTAGTCATGAGGTCCAGCCCACAAGAAGCAGAGGTGATTAAACTGGGCTTGAATACAAGGAGGTGTGGACAGTTAGGAGGTATATTGAAGCAGATTAGTAAAGTCCTTTAATAAAAATGTGAATTTCAAAGTAATATATCTATCCAAGAGTGGTATTAGGCAAAGACTTTTGTCTTTGTTTCTATGAATCAATTTCAGGAATACATCTGAAAAGCATTATTGTTAAACAATATGTTGATTCTTAGGGTCTTTAACACTGAAGTGATTAGTATTATATAATACAGAATTAGAAAATATTTTGATTATGTATCTAACATCTCTATCTTATTTGAACATAGAAATAAAAACCTATATCAAAATTGAGATCGATTTTTTTTTTTTTTTAAAGATTTTATTTATTTATTTCACACACAGAGAGAGATTACAAGTAGGCAGAGAGGCAGGCAGAGAAATAGGGAGAGGAGGAAGCAGGCTCCCTGCTGAGCAGAGAGCCCGATGCGGGCCTCGATCCCAGGACCCTGAGATCATGACCTGAGCCGAAAGCAGAGGCTTTAACCCACTGAGCCGCCCAGGCGCCCGAGATCGATTTTTTTTAATTAAAAATTAACTCCTCTCTCCCAAACTAAATTAACCTGGAAAAAATAATAGTCATGGTCAAAATGGCACAACTGTATGAGGTTTGACTGGCTTTGTCATCATTTGCTTTTTAAGTTCTGTCTTCACAGATTCTTCACAAGTGTTTCTATAAGTCCTGTGAAGATATGTGAGCCTCAAATCAATCATCTTTACTTGGCATCCACTATTCCATTTTACCTCTCTGATTTCTGTGGTAATTTCTTCTATTGTCCTCAGTACAAAATACTGTAACTATGCCACAAAGCTTCTATTACTCCTTATAACTCCTGCTGCCATTCTAAAGAAGCTGAGTGGGCAAGGTGAAGGTGCCAATGGGTGCCAAATGTCCTCTCTCCGATTGTGGTTCTTTTTTTTTTTCTTTTAAGATTTTATTTATTTATTTGTCAAAGAGAGGGAGAGTGAGAGAGCACAAGTAGGGAGAGAGGTAGGCAGAGGGAAAAGCAGGCTCCCCGCTGAGCAGGGAGCACAATGTGGGCCTCAATCCCAGGATCCTGGAATCTTGCCCTGAGCGGAAGGCAGATGCTTAACCGACTAAGCCACCCAGCTGTCCCTTCCACTGTGGTTCTTCAACCACAGCTACTCTGGCCGAAGACACTTGGTATTCTTCATGTCCTGTGAAGATGTGGGTTTAATTGCTTTTTAAATATTTATCAAGCATTTTTGCTGCTTGCTTACTATATAGCATTCAAGGATGAGTCTGTAGGGATGAGACCAGAGGACAATCTGAATAAAAGATACTGGGCTGTTTTTAGAACCATCCTTCTCTCCTAACACTGGCCATTATCCTCAAGGAACTTTGTCTCCATGATCCTCTTTCCCTTTCCATAAAGTGTCTCGGACTTTCATGCAAATGAACTGTGGTTGACCTGCTACACCAGTCCTTCAGGTCTTCCTGAGCATGCCTACATCCTAAGAGAAACATAGCTCAAGTTCAAGCTAGGAAATTTCTTACATGATTATAGACATTTTTGAAACAATCCTTTAAAACAAATTATTATTTTTATACACTTACTAAAATGAATTTTGTGTGAATTTTTGGAATATGTACATTGGAATATAGTTACTGTTGCTTAAATGTAAGTGATACCCATCTGCTTGGATGAAAAATGGGACAGTAAGTGTCTCGATACTGACAGCTGGACACATGATGGGACTATGGGTAATAAAGATATTTTGTATTCTACTTCTGCAGGTAACATAGATTCTGCAACCCGCCAGCAGAAAACATGTCTCATATTTAAATGATATTCTCAGCATCAGAAAGTCTGATGCTAACATCTTCTGGAAAGAGCTGAATACAATTATCAAAAATATGAAGATCACACTGTGTACTTTACTTAAAACATCATCGTATGAAGCAAAATAAATTGTAAGTTGGCATTTTCTCCTGTAAAATAATGACTAAATTTCCTTAGCATCTCTATACCTTGAATGATAGAAAACAGAGCCATTGACAGTAATCTCAAAACATAGTAATAAGAGTTTGGGATGGATAAAACAAAGATAAAAGTGTCCTGAAAGTTAAATATTTAAAGCTCAGAATCCTCTGTTGTAAACGCCAAATAACAATTATACTATAACAGGTGCATTATGTTAATAATAAAACACTTCTCTAGGCAAGTACTTTGCTGAAAATTAGGACTTACTAAGAAAAAAGTCTGTTTTTGTCTTGAACTATTTATTCCTGGGAGTAATGATCTTTTCCTTTCTTAGAATTTTTTTTTAAGATTTTTTATTTTTTTGACAGAGAGAGAGATCACAAGTCAGCAGAGAGGAGGAAGCAGGCTCCCTGCTCAGCGGGGCTCAATCCCAGGACTCTCAGATCCTGACCTGAGCCAAAGGCAGAGGCTTTAACCCACTGAGCTACCCAGGCGCCCCAGACCTTTCTTAGAATTTCTCATGTCGCAGTTATCTGCCTGGTCTCACTCTCCTCTCCTATCTTAGAGACACGTAATGCATTGCAAATAATAGTGATTGAGAATTCAGAAATTGTGAAACTCCCAAGTTAGGATGGCAGAAGTCAGGCAGTGCCTGATACGCCTTGTTAGAACTTCTCGTTAAAATACCATAAAGACATTAAAAAAATGAAAGAAGTTCAAAATACTTCTGAACATGAGAATAATGCCTCTTCTTCGATACCTTTAACTTACTTAGGATGTTTAAGCCCAACTTAAAAACTTAAATAAAAGGGCAGGAATAAAGCAAGCGGGCAAACAAAAACCCTCACATGATATTTGGGGTGGGGCTGGGCTTGGAGTGGGAGCTGGATGAACAGTGAGTTCTGTGAATCCAACCTCTTTTCCAAAGCAGAGCACCAGCACCAACCCGGGTCCCTCCTTCTTCCAATTCTAAAATATTTTATAAACTTTAGAACTGGGTCGTGTGGCAGTTCTTGACATTAATGTCATATTATTATTAACAAGTGTTTGGTGATTTCCTCTGACGGGTGAGCCCAATGAATACAACGAAAACTTAAATATAAGCTCTTTCTTAATGTAATTTCGACTCTTATGTTATATTCCCACTTAAGAACATGCAGTTTCCCCATTGCTTATAAAAAAAGCATCAAATTCTTCTTTAGGTTTCCCACCATCTCTCAATTTTCTCTCTTTCCCCCTCAACATTGCCATAAAAGTTTTCCAGAAAAATATGATATAATATGTAAGCACCACCCATCTATCAGTACTTTTAAAAGGGAGCTAAATAAATGCATATGTTTTATTCATTTAAATGAGTAAATTTAGTTTTAAATATCCTTCCTTTCACTTCAATTTTAAGAGCTGAAAAACCCTGACTTTCATGGAGGACTTTTTCTCCCTCTGTGTATGTACGTGTGTGTGTGTTCGCGCGCGCACATGTCTCTACATGCATCACTCATATCCAAGCTTTAAACGGGGATATACCAGCTGGGATGCCTTCGCCACTAGCCCCTATTGTTTTTCAGAGCTACCAGCATGGCATGAAGAGAGAGCTGTTGAGATGTGTAATCAACAGCTTGATTTCAAGTTACACAAATTTCCTCTTTTTCCACAATTGTTTCCACTTAATGCCATTTTTCTCCAAATTGAGAGTCACCAATATCAGTGCTGTGCTTGTACCCCACACAAATATCAAATGTTGCCGTCGTTCAATTGATTGCCATAAGGTGATAACAAACTCTGAAATAAAGATACAAATGAACAAAAAATTAAAAAATGCAACCAATTTCTGTGAAGAAAAAAAAACCCTAAAAGAAAAGTCAGAGGAAAAAACCACCTTGATTCTCGTCAATTTACCATTCAGAAAGAATCAACTGCCCTTTAAAAGTTATATTTTCTTTCTCCTCTTAAAATTACTGAACATTTTCTTTTTTCTTGCTGGAACCTTCAATTCTTGCTTACCCTGCACTTAATTTACCATTCTAGTTTTTATAAGGCTTGTAAAATATAATTTTCATACTGGGATTCCAACCATACTTGTAATTGAACTGTAAAAGCTAAGCTTTCAGATCACCAAATAATTCAAATTTCTGTGAAATGGAGGGCCTCTAGTCATGACTGAATCTGGTTTTTCCCCTTGTTTTTGAAAGAGAAATAAAGAAATCATGTTTAGTTATTTTTCCTTTACCAAAAAAAAAAAAATCCTAGGGTAAGAGAAAATGAAAGGCATTTTAAAGACTGACTTAACTCTTAGTAATGCATAGCTATGATCTGGCTATGGGGCACACTATAACCATGAAAAGAAGCATGGGCCTAGCGTGCCCAGACATCAACTAAAACTGGGGAAGACTAAGGCATGAGATTTTAAAGAAGTTTGTAAACTCTGTTATTCAGCATTACTCCTCTTTTGTATATAATTTCATGAACATCTGTGTTGATAAAGATGTAGTTTTAGATCAAAGATGATAGCGATACCATGTAGGGGGCTGAGTAGCCACTGGGCAAAGTCCCACAGGGTGACACGCCTTCTCCCCAGCTTTCAAGTCCAGGACCACCCTAAATATTTCAACCATAGTGATTGCTCTTTCATGGACTACCTTTTCCTATACAGGTGCAAAAGAAAATAGAATTAGAATTGCCCATTGGAAAATCACTGCCTGGGAGGCTATGATAGGAAGCCAACTTATAAAAAGGATGCGATTTTGTGAGCATGGAATCAGAGGAGATGGAATTAGCAGCATGACTCCATGGCTAGTTATCCAGTTCCTTGCCTGAAGCTTTCTTTTCCACCATAGCTTTATGGATGCCGTATGGAATGATGGTAATTAGAGAATTCATTAACACAACCCCCTGGATAGAGCTAGATTCTGCTCTCCCTGCTTCTTACCTGGGAGACTGGTTATTAGCATAACTGAATTTATTTGCTGTCATCTATTAAGTGTTTAATAGTTTATCTCTCAGAGTTTGCAGGTATACTAATAACCTAATCCATCAAAATTAAGGAAATTGAGTATTTTGCTGTGGAAGATGGACCATTTTCTTCTCCTTCGGGGAGAACATAGCTCTCCTTCTGTCCAACCTAATTCTTCCGTTTTTGTGTCATATCATATCATGTCTGGTCTGCTCCAAAACTACTTTCATCATTTACTTTTCTTTGGCTTATTCCTCATCTTTTCTGCCTCTACCGGTTATTTCCTTGTATATAAATTAATTCAATTCTCTTAAACTTAAAAAAAAAATTCTTCTTGGGCTCTGTACTCCCTTCTAGCTCAAATCCTCCCTTTGTGTCAAGCCTCCTAAAAGAGAAGTCTAGGTCTCCCTCAATCACCTCATAATCAGGTTTAATTTTAACACTACTCCATGGAAACCGTTCATTCTGTGGCTTTGTTCACTGGTGACCCCTTCTTGCATTCCCATGTCTTGGCCTCTTTGGGTTTCTCACACATAGTACTGATTCTCCAATTAACTCAGACCACTGCTCAGGTATTTGCTACTTGGCTTCATTCCTCTGCTTCTCTTTAATCTTCACTATTCCTCATAGCCTGATCTTTGTCCTTCTCTCATGCTACTCATTTTCACTGAGCAAACCCATTTACTGTTACGGTTTCAACGACAGCTTTTCACTCACGATATGGCCAAACTGTTATCTCCAGCTCACCCTCCTAAACTCCAAATCTACATATTTGGCAGCCTATTTGTCATCCCACCAAGTGAGAAATTTATACTAGACATTACAAAATGGAGTTCATGTTTTTCCTCCAAACCTCCCTCTTGTGTTATATGTACACCCTGTTTCAGAGAAATGCACCGCCATTTACCCAGGCACCCAAAGGAAAAGATTAAGTCACCTCTGCAACTTTGCTCTCCTTTGCCTCCAGCACCCAGTGTATCCCATGCATCTCATTGATAAAGACGTAGACATATCTTTCATCAGTCCATTTGCTCCAAGCTCACTGCCACTTCTTTAATTCAAGCCTACCATTTCTTATCTGGACTGTTTCGACATCTTACAGTGGTATTCTCATCTATGTTCTACATGAAAAAACAATTCTACACAATTGTTACCGGGGCGGGGGGAGCAATACATATTAAAGTGCAATTAGAGAAAATCAAGAAGTGTCACCTCAGTATCTAAAACCTTTCCAAGTGCCCAGAAATCTAATTTGCCACTGTTTTGATGGTTGGAGCTTTTTACTAAGATCAGGGAATAAAAATAAATTCTAAATTAAACCATCCATTGCTCTTTTATTTTCAGTGACCTCTATTTACCCATTTGAGTAATAATTTAAGGCTTTTCTTTTTTTTAAAGATTTTTTAAATTTATTTGACAGAGAGAACAAGATTACAAGTAGGCAGAGAGGCAGGAAGAGAGAGAGGAGGAAGCAGGCTCCCCGCTGAGCTGAGCAGAGAGCCTGATGCGGGGCTCGATCCCAGGACCCCGAGATCATGACCTGAGCGGAAGGCAGAGGTTTTAACCCACTGAGCCACCAAGGCGCCCCAATTTAAGGCTTTTCTAGAATTGCTAGCTGTGAGTCAGTATGAAATATTAAGCAATAGCCTCTGATAGCTTCTCTCAGTCATCTTAAGCTGCCATTAAATGTTCAAAGCCTTACTCCTGTCACACACTTTCATTTCCGTTCTTTCATGTCTTGCTCAAACGTGTGTATTTTCCATTGTATTTTGGCTCTAAATTGTAAAGTTAGCAATTAGTTTGCATCATCTGAACTTTTAGATTCCATTTGTCCTCGAGATCCAATTTATTATATCATGTGCTCTGCTCCAGACCATTAGTTTGTAAAATATAGTGTTTTTCATCTGAGAAATCTTCTGGTTTAAACATGCTTATGTTCTATACCTTAATATCATTGGTATGAAACTTATGATAAAAACTCAGGGATAGCCAGCCTCTTGGCAAAGATTCTGACAAACATGAAAGGAAGAATCACACATTTATAATCTGAGAAGTTACTCTTTTCTGAGCTTGAAGTTCTTGCACAGGATTGACCTCTTAATGAATTGTATAAGAATTTTACAGGACAATATACACCCTGTGTCACGATCTCATCCTAGAAGTGCTGTCCTTTTGGCAAATGACACCAAAGTCCCAGGATTCACTTGCAGCACAAATAAAACACTTCTCAGTCAGGGGGCAAGGGGCACGGAGTTGAGCTTAACCATCCCCCTGTTCAGGGGAGGTGTTCTGCCTTTGTAAGTGTTCACAGAGCCTATTTCACATTCGTGACCATTCTTTTGCAATTGGATCCTTGCTCATATTTGTATGTTGATTTCTCTGTTGATTTAAAAATATTTCTTAGGGCGCCTGGGTGGCTCAGTGGGTTAAAGCCTCTGCTTTCGGCTCAGGTCATGATCTCAGAGTCCTGGGATCGAGGCCCGCATCAGGCTCTCTGCTCAGCAGGGAGCCTGCTTCCTCCTCTCTCTGTCTCTCTGCCTGCCTCTCTGCCTGCTTGTAATCTCTCTCTCTGTGTCAAATAAATAAATAAAATCTTTAAAAAATAAAATAAAATAAAATAAAAATATTTCTTAGAGCAAAAAAGCCAAGCAATCCACCAAGACAACAGAGATTAGCAGGTTGCATTTCATTTCAATTTCTGTGCAAAAGCATTTGACATTCGACAGAAGCAACAGCAAACACAAATGAGGCCCTGTTTCTAAGAGCTCGAAAACAAATATATATTGCCAGCAAAATGGAAAAACAGCTATTATACTTGGTAAAATTGTATATGTGTATGTGTGTATAAACAGTCATGTATAATCTATTACAACTTCTGTCTAAAACTGCTTTATGTATTTAATCTCTTAAACTGTAATTCTATCCATTGAAATAATCCTTAAGGCTCCTGCTAAAATGTGACATGAAACAAACATGTCCTGGGGCTTACTGTATGCTTTTTAGTTGATATTTGATTTGCTTGGTAGTAGACCCTAAAAATGTATCCATGTCTGAAAAGTCCATCAAATCATACAATACATAAAATTAACCCACAAAACTCTGAATTTAACTTTGAGTAACTTTCTGTCCTTTAATACAGGTATATCTCATAATCCATTATCTAATGTACTTGAATGATTCAGTTAAAATCTGAAAAAAAAAGTAGGTATGTTTCCTCTGTATCCCAATCAGAACAGTTAGCTTTCTTGTTTTCCTGGCATGAATGCCAAACTGCTAGGGTTTAGCAGCTCTAAGATATCTCTTCTTTCTCAAATACACACTGATTAATAACTTGAGAAACCTAAACACATAAAACAAACCTCTTTCATGGGTACTGTTTAACAATTTAATCATAAAAAGCTAAAAAGGTTTTTTTAACACTGGCAGACTCTTGTTCCAAATTCTCAAATCTAGTCATCTTCTCTCTTATTAAGCTCATGACTTCTAAGTCTTATTAAGCTAATGACTAAGCCAACATTTAAGTAGAGAAGGAAGGGAACATTCATTTGCTGAGTGTCTACTCTGTGCCAGGAACTTGGCACATATTGCCTCATTGAATCCCCATTGCCTCATTGAATGTAAAAGGTAAGTATTTAATTCTGATTTGTATAGAAATTAAAGATCCAGAGAATGAAGTCCATGGTATACTATTAAGAAGCAGTGAAGCCCAGATGTCAGTCGAGGTGTGTCCTGGGCCAAAGCCTGTGCTATTCCTACTTTACCTGGCTAAAGCAAGTGTAGAAGAGCTGCTGAGAAGATTTCCAGGATTATTTTCCTCAGGAGTGCAGTGAGAACCATATCTGGATTGGGTAGACCTCATTAGGATTGTATGGGGGAAGTGGCATCTCTCCTGGAGCACACCGGTCTTCAATCACCTGCCTGAAGTGTGTGTATCACAGGCAGGTCAGTTCAGACTGAGTTCCAGGAATGGAAAGGGGACCTATCTCATGGGCCTTCCGTGCTTCCTGCTGAGCCCTCTCATTTCTTTCTTGTCCACATCTTTTTCTCATTCTCCCCAGCAGCTACTACAAATGTCCAAGACTATAATCTGTTGTCTTCTACTTCAAATAGAGAAGACCAACTGCCAGTTCTGTTCAGGCCGTGGGCAAGTTCATCACTGTTAAATTCAAACAGTATGTCTCCATCAGCCATGATCTTCCGTGAGCTCTGGGCTGGGTCTGCTGCTGTTGGTCTCTCCCTCCTTCTGCCACATGCTCTTGCTTGGCTCCCATGTTACTAAACACTCTGAGTCATGCTCCTACCTCTCTGGGAGCTCCTTCTTCTTCTTTACATTTGTATTATGATCTTTCTCTACCTTCAGACAGCTGCAAGGTGCTGGGAAAAATAGCTATGGGAAGTGGAAATTTATATAATGCTTATATTTGGCCTTAGCTCTAAGGGGCTACACACACACACACACACACACACACACACACACACACACACACACACAACATGAAATTGAGTACTTCCATGAACAAATTTTCCCCAGCAAGGAGGCTGGTAGAGGAGGAATGTAATTACAATTTTTGTTAGGAAGGAGAATGGTTCTTAGCTTGGCTACTGCACAGATAAGAACTTTTGTATTATAAGAAAATTAAAAACAAACTCCTGCCCTGGGGCTCTGATCTCAGCTTGGCCCTTCTGGACATAGCATGACACTCTCTGAAAGTTGTTCTTCCTCCAAAAAACATAGACTTTTACTTGGATATACATGACCTCACTGGCCCCCAATACCACATTTCTACTTTATTATTTTTGTACCTATTTGATAGCCCTAATGGACTAAATTATTTCACGATATACCAATTATTGTCTTTACTATTGCTTTGGTTACAAAGTTGTATGGGTTTTGGGACAGTCTTTCCCCAAGGCCTGTTTTCCCATAAGCTCTGCTTATGGGAAACTTTTTAGTGTATGACTTTTCAGAACACAAAGATTTTCAGGAATGCACACTTGCTGACATCCCAAGTACGTCTTTATAAATTTAACAAGAATTAAACATGGAGTATCTTGTACTTTATTATTAAACATACACTTGAATTCTATGTATGTGTTTATTAAAAATTTAGAAAGTGTCATACTTTCTTTTCTCAATACCAGGTTTTTTCAAACAAGGTCAAATTCATATTCTTTATTACCTGTCTACCACACCTGAAGCATAAACAGAAAACTATTTTTTAGTTATATGAGTTGTATGGTGTGAGTCTGATAAATCTCTTTCTTCCCATATGCAAAGACTGCAAAAATAGATAAGTGAATTTTAATCAAGAATGCAGAAAGGAATTCATTTTTGGTGGAATTCCAAGCCAAAGAAGTTTGACTCTCAGTTTTTTTAAGTGATAGAACTAAGGGGAAAAAAACAGCAGGTTCAAATGAAAATGCAAATTTAATTTTAGCCACACTTTTCTAACGTAATTCCTATGAACATAAACATAAAATTAGCACTCAGGCTTAACCTGTTGGTGTCCGACCATTAAACTTTGTTGCTGATCGTTTCTTTAAAAGAGTCCTCCTGTAATTACTTGTCAGAATTCGTATCCCCCTTTCCTTCTTCTCAACTCTCCTTAGTTAATATATCATGTCTTCAAGTTTAGTTCATCTTATAAATTCTATTTAAGACTCTAGACATTATTAATCCAGATGCACCCACTGACTTCCAGAACTATGTCTTATAAAATGTTGCCAACTTATGAAAGGAAACCACTCTAACGAGATTTTTTTTCTCGATTTTTCATGTCCGAAAACTCATGATACGGGGATTTGAGAAAGAGAACATTTCCTTTCCTTTCTTCCTTGCTGATGCATTATACAAATTTCTCCAAAGAGAACATAAATGGGATATTTTTAACGCTAAATATTTTGTAAAGAAGTTAATCACATTATTTTGAAGAAAGACTCCACCTTGCCTGCATGAGAAGATTGCAGACAGAGAATTAGCTGCAGAGGATAAACCTTAGCAGCAGTTGAAACTGGAAACATGATGACCACCTCTTAGGAAACAGAGAGTTAAAACGGTACAGTTCTTAACGGTCGTGGAGAGATGTGGTTAAGTGGAGGTCAAGCAGCTTAAATACTTTGATGGTTTGAACTAGGCATGTTTCATTTGAGAATTCTGCTGATTCTTATAAAATTCAAAGCCTGCGTTAATGCAATCAGAATATTTGCAATAGGCTTAAAAAGAAGTAAAAATAGAATCTTAGGGTTAGTGTGTTTTTAAACTACTTTTTCTTTCTTCATAAATAGGTTTAGCATATCCTTATGCAGGGCCATAAAAATAGAGCTCACATTTTCTTAATTAAAGCTTGGGATGAATTGTCAAACCTCCCCAAAACAAACAAATGAAAAAAAAGAAAAAAAAATGCATAGTGCATACATGAGAACAACAGGGGAGAACACACGATTAAGTACTGACCCAGATAATCCCCCCTATATGTTTCACTTCACAGAATTCTAACAGTAGCCCAGAGTTTCAACAATGCAATGCAAAGCTGTAAACAAACAGGATTTAAATGAGTTTTATTTTTCACACACTGCTGCCACAAACTTCAGTTCCTGTGTCCCATTGTAATGCTTTATTTTATGGGGTAATTTGGTTTTATGCCTTTCATCCTTGATTTCCTAAAGAATTTAAATAATATTATTAATATTTTAGCACATATTAACACAAAATTAGCGTTTCACCCCGTGAGTGCTTTGTCACCTAAATTATCCTGAATTTTGTCGACTTTATGTCTTTACCCACATTACCTTAATTGGGCAGTAAGTACTCTACCAGTATCAGGTTATATGCACCTTAAGGAGAGAAAGAGACTAAGAACTTCTAGCAAGATGAAGGACCAGCCAGTGTGGGTAATCCCTGCTAATTTCCAATGGTCATAGATGGGCTTGCTTTGTTGGTGTGTTCGCTGCTACCTTCAAACATGCAAAAACGAAAATGAATTAAGAGGAAAGGTTTTCCAAACACATCTCAGTAACCCATCCCCAACCAGCCTAAGCCCTGTTGTCAGTCCTAAAAAGCGATCAACCAGAAGGGCTGATAAGGTGCATCTGTCTACTGGCACAGAATAACAAAGGCCCCAAGACTGCAAAGTTCATGGCCTCTCAGAGGATGACAAAAATCACACACTACTGTAAATTACTTCTGTGATTCAACACTAGAAGAATTCAATTTTCTGACAGTAATTTGGAAGGAAATGTTGCTAGACCTGATATACAGCCTTTCTTTTAGCTAAACTAAAATCTATCATAGTTTTCTTTAAAATGCTAAGCTTTCTTAAAGATACAAATGCTAAAAATCAATGTGTGTATTTTTGGAAGAGTATGGCTGTGATGACAGTAGGAATGTGAGATTATGTGTGCAAAAGAATTGGGTAGGTGATAAAACGTTCTTCAGTTCTTGAGCAACCACACTAAGTTTGCTTTTCGAAAATTTTTCTTGCTTTTAATTTTTCTCTACTTTCATGTAAACTTTAGCTAATATGAATTCACTATTCCAATCTCGTCACTAGATCACTAGTTCCATGGGAAACTTCATTTGCCCAACTTTCACTGAAAACCACTTCCCAAGCAAAGATGGCTTCCAGCACAGATGTCTGCCTAAGGGACAATGATGCCAACTCACAATATCCTGAAATAAAAATAGCTGGGTATGACCTCCTCTTAGTATATAAAGGCGCTAGTTTATACACTAGGCCTTTAATAGGTTTAATAGGTTTTAATAGTTTAAAAGACATTGGGATACTCAGAACTCTGTTTGAATCATCAAATTGTATTTGGGAGAATTGCCATAGAAATATTTAAAAAGGCAAGTTTACCTCCAGAACAAGACCATCGAGCCCACATTAATATAAATATTTAGTATCAAAATAAAATTTTGAAAAGGCTTTTTAAAATTCAAACTGAGCAAAAATTCTATTAAACCTTGATTTTCCCACCAAGCCAATGTATTAGTTTTTCTTCTTGTCATATAAACCTTGTCTTGACATTTTCCAAATCCCCGGCTTAAATTAATAACACGCACAGTTTAAAAAAAATAAATAAATAACACTCACAGTTTTTATAAAGCCGTAAAAAGGCCGTAGCCAAACTTACTGGATTTCTTTTGCTTCTCCCCTGACTATACTGCTCTGATCATTTCTTCATTAGAGAATAATGGATTCCCACTTAGTTCATCTGATTGTGAATGCTGCTTTCCACAGACTCTTCAGAAATTCCAAAAGTGCTTTATGATGTGCTGTTCTCTAGAAACTCACTACCCAAAATTTCAAAGCATACAGAATAAAATCATGACCTCAAAGGACAATTAAAAGTCTCTCAGAGAAACATAACATTTGCAACTTGGAAACATAGGTATGAGAGCTAGTTACTTAATCTGTTCATATCTCAATTTCTTCATGTGCAAAATGTGAATAGTACCTAATAGTACCGAATAGTACTTAGTTCATAGGATATTGTAGAGATGAAAATGAATTAATGCATGGAAAGTACCAGAACACTGCTTGTCATATGAGAAGATTTTATGAGTGTTCATAATGATGATAGTGAAATGAGAATCAACAAATAAGAACCCTTATCTTAAGGAGATAGGAGATTGGCCCAGGCTGAAGTCATAAAGCTGAGTCACGAGTCCAACCCCCCACTTCCTTATTTAGTGTTCAACGCTCTTTCATTTGTGCCTCACTGAGAATCTCCAAGGAGGAAGTAGGGTATGTTGAGGAGGAACTATCTGACATAACATTCATACGTTGTACTTAGTAATGGAGCAAGTCAGAGACATTTAGATGATAAAGTTAGAATTCTATTTGACCAACTTGATTGCCTGGTGACTTTCAATATGCTGTTTTGTGGATTAAGTTACAGAAGGAAACGAAGTGGAAGTACTTCGGTGGGGTCGACCAGGAGCAGACAAGTCACGTAGGGAATCACAGAGAATAACCAGACAGGAGGTAAAAAATGGCAAGACAAAAAATAACTATGCTGTTAAGTGGCCTAATGCAGGGGGATAAGCAGGCATTAAATCTCTGAATATCCCAACAGCCTGGGACAACATTGCTCTCCATTCTCTTCTAGATGCAGCATCTATGCCTCAATAATGATGACTCACAGTCATTAGGGAAGAAATAAAGTGCATTTAGGATATTCTGCAGAAGAAGGCAAGGAAGTTGTTATGCTTTTCAAATATTCCTCAGTGCTCATGAATTACTTTTATTATCAACCAAAAAAAAAAAAGCACACAAACAAAAGACTGGGGAGTTCCAAAGCATCTGGTATTTTTCTGTTTTGTTTTGTTTTTGTCAACATCTCCGCTTTGCTCCAAATCTATATAACTGAATCTAAGATAGCATTCTCAGTCAAGTGATTAGTCAAGCTCAATCTCTCAATATCTTCTGAGTCAATATTTTATCTAGATAGAGTAAAGATATCAATAATCCATGTCGCTCCTCACCATCTATCTCTTGGGGCTTAAAATTAACTTCTTTTCATAGGTCAAGTGAACTTACTATCCCAGTTGTGACACTCTCTAGTCTGATACTCAGCAAATGCACTGGAGTAACACTTCCCAATAGACTTCTCTTAAAGGACAAAAATGTTCCCTTGAGGTCCACCATATTGTAGTCAGTAGCCACAGGTGCCACTGAGCACTTGAAATATGTCTAGTGAAACTGAGGAACAGAGTTTTTAACGTATTTCGTTTTAATTAATGTAATTTTAAACAGCCACATTGAACTAGTAGTTGCTGTATTAAAGAGTCCAGCACTAGAGATTTCCTGATACTAGTTGATATTCCCCCAAATGACTGTCCACCTCCTCAGGTGCATTGGCTGCAAGTGTATTTTCTGTGACCATGTATCACTTATGCATTAGAAACTTCAAATCTACTACACTTGTATTGCAATTAAGATGGCAAGACCAGATTTTTAATTAATATATTGAGGGTCATGTTACTAAAGAACACTTGAATCATACAAAAAAGCTTAGCAAAATATAACATGTTTTTCAAATATTTTATTAACCAAATTTTAGAGGAAATAGAAAAAAGAAAATCTCCAGATGCCAGAAATGAAGGAAGAACTAAAAGTTAAAGACATGAACAGATATTAAGGCTGAGTGGCTCACTGGGAGAACTAAATTATAGGGGTAGGAGACATTTTAAATTCAAAATAAAGAAAAAAAGACATTCAGGCTGCTGCAGGATGGGAAGTTGGAGCTGACAAAACAAAATACCATGGACTGGCAGCTTAAACAGCAGATAACTTTTATTTTCTCACACTTCAGGAGATTGGAAATCTGAGATCAGGGTGCATGGTCAGATTCTGGGGAGTACCCTTTCTGTCTTATAAGTGATGGCATCCTACTGTGTGCTGACATGGTCTTTCCTCAGTGCACATGAACAAACTCTCTAGTGTCTTCTTATAAGTGTACTAATTTCATCATGAGGGCCCCACTCTCATGACCCCATCTAATCCTAATCACCTCCCAAAAGGCTCATCTCCATATTTTATCACATTGGGAGTTAGGGCTTCAACATAGGAACTTTGGGGGAACACTTCAGTCTATAACAGAAGTTGTCACTGGAGTTATAACTAAAATAGAGATTAAAACTTTATAGAGGTGCCTGGGTGGCCCAGTGGGTTAAGCATCTGACTCTTGGTTTTGGCTCAGGTCATGATCTCAGGGTTGTGAGATAAAGACCCATGTGGGGTTCCACCCTGGGCCTGAAGTCTGCTTGTCTCTCTTTCTCTCCCTCTGCCCTTCCCTATTGCCCCTCCCCCTTCTCATCTCTCTACCTCTGAAATAAATGAATAGATGAAATCTTAAAAAATAATTAAAAAAAACTTTGTCAGAAAACTGGTTTTGTGCTTAAAGGACTGGAAAGAAAAGTAATCACTTTCACGAATTCTGAACTGCAAGCATGTTCTTTGAAGCCAAATTCACATAACTTATGGCGTAAGACAAAAATGACCACGATGGTTTTTTCTATCAAGAGGTGGAATCTATTTCCCTATCTTTCAATTTAAGCTTGTTGACACAACTTGCTTTGAATAATAGGACAGTTTTTTGGTGGTTTTTTTTTATTATTATTTGCTCCAGGGGTACAGGTCTATGAATCATCAGGCTTACACCTTTCACGGGACTCACCATAGCACAAACCCTCCCCAGTGTAATAGGACAGTCTTAAATATAAGGCATGCGAGACTCAAAGTGTTCGCCCACTAGAAAGCACTGTCTTTCTTGGTGGGGTGATTACTCTGTAAAGAAGCCAGTCTCAGCAATAAGAATGAGAGGTCACCTAGAACAGAGATCACTCGTCTCAGCTAAACTGCTTCATCAAACAATCAGTTTTCATGGGCACCTGGGTGACTCAGTCAGTTAAGCATCTGCCTTCCACTCAGGTCGTGATCCCAGGGTCCTTGGATTGTGCCCCCTGTTTACCTCCCTGCTCAGTGGGGAGCCTGCTTTTCCCTCTCTCTGTGCACGTCCCCCTGCTCATGCTTTTTCACTCTCAAATAAATAATAAAATAAATAAAATAAAATAAAATAAACCAACCTCCAGTTCACTTGGGTTCTGACCACAGACACAACAGTGAGCACACCTAAGATAACCAGAAAAACCAAAAAGCTGAGACCTGTCCAAAATGCCAACATAGAGAGTTGTGAGGTACATAAATGGCTGTGGTTGTTGTAAGCCAGTAGATTTGTAGCAGTTTGTTTTGCAGCAAAGATAAGTAATACACCACCCTTGTTGGATAGGAATTCTGAAGTGAGATATTAATATAAAAATTGATCTGGAAGAGTCAAACTCTAAACCATCCTTTTTGGGAATCCCACCAAAGTTCTGGACTTGAAAACACAGAAAAGAATCTCTGCTTAAGTAAACAGTCAAAAAATCATAACCTCTGGACATTAAAACATCAAGAAGTCAGCAAAACAACAAATGGGAGAACAGAAGATTCTAGAAAAATCTGAAGGGCTTATAAATACAAGAGATAGACAAAAGGAATAAGAATATAAGATGCCAGCAGACTATTAAAAAAAAAAAAGAAGACTAAATGTAGCTTTAAAATAGAACCAATAAATAACTAGGTAAATAAGAAAACTAATAAATAAAATTTAAAAACAAATATAAACAGAAAACAAAATATAATCACTGTAATTGATAACACATTTTTAGAACTCATTTAAGAGTGGAGTAATATATTCGATAAGAGAACTTGTGAATTAAGTAACAAGAGAAATAAAATCTTACAAGACACCAAAATAAGAGCTATATAGAAAATGTGGACTAGACATCAATGGATATTAAAAATAGAAGGAGGAAATCTAAAATACCATATGAAGAGTGAAGAGAGATCATCAGAGAAGACGAGATACAAATACTTAAACAGCTCAGATTTCTTTTAATAAATAATAAAAGAGTATATAGGATCACAATATGTACTGAGCAAAATGACTAACCTCTAATCTACTACCCAGAAACAGAGGCAAAATTTAAAAAAAAATTAAAAATTAAGAGAAAATACTAAAATTACCAGGGAGAAAATAGATATTACCTCCTCAAAAATGCCAATGCCAATGACAACAGACTTCTCAACAGCAACAATAGATACCAGAAGACAATGCAAAACCTATCTGCCTTGAATTCCAAACACAGTTTGATTGTCAGATAAACGAAACAGGAAAACAAAAACATTTTAACATGGATTCTGAAAGAACTTGTTAGAAACTAAACATGTGGGAAAAGTAAAGAGAATAAAGAAAAACCATGGAATTAGTAAAAAGAAAAGTATTTCAGTGAAGAAAAATTGTTAGGTGAAAAACAAAATAAGATGATACAAATAAGTCTAAGATATTAGTAATCTCAATAAATGCGAATAGATTAATGATAGCAATTAGAAGACATAAATGTACTTACATTTTTAGCAAGTCTGCAAATATGATGCTTACAAAAAACGAACTTGAAAGTTATGATGCCAAAATGTTAAAAATAGGAATAGGACAGATATAATGGGAAGCTATTAACCAGGATTCACCTATAGCAATATTAATATCAAACAAATAGGAATTAAGGAGGATATTGCTAAAATTATTCACCACTTTCTTCTCCTATGTTCAGAATCAATTGAGAAAGGTATATAGAAATCATTAAAAATCGATAAAATTATCCCCTTCATAACCCATAGAGACAGTTTGAGAAAAATGGCTTAAGCATTACAAGAAATATTTTGCTTTCATTTCTTTTGAATTAGAAATAAACCAAAACTATCACCAAAATTCTCCACCCAGTCGCAGGCAGATCTGGAGAAACATGAAATAGAGCCTTCACTGACACTTGTCATCTTCCAGAGAGAATTATCAGCCAGCATCCTCTCTCCAGGCATTCCAACTAGGGGACCCAGGAGAGGCTGAGTGTGAATGATTAACTCCTTCCCCAAATCCACTAATCAGAGTAGTCTGTTCCTCTTTCCCTGGTTTCTGTTTATATCAACATGGCAGACTATATAGCCAGAAAAATTCTCATGGTAAACAACACTTTCGATGGATTAAAATCAGATTGTATACATGAAAAGATGACTAAACTAATGGTGAGTGACAGAAATACTTGGAATCTGAAACTTCAACAAATCTCTTATCTGATTGTAAATTGTTTTTTATTCTCTAATATATGGAAGAAACATACAGATATCTTCTTGGGAGGAAAACACTTTAGACCTAGACCTCAAAGAGTTTCCATAGATTAATGTTCAAATAATAAAACCCAAAAGAAAAATCACAAAACACACACAAAAAAACCCACTGTGATTAAGTAACAAAAAAACCAACAAAACCATGGATATTGACAAACTGATTCTAAAGTTTATATGGACAGCAAAAGACCCATAATCAACAATAAAATACTGAAGGAGAACAAAGTGTGAGGAACAAAACAAAGGATAATAATCAAGACTTTGTACTGTTGGTGAAAGAATAAACAAATAAATTGATGGAACAGAGAGAGAACCCAGAAATAGGCCCCCATAAACACAGTCAACTAATCTTTGACAAAGGAACAAAGGCAGTACAGTAGAGCAAAACCGGTCTTTGGACATCCATATCCAAATAAAACAAACATAGACACTGACTTTTACTCTTCACAAAAATTAACTCAAGATGGATCATAGGCCTAAATGTAAAACATAAAATTATAAAACTCCTAGAAGATAACATAAGAGAAATCCTGTACGACCTTGGAAATAGCAATAACTTTTTAAATACAACACAAAATAAATAATTGATAAGCTAGACTTCATTAAAATTAAAAACTTCTGTTCTATGAAAGAAAATGATGAAAGAATGAATAGACAAGCCATAGACTGGGAGAAAATGTTTACAAAAGACACATTTGATCAAGGACTATTATTCAAAATATACAAAGTACTCTTAAAACTCAATAGAAAGAGGGGTGGCTGGATGGCTCAGTCCGATAAACATCCAAGGTGATTTCAGCTCAGGTCATGATCTCGAGGTTGTGAGATTGAGCCCCACAACAGGCTATGTGCTGGGCGTGGAGCCTGCATAAGATTCTCTCTCTCTCTCCCTCTCCTCCTCTACCGCTCTTAAAAGAAAAAAAAAAAGCCTCAATAATAAGAAAGCAAGATGATTAAAAATGGGCCAAAGATCTTAATAAACAACTCACCAAAGACATGCAGATGTCAAATAAGCACACAAAAATTTGCTCCACATTATATGTCATCAGGGAAATTCAAATTAAAACAACAATGAGATACCATCATATACATATTAAAATGGACAAAATCTATATAACACTGACAACTCCAAATGCTGGTGAGGATATGGAGCAACAAAAGCATATTCTTTGCTGGTGGGCATACAAAATAGTACAGCCACTATGAAATACGGCTTGGAGATTTCTTACAGATCTAAACATACTTTTACCAAATGGTCCCACAATTGTGCTCTTGGGATTTACCCAGAGTTGAATACTTATGTCTACACAGAAACCTGCACACAGATGATTAGAGCAGTTTTATTCAAATTGCCAAAAGTTGGAAGCAACCAAGACATCTTTCAGTAGGTGAGTAGATAAACTGCGGTGTATGCAGACAGGGGGAATATCATTCAGTGCTAAAAGGAAGTGAGTTTATAAACCATGAAAAGACATGGAGGAAACTTAAGTGCATATTGCTATGTAAAAGAAGCCCATCTGAAAAGGTTACATATTATATAATTCAAACTATAGGACATTGTGGAAAAGATACAACTATGGAAACAGTAAAAAGTTCAGTGGTTGTCACGGGGCAGAGGCTGGGAGGAATGAATAGTGGACCACAGAGAATGCTTAGGGCAGTGAACATAGTCTGTATGATGCCATAATGATGGATACATGTTCTTCTGCATTTGTCTAAACCCATAAAATGTACATCAAGAGAGAAGGGTAATATGAACTATGGACTTTGGGTGATTATGACATGTCAGGGTAGGTTTATCAATTGTAACAAATGCATCACTCTGGGGGAGGTTGTTGATAACGTATGTTGGGGGTCAGGGAGTAGATGGAAAAATCTCTGTAACTTCCTCTCAATTTTGCTGTGAAATATAATCTCTCTTAAGAAAAAAAAACCAAAACCTTGAGGGTCGCCTGGCTGGCTCAGTCAGTAGAACATGTGAGTCTTGATCTTGGGGTCGTAAGTTCAAGCCCCACATTGGACATAGAACTTACTTAAACAAACAAATAAATAAAATGAGTCCTATTTAAAAAGCAAAAACAAAAACCCTGAAAATATTGAAATTCTCAAATTCAGAATAAAAAATAAACATATCTAAGAAATTTAAAGAAACAGAGTATTAGAAGTACTATGAAGAAAAAAGGAACAAGAATAAGAAATGATACAAAAGGAGCTATCTGACTTGAAAAAACAAAACCATGTTTCTGGCTTGCCTTGAGAATAACAAATAGTGAAATCTGAAGATAATGGAACCAGACCCCACAGGGCCACATAGGCTGTAGTGGGGGATGGACTGAGTCCTGGAGACACAGCTTCGGGTCCCGGCTCTTCTGCTTATACCTGGGACATGCATATACCTACCTGTATGCTCTGAACACGATGATGATGTTACAAACAGAGAAATTAAGACAGGGGAACTGACATGGTGTAGTCTATAAGCACAATAGCAGTCCTTTAAAAAAACCCTATATTTAGGAATACGAAGTGGCTGGCATGAGTAGCGGGTGAGAGGCTAGAACGATGTCTTTAAACCATCTACTTAGGAAATTTTTATGAAAAGGAAGACAATGTAAAAAAGAGATTCAGAGGTTTTTATGCATTTACAATATCATCACTTGCCAAATCTCTTAAACTACATCTGAGAAATACATTAGGATCATTCTTAAAGAAATGTAATTCTACCTAGACAGGTAGAATTGTGTTTTTTTAGCATAAATAATTGTCTACTAGTATTTTTTACATAATTATTACTTGGGAAAAAGGATGCATTTCATAGAACCTCTCTAGAATCATACAGAACCTCTTATACTTATTCATTATAGAGATATTTCTATTACCTGAATTAAAGCTCAGTTGGTTAGGGACTGCTTTGCTTTTATAACTGAAAACAGAGGATTGGCTTCATTTTTATGCTCTATTAGTAGTACCTGTCTCTGATATTTTTCTTCTTTAAGTTGTAACAGTAAATTTCCTAGTCATTCACCCACTTTTCTGCAGCAAATGAGTGGCATATTGATAGTTTTTTACAAGACTTAAACCATGGAGTCTCTTACAAGCAAGAAATTCTTGGCAAACTAATCCATTGGTTTTTTTCCTCCAGAATCAAATCTCCATAGATCTCATGGCATAGTCTATAAAACGTTGCCACCCATATATTATAATCATAAAAGTAAACTATCTATGTG
This sequence comes from Ailurus styani, assembly GCA_002007465.1. Taxonomy (NCBI): domain Eukaryota; kingdom Metazoa; phylum Chordata; class Mammalia; order Carnivora; family Ailuridae; genus Ailurus; species Ailurus styani. The sequence goes on from LNAC01000113.1 coordinate 1,443,017, forward strand.
GTGTGTGTATATGGCAAATACGTATCTGCATTTTCAAACTTAATTCACTTTCAAACAAGTGTCCTAAACGTTTTTGTTTATACTTACTTTAAAATCTTATACACTATCCAAAATGTATCAATGTTATGTTTTAATGTCACTCCTGTTTTTTTTAATTAAGTAATGGGAAAACATGATCTCTATAATTTTTATTTGAAATCACAAAGTCAAGCACATATTCAAAATCCTAGAGAAAACTCTCTTCTAATATAATTCTCCAAGTTGTGTCATTTACCTCAAACAATTTTAATTCAGTTGGTATCTAAAAGGAGCTATCGGATGAAGCAATTACATTAAACTTAGAGATGTAGAGATGAAATTTGGCTGTGGCCTTAATCAAAAGAAGGTTGTGGTATTTTCTGAGTAGTCTGAAGTAACTGAAAAAAGACCTATTTTCTCCCTTTAAAGTGGTAACATCATTAAAATGTGTTAGATCTACAAGACAAATTCATCGCCTATTCTCTGAGACCCCAGTGAAAAGATAACTTATAATTTAGGAGAAATAAGAATATAAATTTGGGATCAGAAAGAAATGAACTGGTTCAGGTTTATTAAAACCATATGTAATAAGCACATTGAAATATTTCACACAAAAAACTATGGAAGCTCCCACTTTTTTTTTTTCAAAATACATAGTTGTTTTATTCTACCTTGGCTTTCCTACTTTTGATAGAAGCAGAAATGTACAAAGAAACATACTTTACTCTATGATAAAGAAATAAAAATATAAAAGAAGGTTAAAACAGAAGGTTAAATGTTTCTAATCACATTTCTAGAAAGAAAGAATGGAGGTAAATAAGAGTAAAAATTTTTTCAAAGCAGTGATAGAAAATGGTGCCAGGAGCTGAGGAGAGACAGAAGTCTTTTAACTGAAAAGTTCCACAAAATGCTGAGAGAGATAAATTTTAAACACAAGCACATCATTATCCAAAACACATCATTATGAAATTTCAGAACACAAGAATAAGAAGATCCTAAAAGCTTATCAGTAATGAAAAAAAAGTCTTCCCAATAAAAGAATGAAAATAACACATATCAAATTTACCAGCAAAAGAGAATGCTAAAATGCAGCTGAGTAAGGATTTAAAGTCCTGAGGAAAAATTACTTACAACTTAGATTTACATGCCTCTCTTGCTACTTATAGTCTATTCTGCAAAAGTAGAAGGACTGAGCCTTTGAAAATGCAAGTCTGACCATGCCATTTCCTGTTTAAAATCCTCCAGTAGCTTCCCAGCTCACACAAAATGAAAGCCCAACTTTACCACAGCAGATAAATCCCTTCACAATCTGGTCCTTGGCTACTTTTCTACAAGACTGCAAGACTACTTTCCTTCTCTAGCCACACTGGCCTTCTCATTGCTCCATATCCAAGCCTGGCATGCTCCTGATTCAGGGTCATTGCACTTAGAGTTACGTTCTGCCCGAGAACTCTTCTTCCGAATATCCAAGTAAACAGCTTTCTTAAGTCCTTCATGCGTCTGCTCAACTGCTTCCATCTTAGAATGCCTTCTCTAACGGTACTGTGAAAGAATTAGGCTTTTGTCTCCTTCGGTTCCACTTACCCTGCTTAAGTTTTCTTCATTACACTTCTTCCCACCTGATATATTAGATATTTGTTTACTCTCTTTCTCTTTCATTTCACTAGAATCTAAAATCACATCAGTAAGAAATCTCTAATTTTGATCACTGCTGTATTGCCAGAATCTAAATTATATCTGCTGGACACCTGGGTGGCTCAGTGGGTTAAAGCCACTACCTTCGGCTCAGGTCATGATCTCAGCGTCCTGGAATCGAGGCCCACATCGGGCTCTCTGCTCAGCAGGGAGCCTGCTTCCTTCTCTCCCTGTCTCTCTGCCTGCCTCTCTGCCTACTTGTAATTTCTCTCTCTGTGTCAAATAAATAAATAAAATCTTTTAATAAATAAATAAATAAATAATTATATCTGCTACATGCTATGTATTCAATCAATAAATATTTGATTAATAATGGGTAGGAGCTCTGTTTTATGTCTCTTCACCCTGAGATCTAAAATTTGGAGTTTTGACCTGCCCTTGCACAGCAGGGGAAAAGCATATGGTATATAGCCCACTGGCTTTTGGGATCTTCCACTCACATATCATTGCATAAAGCAAGCCATATGAGCTTGTACAATTTCAAATTGGTGAAATCCTACCACATAACCAGCAAAAGAAATGAAATACTAAGAATGATTTCAATTTCTTTAATATAAGCCTGAAAACAATAGTTTAAAGTAAAATGGAAGGTAGTGACTTCCAAAAAGAATGGCTGCAAAAAGGACATAATACATTTTAAGAAATATATAAAATGAGTGAGAACCTGGATTATAGTAGAGATATGATGTCTTTTATCCCAATAAGAATAAACAAAGTCAACAGAAACTCTACCAAAAAGTTAAAAAATTAAACAAAAATCCATAATCAAATATGGATCAAGTTAAGTATGATTTTGAATAATTGGTGAAGCATAATGAAAGATACTACGTTTAAACATAATTGCAGAAATAGTCTCCCTTGAGTGATACCAAAATTGATAAGATAACACCTAAGAAAAAAATATAATCATGGTCCACTATTTACTTTATGTGCAATAAACCAAATTTACATGGTCACAATATGTAAAAAAAAGTTTTTAAAAAGATAGTTAAATAGCTTATGGTTTTTAACTTTTAAAGTGATTCTAGAGATAAAGCATGTAAGATTAGATGTATATTATAGAACCGAATAAAAATGTTATCAATGCAGCAGTATAAAGTTCAAGGTAACTTGGATAGAAGATGAAAAAGAGAAAGTAGGGAGAAAGAAATACCAAAAAAAAGAAAAAAAAAGTCAAAAGGTGCCAAGATCCTTAATGCATAAATTAAACATTAAGAGTAATTTCTGATGGAACAGGAAATAACTCTTTTAGTAATTATTCAAACTTAGAAAAGTAACAGTAGAAGAACTTTAATAGTAAAATAACTATGAAATGGGAAAGATTTTAGGGAAGACCAAAAGTAGTTAAGTAAACTACTCACTTATAAAAGAGAAAAACAAATAAAAATTTCTAAATTTCATAAAGATACAGTAATAAAGATGTATTTGAAAGATATGGAGGTAACTGCAAGAAAATGGAATACTGATACATTTAAAAAAAAGTCGCCCCTACGGAGCAGCACAGAAGTGAGAATAAATTGGGAAAGAGAATTCTTGGCTTCCAATATAAACCTTCATTCAACATGTTGTTTAATATGTGCTTCTATTTTCTCCATAAGAAAAAGCTTTTTAAAAAACATAAAATGTATACGTTAATTGGCCGTACAACCCTTTAACTCCTCTCAAAGACTACATCACACGGAGGAAGTTGATTAGCCAGTTAACATAACGAGCCACAAGTCAGGTAATTTCAAAGGATGGCAACCAAAATTCTAAGTGTGGGGTGTAGGTGGGATGGTGTGTTGCCTAGGATGGACACCTAAGAAGTATGAGGAAGAAGGAGACTATTAGACCCAACCTATAATTTTGTATTGGGAAATCTTTGGTGAGATCAGTCAGGTGTTTTAAAAAGGCTATTTGTGAGAAATACAGACTTACTACTTAAATTGTATCAAGTAATGGAGTTAACATTTAGAGAAATGAATCCCATAAAAGCTGAATGACTATTTTGTTTTTGTTTTTGTTTTTAATTCCAGCATAGTTAACCTACAGTTTTGTATTAGTTTCAAGTGTACAATATAGTGATTCGACAATTCTATACATTACTCAGTGCTCATTGTGATGAGTGTATGAATGAATGGTTTTGAACAGGGTATGATCTGTTCTATCATTCTACAGACCTTTGAGAATTGATTAATCCAATGAATTAGGAATGAGAACAACAGGTGAAGGTGACCTTTTAGACAAGATGACAATCCTAGAAATATATTTTTTTTAAAAAAAGAAGAAAGTTATAAAGTACAATTCTCTGACTCTAGCTGGCATTTTTAGAGCAATGCAGTTCTTTCATCCCTACCAATGTCCTTAGTTGGGCCTAATACCTTGTAAAAAAACTATTCTTAAATAGTGGAGCCCAGTCGTTAATTGCTGAAAATTAACAATGCAACAATAAATTTTGTGGTTATAAGCAACCATGCATGACAAAAAATTTTAAAAAAAGTGAAAACTTGTTTAGCTTAGCTTAATACTGCCCTTTGAATAGAAAAATTAATCTCAGATCCTGAAAAGCTTTATCAAACAAAATATTAAATAAAATTATATTGCTTTAGAAACTATGATATGTTCTTAAAGTGATTCTCTCAGTTATTGCCATTCATGTGCAATTCACCACAATTGGGTGAAATGATCTGATTTTTTTTAAAGATTTTACTTATTTGGGAGGGAGAGAGAGCATGTGTGCAGGTGCAGGTGTGCACACACACAGGCATCTGGAGGGAAGAAGGGGAGAGGCAGAGGAAGAGAAAGAATCTCAGGCAGACTCCCTGCTGAGTGCAAAGCCCAACACAGGGCCTGATCCTACCACCCTGAGATCATGACTTGAGCCAAAACCAAGATTCAGAAGCTTAACAGACGGAGCCACCTGGGGAACCCCAAGGAATTTCCTGATTTTTCAATAATGACAGTTGTACATGGGAAATATTATTTGGATGAGTTTGAGAATTCTTCTCCAGAGGTCTTTCAAGTTAGAGTACATGACCCATAAATTTATCTGCTTCATTTAAATTTTATTTTTCCATGAAGATGATACTAAGGATAGTCCCTTCGTGTTCTTAATATTCTGTGTCCTACTTCTGAGACAGCTAAGACTCAACCACATAAATAGACCCCTAACAATCTTTCGTTGGCAAGGAATTCTCAGGAGAGTGATAGTTCCATCAGCCGTAGGCTGCTCAAGGAAGCCTCTGGTGTGTAGTAGGAGGTGTTGTACCACCTCCTATTAATACTGTATTCCTTTTTAAAGCCACATTTTCTCTTGGGAATGCCATTTTATTCACTATAGTTAATTGAATGCCTCATCTCAGTGCATTGTAATAACCATGTGGGAGAGAGCAATAAAAGAAAATTGTGTCCTCATCCTCAAGTTGATTAGAAGAGAGGTCCATACAGGACGTATGTCCCATGATTTTTTTTTTTTTTTTAATTTTATTTTTATTATTTGCCCAAGGGGTACAGGTCTGTGAATCATCAGGCTTACATTTTTCACAGCATTCACCAAAGCACAAACCCTCCCCAATGTCCATAACCCATCCACCCTANTCCATGAAGATGATACTAAGGATAGTCCCTTCGTGTTCTTAATATTCTGTGTCCTACTTCTGAGACAGCTAAGACTCAACCACATAAATAGACCCCTAACAATCTTTCGTTGGCAAGGAATTCTCAGGAGAGTGATAGTTCCATCAGCCGTAGGCTGCTCAAGGAAGCCTCTGGTGTGTAGTAGGAGGTGTTGTACCACCTCCTATTAATACTGTATTCCTTTTTAAAGCCACATTTTCTCTTGGGAATGCCATTTTATTCACTATAGTTAATTGAATGCCTCATCTCAGTGCATTGTAATAACCATGTGGGAGAGAGCAATAAAAGAAAATTGTGTCCTCATCCTCAAGTTGATTAGAAGAGAGGTCCATACAGGACGTATGTCCCATGATTTAGCCCAATGTCTTAAAAGGATGCCATAGAACTCTGAGTAGGAATGGAAATTCCAACATTTGAATTAGGATCCTTATAAAAATGTTAAATGAGTTTTTGTCCCTTTGGGTCTATTGCCTCCAGACAAGTGTTTCCCAGACTAAACTATTCATTAAAATCATCTGTGGAGGATTTTAAGTTTAAGGATTTTCATGTCTCACCTCCAAAGATTTTTATTTGATAGCTCCCCAGATGATTCTGATAATTAGCTAGCCTGGGAACAACTGCTGGAGATAATTTGGGCATTGACAGGAAAACTTGTTTGACCAGAAATAAAGAATAACCCTACAAGGTTCAGCATACTTGGTTCTGTATAAAGGAGAGCAAAAAACCAAGTCTTCATATTGATGAATTTGTACATGGCAAAATAGATAAAAATCTCTGTATTTCTCTCATTTACTAACTTGAAATTAAGTAGCTCTTATTTTAAAAACAAATTTCCTCACCATGATTATCTTCTTACTTTTTTTTTTCTTTTCCTCATATTACTATAGATTTACAAATACTCCTTCCCAGGAATTTCCAAAGGACCAACACTGGAAAATATTAAACCACATTTATCTATATTTATAGGCATACAAACGTGCAACTATCACGTATGACATATATAGCAAGGGGCAATCTGTTCCAAATCTATTTCCAGTTAATAATAAAACTCTAAGCTCATAATTCCCTCTCTCCCAACAACCCAGCACAGATGCAGAAAAGGAAGGAAGTGAAAGAAGAAAAGGGTAGAAAATGGGAAGGAAAAAGTAATATTGTTATAAGGTCATGAGGCATTGCTAAAAAAAGTAGTAAAACCAATTTATACCCAGAAAAGGAGAGTATTCATCATATGCTAGGTATCAATATCTCCAATTTTAAATGGTATAAAATGATTTTCTCCCCAATAATCTGTTCTTTTACGGTATGCATGGGTGTCAAGATGGACAGTTTCCACAAGGATGGTTGTTTCTGTTATTAAATACTGACCACTTTCCCAGACTCTCTGGTTTAATACTCATTTTTATCCCCACCCCCGTTGCGCTCTCTCAGCACACAGCTTAAGGAAGCAGATACTCTGCTGTTGAAAACTCTTCCGAGGGATCATGATATGATACATTTCGTCTTGATTTCCTCTTGCATGCTTTGAAGTAAGCATGCAGATAGATGGGCATAAATAACTGTGGAACATAGTTAGAATAAAGCCTTAATAAGTTAGCTTTATGCAAGGAATCATGGTAAGAGATTTTTGAGGGAGCGATAATTTTGTAAAATATAAAATTAATATCTAAAAAATAAATAACATTAGACACATGAAACACGAGCCTAAATTATCACTTGATTCCACAGACCTAAAAATTGCTCAAACTGCTATAAAATTTCTAATCACTTACTTTCAATTTCTGTACTTGTCCTCTCATGGAGCACCTCATCTGCCAACCACACTAAAAATGTAGCGTGAATTTCCTCCACTGGGGCCATCAGTGAAGGTTTACAAATTCAAGTCTCACATAAAACAATAGTAGGAGGAGTTATTCAACCTGGAGTTGTATTAAGTCACATATATACATTGTGGATAATTTACCTCCCAATGGACATAAATAAGTAAATATGAACCCTCCCTTCCCCCGCCCCCAGGTTCCTTTACTATCAAATTCTGCTGCTTCTCTTCTGTTTCCTACACTGATCATTTCTCACATTCACTGGTCACATAGGTGCCTTTTATTATTTGTATATTTAATGCCCTTTATTATTTGTAGATTATGTTCTGTCATTAATAGTATAACCCTTAGGATGACTTTCAATTTTAAATATGCTTCTACTGACTTCTGTAGACACCTTTCTTCTTAGCAAAATGCTGGTTGTCTGACATAACTAGCCAATCCAAGAACAACTGCTGTCAACTGTATGTTTGCTTTTTGTACTTCCATTTCCTAACATAACCAACCTTCCTTTTGGAAGCAAGAGCTTATTCATGGCTGAGGTTCAAGCTGAAAAGCCCTTTCCCACCCTGCACTGAGTTTAAATATAAATTCAATACTAGTCCTTGTCTCACACTGCTAAGCCCCCTGAGGTGCACACACTTGCAAGCTCAGGGAGTGTTCCAGTTTAATGACATCGTGTCCAGGATCAGAAAGCTACAGCTAAATTCAGTGGAAGGAGGGATTAGAAAGAAGAAATTCTAAATAAGAGTACATATCCTAAAAATATTTGAAAGATGATTGCATGAAAATATTTTGAAGGTGAAATCTCATATTCGTTTATTTATGAGGTTGAAAAAAACTATTCTCTCCCTGCGTTACTTTATGTATTTCTCTGTGCCCTGCCCAACAAGACTTTTCAAAAGCTCTTATTTGTTAAAGCATTTCATTCCTGTTATACCTCATTAAAATCTAATCATTAGTAAGCACCGGGCATGTTTCTAGAAAAATATTTGTCTTTCTTCCATCTGTTAGCTTAGACAGCCCTTTTAGAGGAATCCCTCTCGGAGCATGCATATGACTGACTGAGCTCTCCCCACTGCAGAGCTGCGCTCCACATGGAAACCAGCCTTCTCTAATGACACTGACTATAGTAGTTGCTTTCCTAGTCCCAGCCTGGCCTCTGCAAAAGGAGGGTGTGATTACAGTAGGAAGTGTCACATGGGTGTAATTCAATCAGCATTTGGCAAGCCCCCATCCCCTGCTGGCAATCAGCTCATGGACTCTCTGTCAGCCTTCTGGATCCCTTACTCTAGTCAGGCCAAGAGTGTTTATAGTCACTCTTGAGATATACTTGGCAGCTGCAGACCCAAGCACCAAGCTGTGAGATGTGTGTTGCCAGCAGCAACTGTGCCTGGTCTGGCTTTGAGAGCAGACATTTTCCCCTCGGGTTTTTCCCTCGCTCTGTTGGTGCTTTTATCTTATTTTGTATGGTGGAGAGAGGAAGACAGACTAGAGAGAAGGGAATAAGAGAGGTGTTCCATCTGCCACAAAGTCTTGAGCTCAGAGGGAGCATTGTATGAAAATGTATCACTTTCTCCGCAAAGTTTCTCCATTATGTTGGGTCATAACACTTTTTGATAAATCATATTCCTTTATCATCTCTTTCCTGACCTCCCTTTGCTCTTTCCTTGTTCCACACCTCAAGCACATGGGGGTTTTTTGGTTTATTTTGTTCATTTTACCCTTAGTGTTTGGCAATCTTTACACATATTCACCCTACTGCTTCCAGATTTTCACAGTAAGAAAAAGTATCTTGTTAATTTTTAAAGACATGGCTATTACTTATTTAAATGACACTGTTAAGTTGTAGCCTTTTCATTCTATAAGTGTTTCTGTACGTCCCCCGCTAGGAAATGGTCAGAGCATCACAACACAGGAGATCCAAAGAGTAAACGGGGAACGATTCCGCCTCTTCTATCTTTCTTCCCCCAACCAGTCGCCACTGGGCACTTCAAACTCTAGCCACCCGCGTCTCCATACCTTTTCCGGACGTGCTCATTCTTGTTTCTAAACTGCTGCTAATGTATTTTAATTTTGACCTCCTTAACTCAAATAAACTCGCAAAGCACAAAAAGCCACGTCCTTTCTATTACCTTTGCCCCTTAGCATGTCCATCTGTAAGAGCCGATTCATGCTCAATGCCAGCTCATGGACTGGTACTCTGATGAAATCTTCCCCGAATGCTCTTCAGCGTACAATATGAATCATCTTTAAGCATCAAGTTATTGATTTATTGCCTAATGATCCAAAAACATTTTTAATTTTAATTTTGATCAGAGACAGGATTTAAAATGGAAAGAACTGGGCTCTGGCATCAGATTGTACCTCTAACTAATAAGGTACAGATCCTGGCATAAAGTCTCTGCTCTGCTCTCAAACTCCTTCTACTCAGCTGTAAAAGATGGCTCTACTTCTCAGAATATTGAAGAAAAAAGATTTAGGTGGAGGTCACAAATTCTACCAAATTCCATGCATTAGTTTTTACTCAGTTATTCCAATCCTATAGTCTACACTACCCGTGTAGGTTGGATTACTGTGTGAGGCTGCCTATGGACAATCTGACTCTGCATTGCCTCAGCAGACTCTTGAACTTGTACTCATGCTTGCACTTCTGTGCACCTGTGTATACTTTGTTGTGTTACTATTTGTGTCGTAACAATGTCTGGTCTTGCTTTCCCCTTTCTCCCCACCAAGGTCTTGCCTCATACATAGAAGAGCTAAAAGAAGTGCCATTACAGGGAAGGAAGCCTCCTGCTGTGTGAGCATAAATTAAGAACTCTTCAACAGACATACAATGCCAAAATGATAATACACTCCCAGAGAGAGATCCTCCTTAAAGCAATTTAGTTTGTATGTCAAAGCAGTCCTGATTAAAATAGACCCAAATAAATCAAGCTAGACAGCACCTTTAGATTTGGCCTTTTGAAATAAAGCATTTGCATGTTATATGGGAAAGTGACATTTTATGCTATCAGAGAAAAACACAACATTCCTCTGTTATTCAGCAGAAGAGGATAGACATATATTATCTAGGATATAATAAAGCCATTCTTAAAAAATTATTTCAAATACAAAAGTCTGAATACTTGTATTATAAAAATATTTTTTATGATCAGCATACTGAATTAATACATAATAAAATTCTTTGAAGGAAGCTTATCATTGTAATTATTTATTACGTATTTCTTACATGTTAGGCCTGAAGTCCTTTGTATGTATTAAGTAATTATTATCCCTATTTAGGACAGTGAGACACAGAAAAGCTAATTTACCCAAAGTAACAAAATCAGTAAATAAGAGGCCTTGCTTTTTTTTTTTTTAAGATTTGTTTATTTATCGGGGAGGAGGAGGGTGCTTTTTATTTTTTTTTAAGATTTGTTTATTTATCTGGGAGGGGGAGGGTGCAGAGGGTGAAGAGGAGAAAGTCCTAAGCAGACTCCATGCTGAGGACTCCCAACCTGCAGCTTGATCTCAGGACCCCAAGATCATGACCTAACTCAAAACCAAGAGTCTGATGCTTAACTGACTGCACCACCCAGGAGCCCCAGAGATCTTACTTTTTAATCCAAGCTCCAGAATCCACCCTGCTCTATGCTCTATTTGTGTAAAATCATTAAGACTTATGTTGCAATCCTTGTTCTGCAACTTGCAAACTGTATATCCTTAGACAAGCTCCTTAAACTTTGGGTGCATTGGTTTCTTCATCTCTAGAAGGGGGCTAATGGCAATGATAGTCCCTATTTCCAGAGCTTGCTCTGTGAATTAAATGACAAAATGTATGAGAGCCTTCTAAACTTCGCCTGCCATTTAGATGAACTTAATAAATGATATACTTTGCCTATTTTAGTATCACAAAATCCTCTGAGATAAGAAGAAGCAAACTGAAAAGAAACAGAGACAGAGTCCTGAAGTTACTCCTCTGAAAATCTTCCTAGGTTCCAAGAAGGATAGATAAGTAATTTCCTCCAAGACTGACCTTAAATACATAGACTGAAGTAGGCAAACTCTCCCAGTACCAAGCTTCTTCGAACTCTGTCTCCTGTAAGCCCTGCCCTCTGAATGACCTGGCATCATGAGTATGTGAACACTCTGCCTTAAGGAAAATTACCTGCAGATATTGCCCTGTTGGTGATCTCGATTCCCTCCATCGACATGTTTCTGATTCTGTATACTTAAAGGAAGAGGGAGAAGTGACATTTATTAAGGAGAAGTGAATTTACCTGGAAGAAATAATAAGAAAGGAAAAAAAATGCTCTGGATAGTTTAATGATAACGTATTGGCCAAATAGTGCTTTTTCATACCATTTATTTCTGAAATGAAATTGTTTTTGCTAGTGACTGCAGGAAGAGGTAATGATAATGTCATTGACTTTGACATCTTGACAGGCCACAATCTATTCTTTGTTGAGTAAAGGCATCTTTATCCTCAAAAAAAGTTCAAAGGACTTGTCTGTTTTCTATACACTATCTCATTATATGTTATCACCTTCTTATGCTTTCATCAAAAAAGCAAACTTTTCATTACTACAAGTGGCCTAACATTCTATAATAAAATTACTTCTTCAAAAATAACTGTCTCTCAGAATGTGGCACTACATCATAATTCATTATCAATTAGCCCCACTCTACAAAATTAGATAGCTTATAAACAGTGAGTGCACAGCTTATAAACAAAATATATTCAATAGAATAAAGAAAAGCAAGATTGAGATATATGCGGTGATTCACATACCAAATAACGACCAAACTATATGGAAATATATATTGTGAGAATTATGCAAATGAAATATGTAAAAGAGTTTAATTACTAATTCATGTGAGTGGGTTTTCTTTTTTAAAATCTGGAGGCTGTGGTGTAGCAGGAATAAAAAAAATCAATGGCAATAAGATAAGCAGATGGATAACTTCTGTGTGGAAGGACAAAGCATTGTCTTGACAACATAATTGGTGAGAAGTAAAATCAAAAGTGACTGAAATTTACTAAGATACAAATGACAGCTGAGGTGTAAGAAAATTTGTGGATTTATATGACAAGGTCCCCCAAAGGCTGATTATTGAAAGATCTGAAATACATGAGTGGTAGTTTAGCAGTGGTTTAGAAAGATGTATAACCATAATGGCAGCTGGGGTGTAAGATCACTGATGATGACATGGCTTAGCCTACTTCCAGCATTTACTGGAGCATTCCATGGCCCAGAACCTATGGACTGCATTTTTTTTTTTACTTGATTACGTATTGGCTTTTATTAGAAACTGCCTTATATTTGAAAGAGAAGAAGCATCTTTTCAAAATGTATAAGAAAAATGTTTTCCCTTCTATGTCTATGATATTAAAAAAAACTACATAATACAGATTGCAGGCAGGGTTATATCTGTCAGAAGCACCTAATGTTGATGTTTCACTTGCTTATGAAGTCTCATGGGTCAAAAGAGAAAATCTAACTGAAGCTTCTAAAATTGGATACCGTGCCCTGGTCAGTTCGTCTACAGATATGCCATCCATGTGGAAAGTACTCTTTGTAAATATAGAGCATATCTCATAAGGTATTTTTTTAAACGATTTTATTTATTTATTTGAGAGAAAGAGAAAGAGGAAGAGGAAGAGAAAAAGAGAAAGAGAGAGAAAGGTTGAGTGAGAGCACCAGTGGAGGGGTTGGTGGAGGTGGAGGGGCAGAGAGAGAGGGAGAAGCAGGCTCCCAGAGATTTGGGGCTGGATCCCAGGACCCTGGGATCATGACTTGAGCCTAAGGCAGACCCTTAATTGACTGAGTCACCCAGGTGCTTCTCTCATAAGGTATTCATTGATAAATCTATTTAAAACCTAATGTTAAAACTTTCAAATGAAAAAATTAAACAGTGAACTGTAAATGATTATGCAGTGTCAAAAAATCAGAAGAAAAGAGAGTATTAGTGTCTATATATCAAGTTGAAAGGCTATTTCTTACCTCACCAGGATTTCATTTTCTTCTTTGACCATATCAGAACTTATCTTTACTTCTCTGGAATCAGAATCAGTCATCAATATAAACATTTTTCTCTCTGTGGTTGCCTAGTGGCTCAGAACAACTGAAAAAAATGTATTTTTATATTCTTATATATATATATTTCTTAACAATCCTCATATAGATTTCTTTTCCTAAATATTTCCCACTGAGTCCTAAAATAAAAACAGGTCCTCAAATAATAGCATCTAAACAGATTTAGAAGCATAATGAATGTCAAAACTTCTCAGGCATTTTATCTAAGAATTTGAGATATAAAAACAGTCAAAACCTGATGGACAACGAATCCTTAGAGCAAGAAAACTGAAAAATGCATTTAGGACAAAAAAAAGCCACTAAAGAGGATTCAAAGATGAAAAAAAGAGGGTTATTTCAATGCATATCTCTCAGCCATTTTTTATACTTTCCTTGACATCAACTGTAGATGTTATTTTTGTAACACATTTTAGAAATCTTTTATTTTCAACTGTTCATATCCAGTGGGTCATTTTCGCCATTTGAGGGAAGATAATTTCCATATGCTGGAGAGAAGTGTATGTATGTGGGCCTGTGTGCGTCTTTGTGAGCGATAAAAGAAGAGTGAGAAAAGCTGGCTCTCCTAGGGCCCCACTCAACACCCGAAGACCAGCCAGTTGGCTACCAGTTGGGAAGTAGTTACTTTCCCTGGTCCTACATCATCATAACTTGCTACTCTTAGGACTGTCTTAGACTATAAAATCCATAAAACATTTTTAGTATGTGTAATACCATCAATACAATAGTTATCTGTTATAATAATTACCTGTTATTTAATAGACATACGCTAGAGCTTCGAATGGTAGGCTCCATGTGTGTCTCTATTTTAGGCAACGGTGATGATAGAATCAATACACCCAGAAAGAACATTTTTAAAAATCCAGTAAAGGCATTTTTAAATGACTCATTAAGTGGTGCAATTTTGCTCTGTAGTGAAAGTCGGATTTTACGCACCACACTGTCTTTATGAGGATCCAAGGAGGACCAGGCTCCTAATTCATTAAGCAGTACCCAGGATTAGATATAGCTTTCCAGATGAAACCCAAACCCTTCACAAAACATTCTTGGTTTCAGATATCACCAGAAACCACCACACTGTAGGAAGGGTCATTGAAAGTTTTCCTGAGGTTCACAGACCTTTAAGCAAACTCAAGATGATTTTTTTCCAAGGACAAATGCCAAGTTTTTAGTTAGCCTTAGTTAAGTTTCATGTGAACTTTACTGGCATGCCAAACCTGGACCAATTAATAATTCTGAGGAAACACTGGACAGACCTTGGTTTCAACTGAAGTCCTGCTATTTTTCAGGCCTCAGATTATAAACATTATACAGATGAGACAAAGCTTATTGTAGTCACCAAAAGCTGTAATGAGAAGTTTGCAGAGTTTATTTTTTCATTTTATGTGTAGTGGATGATATCTTTGTCAATATTTTCAAGAGATTACTAAGTATCATCTTCCCAAAAATATGTTGGCATATAAACCAATGAAATATAGCACAACCCCATTTCCTGCTCCAAAATCTGTTCCTCCCCTTTTTCGATATTCACAGAGCTTCTAGAGGGAAGGAGGAATCCTCAGTCCTAGCTGGGTTCAGGCAGTGTCCACAAATCCAGACACATCTCTAGGATGCAATTCCCTAGGCAGACAGAGGTTCTAGGGCATGTCAGTTCACCCACATACCCTTTGCCTTCAAAAATCTAGGGGTCTCCATTAGCAGAAGTCATCAGTTTTTACAAGTCTGTTGAAATTCTTGCTCAAGAAAATAAATATTGATGTATCTACATTAAAAGATACAATTAGATTTTTTATTAATAACCCATTGAGAATGACTTTTCAAACCAAATGGTTTTCATGATGCTATCTGGATAACCAATTCACTTCACAATATATTCACATACAATGTGGTATTTAACACTTCCCAAGTACTCTTATACTTTGTCTTTTCTTTATTTACAATAAAAAATAAAATTTAATGTGGTGTCATAAAAAGAATAGGAAGAATGAAAAACTAACATTTCAGAAGTCCATTGCTGTAACTCAATGACTTGGAGGATTTCTACTGTCTTTCCGTTAAACATTTAAATATTTATCATGCATTGTCATACATGCAATCATAAGGTTCTCATACTTTGGCATGAATGCAGGTTGTTTTCAGAAGATATTTTCTTCTATTTTAAAAATTATTTTTTAGTTTCTAAATATTATTCCAAAGCTAATAAAAATATGCTTTCACTCACCACCAAGTATAATGATTATTTGGAACTGTTGAAATTGGATTCCCTTTTATTTAGATATAGGGTCATACAAGTGTCAGATTATAAAATGTATTATAGTATATTAGAGCCCAGGGGCCTCTGAAATCAAAAAGGTCTATTTGAACCACTTTTAGAGACGATAACATAGAAGAATTCTTTGTGCTTACTTGAGTTGAGGTCTCCTAACTCTTAGTTTAAAACATTTTCTACCACACCAAACCAACTATATTTATTCCTTATAAACAACTAAATGCAAAGAGTAGGAATTACATCATGCATGTGGCTCAGTGGCTAGCTTTTATGTGAATGTTCTTATGGCATTATATACATGTATATACATATATAATATACGCATGGATTCCAATTTATATAACAATATACGCTTATATGCTTACATGCTTATATAAATTATAGATTTTATATGTATTTCTGTATTTTTTCATTTCTTTCACATTTCTGCAAAAGGAAGACAGTTCTTTTCTCTAGTAAAATAAAACAAAATTGTATTCTAAATTGAGATCCAATGTCTGATGAACAACCTTTACATTTTATTTTAATAGTGAGACCCAAGTTTCCATAAATGGTGCAAACAGTGAGGACCAAACCAAATCTTGTCTTAATCTAAATGTTCTGTTTAAGAGATGGCATAGTATTATTTAATAGCCACATACCATATCTGACCAAGTAGCTGGTAGGTTAAATACTCTGCAATGGGTTATCAGCAGAAATGTGTCTGAAAACAATATAGAAATACCCAGCCCTTGGGTCCATGTATTCTAGTGAGATCACCAAAGGTCTTCATTAAACAGTTTATTTGGGAAAAAATGTGTGTTATACCCTAAAGTCAACTATTCTTACCTTATTTCAATTTTTTGTTATTGCAAAGTCTTTTTAAAAAGTTGATTTATTTGATTTCTTGAGCACTATTTTTGCTCACTTCACTTTATCAAGCAGACATTGGCTAGGACATATAAAATTGTTCTCATAGCTTGCCTACCTAAAATAATCAATTTGGTGCGTGCCTGGGTGGCTCAGTGGGTTAAAGCCTCTGCCTTCGGTTCAGGTCATGATCTCAGGGTCCTGGGATCGAGCCCCGCATCGGGGCCTGCTTCCCCCTCTCTCTCTGCCTGCCTCTCTGCCTACTTGTGATCTCTCTCTCTCTCTCTCTCTCTCTCTGTCAAATAAATAAATAAAATCTTTAAAAATAAAATAATTTGGGATTATCAAGAGGAAATTAAGCCTTTTTTATAGGTGTAAGATGGGTGGAATTAGTAATCAAAGGGAAAGAACTAGCAATGGTTGAATAATTGGAAAATAAATTGGCATCTGTGTTCTTTGTCCCCTTCTCGAAGAGTCAGTGGAAGAAATCTTCAGTGTTGCCACCTACTTACTTGCAGGGCCCAGGGAAGCATGTGTTTCCATTGACCAGTTTAGAGATTATGAAAGGCCTCTTACCCTCCTACGTGCCTAAACCAGTGGTCTCAAGGCTGTGTGAAGTCTTAGCTTTATAAATTAGTCTTTATTAACTGGCCTAATCCTTTATTACTTATTGAAATGCAAATTACCTTAGAAAAAGAAAAACATTAAACCCTTATCAGTGATTGGGAAGTTAGGGTGCATGACCCTGTTAAGCTCTCCCAGGAGCCAGATGGTGAAGCCTCTGTTAGGGTGCCAGTCAGAGATATCCCACTTGCATACTCATAAGGGGGAGACAGTAGAAGACCCAGTCAGTGATCATTTGATCCAACCTAGATTTTAGCCCAGTGATCGAAAGTGGGTAGCATGCACACACATTTAGGTTTATCCCTAGAAAAATCCTGGTTATGATCCTTGCCCTGGAGCTGTAACCAGCCTCTGAGATGAATTTCTTTGAGCAAATGCCATACTAGGGACTAAGATTTAATACGGAGCTATATGGAAACTGTCTAACAATTGGGAGCTAACTTTTGGATAGTTCCACAACAGGAACTTTAGAATAATACCCTAGGAAAGATGAGTGCAAAAAGCAAAACAGAGATGCAACATGTTACTCTCCCAGCGGGCAGGTAGCACTTGTATTTCTTTTTGTATACATTCCCATTGGTGTCATTTGCCCATTTTCTGAGGAGGGGTCATGTTAATTTGTAAGTTTGTTTTTTTTTTTTTTTCATTTAATCTGAATCCTGTTTTGTTTTGTTTTGTTTTGTTTTGTTTTTGTTTTGTTTTTTTAATTAGTGTTCCAATGTTGTCTCCATTTAACTTTTTAAAAAAGTAAGGCTGTAATATCTTGTCTTTATGATTCCTGACTTGGCATCACACCTCAAAAAGCCTTTCTACCTCAAAATTATAAAAATATCCTTAGGGTCTTCATTTTTGCATGTTGTTGAATGTTTGCCATGTAAAGTTAGGTCATCCTCAACTTATTTTTATCAATGTAGAAATAAAACTATTTAACACTGTTTCCTGAATATTCCATCACTTCCCATCATCTCATCTACCATACTCTTAGAAAGTGGACAGTTTGCAGATTCATTGTGATAACTGTTAAATTTTTAAATTCTTCTACTAGAATTTAAAACTTGAGTATTTCTAAAATTCTAAAACATTCTTATTTTCTTTTTTCCCTTTTGAGTTTTTTTAATTTTAACCAATTTTCTATAATAAATAGTTTCTCTGCCTACTATGGTCTGCCTTCCATTGTGATATGTTTCATTTACTTTTACAATCTAAATTTAGAAACAGCTGTGTAGTTAGAGCCAGCCAAAGCTGACCTTGCTCTGAATTCAGGCTCTTCCACGTAACTAGCACAATGAACTTGGAAAATTATAAAATATCACTTACTCTTAATTTCTTCACTTCTGAAATCGACCTATTCCACCTGTCTCAAACACTTATAAAAATTAAATGATGTGGAATTGACCTTAGCACATATGAACGGCTCAACAGGTATCAGTTTCTCTAACTTCCCATTTCCCCCCTATCATTCCTCTCCTTACTGATGCTCTGCTCTTTGTTCCTCAATGACTATGTAATGAAGACAAGCTGTTCTTAATATTTCCAAGGCTCAGGACAAGAACAGAAATGCAGGCCCACACACCATATGTATAAATACACTTTTTAAGAACAAATTTTTCAAAATATGCACAAAGGTATGCCTTTTACATGACTGAAAGTTGACGAAGTACTGAGTAGTTTGAAATCAATTATTATTGTGCATGTCTATGTGTTCTGTTGTCGGGTCTGAAGTGTTTTGGTAAGTAAAATAATAAATGCTAACATAATTTGAGTTACTATGTATTTACCCCACAAAATCTTTTCTTGCCTTCGTTTTAGTAAAAGCACCAATGATGACATTATTAGCTAGTATTTTTTACATTATTTGTATTTTATTAGCAGCAATACCAAATTAGACATGCACTGGGTTATAAGTAGGTAGATTTTTTTATTATTATTAATTTTGTATTTTAAAAAAGACCTGCTGAAGTGGCAGCAACTAGAAATATCAATAAAATTCTTAAATTGATACTTTGATTCAGGAATGAATCTTCATTTACACATATCATGTAAGTGGGGTCCGAGGTGAAAAATTTTCATTTTCCCACATAATTTGAAAAATATTTTGGGCGCCTGGGTGGCTCAGTGGGTTAAAGCCTCTGCTTTCGGCTCAGGTCATGATCTCAGCGTCCTGGGATCGAGGCCCGCATCGGGCTCTCTGCTCAACAGGGAGCCTGTTTCCTCCTCTCCCTGTCTCTCTCTGCCTGCCTCTCTGCCTACTTGTAATCTCTCTCTCTGTGTCAAATAAATAAATAAAATCTTTAAAAAAAAAAGAAAAGAAAAATATTTTAATTTTACCATATAAATTGCTATCTCTTAATATCACCAGTTTTACTATCTCATACAATAATATCTGGATACATACAGTATTTTTTAAGTTCTTCATTTTCAGAGTTTAAAAAGCTTAGCTAAAATAAGAAAATAAAAACAGAAATATGCTGCTCAACCCAACTATTCCTTGAGTACCTTAATGGCTCAGTTGGTTAAGCATCTGCCTTTGTCTCAGGTGATGATCCCAGGGTCCTTGCTCAGTGGGGAGCCTACTTCTCCCTCTCCTGCTCCCCCTGCTTGTGCTCTCACTGTCAAATAAATAAATAAAATCTTTAAAAAAAAATCACAACTATTCCTTGGGCTATATTGGTTATAAGATAATTTCTCAAAAATGCTTTGGAGATTTCTTGTATGCAAATCTTTTCATTTCCTTGTTCTAATTTTGTTATATTGTCATGGAATGTTTCCTTTGTTGCATAGTTTACATGCATCTATTTTGATTTTGGGACCAAAAAAGACTTAATCTAAAACATTTAAAATATTTAATCCCCTTAAAACAAAAATAGCCAAATTTAAACCTCTGAGTTTTCCATAAGCTTTTACTAAAGTAAGAATTATAAGTAACAGTTCACACCAAAGAGCATGGTTAATGCATATTCAAAATTAATTTAATTTTCAACATGAAGTATGACTTCTTTAGCTGAACATCTGTTGTTTCACCTGTTCTTGTGCTTCTAGCATCTAGTCTGCTATAATAACATGTCAAAGGCATTTCAACCATAAATCCAAAGGTGATTGTATGGTTAAATTTTACATGGGCTTCATTAAGATTTGCATCTTTGAACAAATCCAGAAAATTTAGGCTATTATCTTTAAATTTTTGCAAAAATATTATCAATCCTGGCACAGTTGAAGACATGTTTTCTAGTGAAAATTCTAACTACGAACTCTATATTGCTCAAAGAACACTGTGGTTCCTTGGCCAAATTTTTGGCTTCTGTTCTGCTTTATTAACCATGAAAACTAGCATCATTACTGTAAGCTTGCTATTAACGACCTTTTAATAGAAAGCTGAATATTTTATTATAAAAAATGAATCAACATTACTAAAATTCTCTATAAGGTAGTCTCAATTCTAACATTTAATATCTATTTGGATGCCAATATATGGAATTGGTACCATACTCTACATTTTATATCCTATATTTACAAATTTGG